>CM052898.1:130990482-131101431 GCA_028534135.1 Potos flavus
TTAGGAGACCAGTGGTCTTTGAGATTTCAGGTCTACCATGATAGAATTTTTTTTTTTTTTTTTTAAGATTTTATTTATTTATTTGACAGAGAGAGAGAGAGAGATCACAAGTAGGCAGAGAAGCAGGCAGAGAGGGGGGGGGAAGCAGGCTCCCTGCTGAGCAGAGAGCCCGATGCGGGGCTCGATCCCAGGACCCTGAGATCATGACCTGAGCCGAAGGCAGAGGCTTTAACCCACTGAGCCACCCAGGCGCCCCAGAACTTGCTTTTTAATACCCGTGGGCTACTGCCCTCCTTGTGGAGTCTCCAGGCCCCAGCTTTGAGGAAGAACGTGCCCCGCCCTCTGCCCTCCACCTGCTGCCCACAACCCCACGCCAGTGCCCTGCGGAGAGCAGTACTTACCTTCAGCACTGTTTTATTGTCTGAGGAGGGGGTGCGCCCAGACCACAAGGCGAATTTGCAGGGATCACCTTCTACGTGTTCGGTCACACCCAGCTCTGAGGTCTGTAGACAGGAAATGCCTGTGAGAGGCTGGGAAGGGGAGGGCAGCGGGGAACTTAGGGCTGGGGTGGGAAGGGAAAGGCAACAAAGAGGAGAGGACCGAGGGAGGGGCTTCTGTCAATCAAACTTCAACAGACTGGATGCTTCGTTCTTCTACCTGGGACGAAAGGACCTACAGGCTGCCTGTCTGACTAGCAGGTGGCAGGGAGGGAGGGTGAAGAGGGAGGCACTAAAAGCAGATAGCAAGAAGACCGGTGAGCTCTAAAATGCAGAAGGTGGAGTCGAGGTGGGCAGCTTTCCAAATAGGAGGCATTCTCATTTGTCCAGGACGGTTTGGGTATGGCGCCAGGGGAGAGATGAGCTGAGTGTTCAAGAGCCCTCTGTGTCCGAGGACTCTAGGACAGCAGGGAGACTTGTCTTACCCCACCTGCCCCACCTACCAGTAGCTTGTTCTTGTAAACATATTTCGTGTGTCCTGAAGAGTCCTTGATCTCCTTGCTAAAAACCAAGGAGATCTCAAAGAGGAACAAGTGCCGCTCCCGCCCCTTCCGGATCAGCGACTTCGGGTCCCACACTTGGAAGGCATCCTGGAGAATCAGTTCTCCCTGCACATCCAGGTTCTCGTCGAACCCTGAAAGACACCCATTTCCGCCCCGTAGAGTTTCTCTGGCGCCACTTGGGGGCCATGTTCCACTCCCCTCGCGGAAAGGTTTCCTAGGAGCCCTCCGTTCCCACAACGCTGGCTCTCTCAGCGGATTCCTGAGACTCTGGGATTCTTGAGGAGACAGCTCTAGGGAACAGGGAGCAAGTGCCCCTTCCTGCACCAGGTCTCCTACACACACATAACCGGGATTGGTGGTATCTCCCCAGGGCCTGGGACCTCCTGCGAGGGCAACCCCACGGCGCCCTCTTCCTACAGCTCCCCACCAACTCAGAGCACTGAGTGGGGCTGAGGACAAGCACTGCAGGATGGAGGAGTGCCCTTGACCCCTCTTTATTTGTCGCTGCCTTATTTCTTATATTTCATTCCTACGACTCTTCCCTTTGATGGCTTCTATACAGTGCGGTGCACGCGCCTTCAACAGTCACATTTATTCCACTTTACACTTTAACAGAGGTTCTGAAACTTAGTATGCATAAGAATCACCCGCAGAGCTGGTCAAAACCCAGATTCCTGTCGACCCCTGCCCCGCCAGGAGACTGGGACTCCGTAGCTGTGGGGCAGAGCCCAGGAATCTGCTCTTGGGAGGAGCTCCCAGGGGTTGCTGTTGTGGGTCCGCAGACCGTACTTGGAGTAACTGGATTCAGAATACAGGGCAGGGACCGGCTGGAGGAGAAGGGTGCTCTCAGGGGAGGACACCCGGGGCTGGGGACAAGGATGGAGTGCCAGAGAAAAGGGTGGAAAAACTGTAGCAAGAGGAGTATGTTCAGACAGCTAGTGCTCAGTCTGGAGAAGGTCACCAGGGCTCCACCGCTCAGAGGACTCCAGCCTCCTCTGCTCAGGGTGGCCCAGCAAGTGGGGAGACCAGATCGAGTCTTCTAGACGGAGGGTGGGGGTGGGGGTGGGGGGGGGAGGAAAAAACACAGCCCACAGGGCTGCAGACTTGCAACAGAGTGCACTCCTGTCCCTCAGCACCTGTTTGCCAGGCCGCACCGGGATGCCGAGTCTGAGCCCCTCGAACAACCCACCCCGGCGCGGCTGATCTGCACGTCAGCTCTGCGGTGGTAAGAGCACTGTATTGGAGTCTCACTCCACCCGGTCTCTGGGTCCCAAGAACATGGTTCCCGTGGACTACACGTACTTGGGCGAAGTCCTCTCGGGTCTGTCTGGCTGGACTTTTTCACCCGCTAGGACGGGCAGAGGGATGGCTGCACGCCCACATGAGTGTACCTAATGCCACTGAGCTATACACTTAAAAATGGTTAGAATGGCAGATTTTATGTTATGTATATTTTATTGCAATAGAAAAAAGAAGGGCATAAGGCTGGAGAAAACAGGGGCACGTGTGTGTGTGTGTGTGTGTGTGTGTGTGTGCGCACCCAGGATTTCTACTTATTCTGGTCACCAGTGCAACGCCAATGCCATGCAGATGAATGGGACTGCTGGGGGGCAGGGTGTACATTTTTGGTAAGGAAGATGGCTTGTGCTAGACTACCTCACACACTGTACGTACCTGAAACAACTTGGGCCCGGTCCCACCTGGTCCTACCTGGAGGCACGTATTGGTCGAGCTGGCCCCTGCGGAGCTCCTCTCACACCTCCTGAGGCCCAATGTCCTGAGGACCCATGTCCTCAACTTTCCATTTCTCCTCTCTTCCAGCCTTGCTCTTTGCCTGACTTCATGGCACTCCCCTCCCACAATACAAGCTCCCCGGTCTTAGGAAAGGAGGAGGCTGCCCCGGGGAGGCTGGGAGGACAGAAAGCTACCTTCCAGCATGCTGACGTGCATGGCGTCGTTGGCTTTCTTTGGGACACTGAGCATCACCTCCAGGCCATCCTTGAGCTCCCCCTTCCCTTCTTCACAGCAAGTTAAAAGTTCCTGTGGGAAAAAGTCCAGACACAATTAGAACCATCTGTCCCAGCTTCCCCACCCTCCCACCGCCTAACCCACCAAGGTGATTATAGACCAGCTTCATTCTCCGTAATGGTTCCCTCTAAGCTATAAGGGGAGCGGGGTGGGATGTTTTCTCCAAAAAATTCAACCACAATTTTTTCCCAGACTGAGCTTCCTCGGCTCAATCTAACCTAAACTAACTCAATTCAATCCAACTCTCAAATGCCTGGCACTGGAAGTCAGCAACCTAGGGCATTCTCTGTCACTTGACTCCCCTTCTGGAGAAGGGAGGACCCCTGGCAAAGCACACAAACAGAGGGTCAGTACTGTGGAATCACAAAGAGAAGACAGCAGGTGTGCAGAGAATGCACAGCACTCATATGTCCCTGCATGCCTGCTGTTGGCACCGTCTTTATTTATATCCCTCTGCTGCCTAAATGCTGACTTGCACCATACTGGGAGCATCCTGGGGTTACAGACTTTATAGGTTTACAGGTTTAGATATTTAGGTTTAGATATTTACAGTATCTAAAATATTTTTAGATCATATAAATCAGGAGTACCTAACCTGAGACTGGTAGATGTGATTCTGGATTAGTCCTTCTTGAATCTTAAATCTAGAATCCTAGTCCAGTATTCCATTCACCATGCCAACCCTGTCCCCCATGACCTCCACCACACTGAGACTTCCCAGAGCACGCCCTCTCTTACTTCCTTATTGAAGACTAGGTTATTATTATCTCCATAAAAGACATATAGTATCTGATTGATGGAGAATAGAGAATTTTCAACTATCTTAAAAATTATTAAGGACCATTTGAAATGATTTTCCCCAAGCCAGAGGAACGTTGGTTTTCATTTTTCCCATGAGGGTTACTGTAAATTTTGCTCATTTTGATACTGGGAAGGAAACAGTTAAGCAACAGATCTGCAATCCATACTCTCTCCTTCTCGAGGGTAGAGGGAGTCAGGGGATGGGTGGATGGGTAAGATGGCCTTCCAGGAAAGAAAGAAGTTGACCAGATCAAATCTTGTGAACATGTTAATGTCAGACTTTCCAGCAAATAAACTAATAGTACTAGCTAGCAGGAGAGTCCTTATCTATGGAAGGCTTCTAGTAGGATATATCTGGCCTGAGACTTCTTGTGGTAACAAAAACCTGAATCTACGGCTTTAGGGGCATGGCTCCCTGTAAAATATTACAGATGTTATGCCACTATCTGAGTAAAAAGTTAGTATATTTCACAAACAAAATGGCTCTCTTCCGGGTAAATGATCTGATGCAACATACACCATTTAGAAGGTCTGTATGTTGGTCTGGGCCACGGTACATCCTGAGGCTCCAAGAAAGGACTTGGAGCTGTTGGTGGTCTTGGACTTCTCCGTGCTTTATCTCTGCCTTGGGATTATTTGTATCCTGACATTATTAGTAAAGCTTTATACTTGGTAAGAGATCTGATTAGTGAGCATCTGACATGAACATCCAATCCTTTGTGTCATCTCAGATACATCCCCATATGAAGAAGGGAGCTTTGAGTGTCCAAAGGAGAGGGGAACTGCCTCGAGCATGTGTGGGAGGGAGAAGTGATCCGTTCTCAGCTCTGTCCTTGGCTGCCGCCAGTATAATGGAAAAAATTGTTCAGAAAGCTGCATTTACTTCTACCAACCTGAAGTTCTCTGATTCTCCCCATCCCTTCCCTAATTTTAACCTTCCCGACCTTGTTCTCATACATCCTCAAAGGAATTTCTAGGCAGAAGCATAAGAGACAAATATGAACTAGGATTCAGTGTGCAATAGAAAATACTAATTGGTTGGACACCCCCCCCCCCAAAGCAGTGTGGCAAGTCCGCTAATCAGCTAGCAAAGCCAGTAAGTTCTCCTTGGATCCTTGTTATAGTTGATATTAAGGAGAAGGCTCCACATTTAATTTAGACTCCAAAAGGACAGCTGTAGCAGATTTACAGGGAGAATATTGAACACCAACTGACACACACGTTTTATTTTCATGCAACACCCAAAGCAAGGAGCCCCAGAGGACGCTAATAATTAAATATCAATATATCTGGAATAAAACTGTCTTTAATGAGAAAATAAATCCCACATTATTTATTTATAGTAAAAGCTCAGCAAACTATTTTTCTTTTACTCAGCAAGTAGGTACTCTGCTATCAGCGCATTTATGAGTCCAAATCACCTTAGTAAGTCCTTTTTCCCCAATAATTTTACAACTTCTAAACAATCCAATTACCACTACTTCATTTCTTCCCTTCTCAGTTACCTACACAATCATTTCTTCTTAAGACACCCAATTACAGAATGAAGGCCTAGCGCCCACCCCTCCATCGCCTAAAGCAAAACAGAGGGCAGCCTGTCCACCCTCCACTGCCTTCTCTTGAGTGTGTCACAAGACTGTCCTGGGAACCTCAGCCCCGTGGGATTCGAAGGGAGAGGGGAAAAGCTATCTTTGTCTTAGAACTGGATCTTACTTGATTTAAGGCACAGGCACTGTGGATGGGTGAGTTTCTGTTTTGTTTTGCTTTTTAATTTACAACCCCACCAATTCCTGAAAAGGCATTGTAATACTTATATTTAATAACCACAAAAATGAATTTTAAAAAATCTTCTGGTACAAGAAAAATCATGAAAGGGTCAAGCATTAAATGGGATAGGGAAGGCGGGGATGATTATATACAGAAATCTGGGCTAAGGAGAAAGTAGAAACAATATAGTAGTCGTTGTAACAGGACTCAATGCTAATTATCTGATAATCGAAGACAAAGAAGGAGCTAAAGCTCTTGTGACTTACAGGTAGAGGGCACACCAATGATTTTGGAGAGAACACCTGTACCCCACTCTGAGATCTTATGAGAGCTTCTGTGAGTCTTTACACAAGGAACTTGAAAAAACAAAGAATTGCTTCAAAAGCAATTCTGCTAAAACAGCCAAGATGCTCTGCATATTGTTACGTCTCACACAAGGCCTCAGTAAAGGCCAAGGGCACGGTGCTGTGTGGTAATTCTCTAAGGCATCTCTGCAGGGCTGGATGACTTGAGTGCCTAGAAGCAGAAGCCCAAAAAGTCTCTTCTTGGAGATAAGGCAAGAGGACTTTGAAGGTGGAGGCCAGAAGGACGGTGGGGGCTGGGGGACCTAGTCCCTGTGCTGACAGAATGGGGAAGAGGTCCAGGGCACCCACTCTTCTCATCATGGACCCACATTGCTAAGCAGGGAAACCCCAGGGGCCTGATGGGGTGGGGGGCACACATCAGTGTGAGTAGAAACCTAGATTTGAAACTAGACTAGTTTTCAGGTTTAGTGAAGCCAGAATATGCGAGACTCTGCAAGCATCTCTACACATGAGTTGAATTTCAGCAGATTTTCTCTGGAAATACACTACTTAGAACATGCCTCTCACTATCCTGATGTCCTTTGCCTTTGAGGAGCCACCAGCAAAATATTCAAACTTAGGGAAAACTCCACCCTTATGTCTTGAGAACTGATAAACACTGGGGTTACATAACTGCTTATAATATCGATTTCCCAGGCTTTCTGTGGGGGAAATGTCATCTTTTCAGATGGTCAGTGTATCTTTCCTTAAGAAGAATCAGCCCAAACTACTTAATATTTCATATCATTTGATTATTTGAATTTTAAAGAAAATATTTTGGAGAAAATCCAAACCTTTTGCTTGGCTCCAAAAGAACCCTTACTTAATGTATGGGCTCCTCCAGACCCAAGAGTGACATTGTGTTTTAATCTGCACTCTTGGAGTGTTTTTTCTCCAGAAACCTCCTAGTCTTGACAAACAGAGATTAAGGCAATGGTAGTAGGTGCCACCCTGGGCCTCTATTGCTTATGTAGACTGGCACGGCCACAAAGACCTTGGCTCCTGATCCTATCAGAAGCAGGGGCCACTGGGAGAAATCTCCCCTGGGGGGAACAGCAAGTGAGGCCCCACGTGTCAGCCAGTGCCCGGGATGGCAACTGCTCCAAGTTGTGCAGTGGTAGGCAGGTGTGGAAAGAGTCATGACTTATTCCTGCTCTCATTTCTCCTCTGTCCCCCAGCCAAGAAGCACCTAGAATTTCCTGGGGTAGTTTATGCAGTATGGGAGGCAGCAAAGTCAGTGGGGTTCCTCTCTGAAGTTTTGCTCTAGGTGGAGGTGAGGTCTTGAGGTGGAAGCCGTCCCATCCTTTGGCAGAGCTGGGACTCCCCGGACCTAGTCGGGAGTGTGGGAGGGGGTGACACGGTGGGGAGGGCAAGTACCTTCAGGAGCAGTTGGTACTTGGTGATCCTCTGGACGGGCTTGATTAGGTAGGAAGAGATGGAGTTGGCCAGACCATGCCGCTGCTGTATCTCCTGCAGGGGTGACAACGGGCGCCATTACACACAGAGGGGAGGGCGTGTGCGCCTGTGTGTGCGTGTGCGTGTGTGCACGCATGCATGTGTGTGTTTGGGGAGGAAGTAGGCAGGGTGAGAAGAAAGAAGAAGAAAAAGGGCAGACAATTATGAGGAACTGTTCTTTGCTGGGGAGAGAAACAAGAGAGACCCAGATGAATGCATAAAGAGAGAAAAGGAGAGATGGCAAAAGGGGAGAGAAAGCAGAATTGTGTGACAGAAATGGAAATGAAGAAGACATGGGGAAGGATAATAGTGGCCAAAGGAAGTCAGGAGATCAATAATAGACAGAAGGGCGAAGGAGAGGTGGAGGAGCGGAAGTAAGAGGGAATAATCCCAGAGCAGAGGCACTCACAGGGGACAGCAGGACGATGAGAACAAGGGGAGGCAGAGAGCGGAGCTCGGGGGTCTACACCATGTCTCCTGAGTCTTTATTTCCTTACAACAGCACGAGGACGGATCTCCCCCCGCCCCTTCTCTCCACCCCAGCGTGGAGTCCCCTCCGCATTCCCTACAACTGCTTTATTGGGATCCATGACACCTCCCTCATTCCTCAGCTCTCTCGAGCCGGCAACCGTGCAGTCCCTGTTAGTTGTTTTAACTTGTGTTATCCCTCGTGACAAGTCTTTCCTCCGCACACCATTAATGCCCAGGCTACAGCCATGACCTGCAGCTTCAGTTTGGGCCTCTAGCCTCTTTTCAGTCCTTTCTCTATCCTGCCTCCAAAATGACCTTCCACTCCCCAAGGTGTAGGTGCTGTGAAGGGCAGCAAAGGGCCCATGCGGTTCGCTGCCTCAAGGGCCTTACACGCCAGGTGGCTGCGAACAGCCACACACGTAAAATAGCAACAAAGGAGATGGAAGGTATTCCCGGCGAGCACAGAGAGGGATGGCTGGGCCAGGAGTGGCGGATGGTTTAGGAGAGATAGTCTTCAGCTGTGGTTCAGAAGATAGGTGGTGGGGAGGGGTGGGGGGGGGTGTGGGGAAGTGCAAAGCTAGATGAAGGGCATTCTACAAACAGAAAACGTTTAAAAAGTCCACAGGAAAGAATCACTGTGGATTTAATGGTAATGCGGACCATGCAGAATGGTACAGAGAATGCACACCTAGAGTCCAGAAAAAATGAAAAATACAGTTAGATAAACAAAGTATATTTAGGTCGTTGATGGGGTTGAGCTAGATGAAAAACATGAGGATTTTGGTGGTGAGCTTCTCAATGGTAGACTATTGTGGATCTTAAATAGAAGAAAATCATGGTGAAAGCACTCTTTCAGAGAGAGTCATATACGCCTCATAGCAAGGGTGGAGGTGGGGATATGGAGGCAGAGAGACTGGTCAGGAGGTTACCGAACAATCCCAAGGGGGCAAACATGGAGTTGCCATGTGATCTAGCAGTTCTGCTCCTAGTTATATGCCCAGGAGAAATGAAAATATACCTTAGAAAAACTTAGATACAATGTGTATGGCAGTATTACTAATAATAATGAAAAAAGGGATACAACCCAAATGTCCATCAATTGATGAATGGAAACATGTGATGTGGTTCACCTACACAACGGGATATTATTGGGCCACAAAAAGGACTGCAGGGTCCTTTATCCTTATACATGCTGTGACACACGTGGGCCCTAAAAACATTATGCTGAGTGAAAAAAGTCACAAAGGAACACATATTATATGATTCCATTTCTATGAATTATCTGGAATAGGTAAACCTATAGACATAGAAAATAGATCACTGGTTGCTTCAGGCTAAGGGATAGGGGAGAGGATGAGGCGGGGGTGACAGCTGAAGGGTGTGGGGTTGCTTTCTGAGGGGATGAAAATGTCCTACAATTGACTGTGGAGATGGTTGGTCCTATCTGAATATAAGAAAACCGTGAACTTGCTCACTTTAAATGCACGTATAATCGATAGCTACAGCTATATCTATCTCTCTAGGTGTGTAGCATGGGCTTGCCCTGAGCTAGGGTCAGTGGGAGGAATACAGGAAGCACTTTAAAGTCCCCCGAGATGGGACTTGCTATGTGGCCATGGAGGAGGGTGGAGAGGGAATTCAAACAATGATGGCATTCCTGCCAACTATCCCAGAAAGTAGCAACTTTCTCACTCATCTGCCACTTCCCCAGAGGTGTGCAGTTAAAGCAGCACTCGTCCACAGATGATGGCAATCCAGAGGGTAGCACGACTCTCCGGGCCAAGGAACACTGTGAGTTTACCTGGGGAATCGGCCCAGACAGCTCAGGCAGTAACACATTGTGACGGTCCCCCTCACTGCCAGCCCTCGAAAGGCTGCGTGTGGGGTAGCGAGGAAGGCCCTCCCTCCAGGGCTAGGGCAGCCGAACCATGCTCACTAGTCACCATAGCGTCAAGCATCTCGGCCTCCCAGCTCTTGCATCTGAGGTAGAAAATTCTGGATCATGGGAATGTGTGCCCCTTTCTGGAGCTTCAATTTTCTGTGTACTGTTTACAATAATGGATACTAAAAGACAGCCTAATGAAGGGCTTGTCTCTTTTATAGAATGAGGGCCTAGAGCAGATATTTTCTCTGTGTAGAATTTAGGGAACACTTTCCGACGGAATGGGAAAAAGTTACAAATATTATGTATTCTGGAAAGCTCTGGGAACAATCAGGGGGGTTTACTGCTCTCCCTCTCCACCTCTCTGTGCTGAGCTCTAGGGATTCCTACCTCATGGACTCTTTTTTCTGATTTCCAGCAGCTCATCAGTCACTACATTGGACATGGGGGGGAAGGATAAGGTGAAAAATTTAGGGTGTCTCTAACTTACTAGTCAAACTCTAGAAATTGACTAGAAACAGGGATATGATGAATACAGGACTAAAGGAAAATACGGATTAGCACCACATACTATGATGTGTACAAAATGAGCCAGGCAAATCATGAGCCAACCTCAAGGGGCCCACAGGTAGGAGGAGGTGTGTGTAATGGAAGGGTACATTGTTAACCCGCCAAAAGGCAAATTATTACCAATGCTATAAGACAGATACAAAGTATCACACAGGCATAGAGAGAGGGAAGGATTCATGCAGGAAACATTTGACCTTTAAAGGATAGAAAGAATTCTGAAGAGTGCCTGTGTGAGTGTGTGAGTGTGTGTGTGTGTATGTGTGTGAGAATGTGCACACACACAGAGGGGTGAGAGAGAGAGCACTGTGAACAAAGTTGAGGAAGTGGAAGAGTCTGAAGCATGCTCAGAGCACAGGGCGTGTATGTTCAGAAAAATGCTAAGTGGAAGACAGGACATAGAGCATTTAAAACTTCACAAAGACCCTTCTGGATACTGTTGATGAATAACACCTTAAGAAAAACACATTATTGGCAAAGGTAACATTGGTAATAGAACATCCAATATGATATCCAATAAATTCTGATACCAAGTTAAAGAAGTATTTTTATCGAATTTTTCATTTTATTTTTTATCAAATCTAACCTCAACAAAATTCCAAATTGGGATGCTCAGGACCATTTCTCTACTAATGCTTCATTTTAAAAAAGTCATGTACGTTTCTTCTTGTCTGACTTTCTCCTATTCAAGGGTTATTCCCTCACTGAGCAACGAGACACTCATGGAATCATTTCTGTTATGCTGGCGCCAGGCTAGAAAGATGCTCAGGGGTTTACTTTGCAGACTTGACTATGGGAATGACATTTAAATGTCTGCATTCCCCAAGGTGCCCAGGACACCATCTTCTCTACAGGAAATACTCCAGTATTTATGGGAGAATTGAAAGCAGGGAGGCAGAAAGACTGATAAACACGAGAAAGTTCTGAATTTTACATTGTTGTCATTTCTGATAGGACTAGCACAGCTACAGTCTCTCTCTCCCTGAACGTCCTTGTCTCCCCTCATTTCTTCTCCTTATTCTTCTCTTGTATCCTGCATCGGCCCATTTGATTCTGTTTACCTGGGAGCCGACAGGTCACTCTCCGGAGACCAGCACTAAGGAGACTTATACAATCATTTATGAACAGCACTGGATCCTTGTCGTGAATCGAAGGATCAGACAAGGCCCATTGGCACCCACTTTGCTTGGCTTCTATTAGAGCACAGGTGCTCAGCCCCGGCTGTGCTTACTTTCACCTGGAAACTTAAAACTGTCAAAGTCCAGGCCAAATCCAAGCTAATCACAGGAGAATCACAGGGGTAGGACCCAGGAGTATTTTTCAAAGCTTCCCAGGTAATCCGAACGTGTAGTCAAGGTTCGGACAACTGCATTGGAGTAGTGCCTCTCAAACTTGAGTGGGCACTGGTCCCTGGACGGCTTTTTAACGCTAGGTTGCTGGGTTTTAGCCGTGGAGGTTCTATTCAACAAACCTGGGTGCAGGGAGGGTCCAAAATAGGCATTTCTAACCAGTTCTCAGGTGACGTTGATGTGGCTGGTCTGGGGACCACGCTTGGAGAACCCCTGCGTTTGAGGGAGCTGTGCATGAAGCAGAAGTGAGGCATCGCAAGCCGTGTCAAGGTCGGTCTCCTCTACACATGGGATTTATGGCCGGCTCAGTTTGGTGTTGAGGTGTGGAGGGCAAATGAGCCTTGTCTAAAACCCCAGCACTCGAGATGGGATGGGGTGAAACAAAAGACAAACACTGCTTTTGTTTGTCTCCGTGCTTTATCCATGAGATAGAGGTTTGGGTGGCCAAGGAACAATGAGCAATAAAAGATAAAAACCCATTTTCCCCAAGTAGAGAAACATTTCCACTTGCTCATCCATGGCTCAAGAATGGAAAACTATGGCTTACATCAAAGAAGGTGCCTGCGTGCTCCAGGATCAGCTGGTTGGAATCAGGCTTGTTTTTACAGTAGGTGACGTACATCTGAAATTTGTCTGCCTAAAAAGAACAAAAGCAATCATAGATAAGCATCCATCACTTGCTCCCTTCTGTTGACCGGGCGTGAAGGGCCCAGCAAGGAATGTGTGGTGAAAGCCCTTGGATATTGTGTGATACAGGATTACCTGTGGCAAATGCTCTGGGCTTATCAGGCCCATGTTCCCCTCACAAACTTCGGGATGCTTTTCTCCTACCTGCAGGTGGAGAAAGCTTGCTGAAAGAGAGCTTGTTCTAATACTAGTCTGCGCTAGAAAGAATTAGAAAAACCAATTCATGTAACTTATTTTGAAATTGGATGGAATTTATTTCGACATTATCCCTTTTTTGGATTACCTACAATTGTGCTTCCTCTCTGGAAAGACTGATAGCATTTGCTCTAAAAAACAAAAACCAAAGAACGAACATGAAGGGTGCCCTCAGAGGTAGATGTGCTTGTATTCCAAAGGTCTCCGTTGGGAGTAGTTGGTAGGGCATGCCAAGTGACGATGCTGTCCCCTCCAACTTCCCAGAAGCAATGATACAGGGAAAGGAAAGCAAGGTGACCCTTTGGGGAAGGTCCTGAACAATGAGTCCTAACCTGCAAGCCAAGAACCTTGAGCTTGGTGAAAATTCATTTCTTGTTTCTCTTAGGACCCTCTGCATTAGCGCTACGTGCCCTTACTCCAGGAAAGGTATGTGTATTTTGGCCACCAAGTAACTTTTTGTGAGATGCTATCATTGTTGGTGCCCACAGGACCCTTGGGATGTCCTATTCTTAGAAAGCAGCCCAGATAGATGTTAATTATCGCAGGTCTCATTCATGCCAGCACTTTTCCAAGTGCTTTTCATATATATTAACCCATCTGATCCTTCGCTATGCAGTGAACTCTATTATTATCATCCCCATTTTACAGATGTGAAAGCCATGGTTAAGTAAATTTCCACAGCTAGAAAGTGGTAGAGCCCAGGTCAGCTGATTTCAGGCTTCTTGGTCAGAACCATTGCCTTTCAATACACTGAAACAACTCCTTCTACCCTCCTATGTGAAGATTATGAGACTTAGGAAAGTTACTTTGGGATAATTCTTGGCAAAATGTGCATATTTTATACAACCATCAAAGGTTTTCTGAAACCAATTTTAGGGTTTATACACTACGTGGGAGGCATTTATCATCCTCAAGACATGCTGATAAATCATACTTACGGTTGATTGTTAGGCAGAGCCACAAACTGTATGAAACAAGATGTAAAAAAACCAAAAAACAAAAACCAAAAAATACGACCCAAAACACTTCACTTGTTTTTTCTCTACATTGGCTTTGCAAGGGATCATAAATTATTTACCAGCATTAATATGAATTGTGCATGGGTTCATGTATTTAGAGGTAGAAAAATGTATTAACACAAATAAGATGGCAGTCTATGGCTCCTGAAGAAATGAGAATATGCCGGGAAGAAAATGTTAATGTTTTATGTTAAAAAACAAACAACTCAGGTCCTAAGTTGTGGGGCTGGCTGTGATATTTACTACATGCCAGTGGACTAGTCAACCTTCTAGGTCAGCTGAATTGTTTTCACTTGTAGAATATACAGCATAACCACAGCCTTGCCTAGTGCATAAGCTGTTGAGAGCGTAAACTCTGAATCCTGAAGACATTTTGAAAAGGAGCCATTTTGAGAGGAAATTATGATGAGATAATTATTAGAACTCCTGACCCTGGGAAGGAGTCCCACGTTTAGCTGCATTTAGTATCATAGGTGGATCTCCCTGGAGAGGTACTCCCGTACTCCTACCACGAATCTGAGCTCAGAATAACATGGTGTGGAGATGCTAATGAAGACTAAGGTTTCCATTTATATAAACAGAACCTGGTACATTCAGCCCATTTGCTTGGCCCATGACAACAGCCCAGGAAAGAAAACGATTAGATACAAGGTCAGAACTGGGACGAATACCCATGGAATCTGTTCTTCTCTATTAAGGAAGAAAATGTAACCAATTGTTTGGTGGATTCCTAAAGGTCTAATTTCCCAATCCTTACCCTGTAAAAACAAACAGAACAAAACCAGTGCATAGAACCGGAGCAGTGCCCCTATCAAGAGGTGATGTTATTCCACTCTCCCAATGTCTCAAATTTTAGAAAGTTCTCGAAGAACTTTATGTGGAGCTTGGACACAATGTCTAAGGACTTTTCCCAAGGAGGACTCTGCTCCTTGCGGATGGACTGCTTCTCTCAGATCTACTTCTGCCCTTTCACGAGAGTCCCTGGTCCTGTGTAAGAATGTCAGTGACACCAATCCTCAGCCCAGGCACCGAGAGTGATGGCATCCGACACCATCTGCACTCCTGGGAAGCATGGCACAGTGGAGAAGAAGGATTTCAAGTCAGTTACCCAGGTAACAAAGCAGTGTCCCACATCCTCAGGCAGCTGCTCATACTTCTCCAGCTCTTTGAGGAAGATGCTGCAAGGGGAGAGAAAGGCTGGATCAGACATCTCTGCATTCTGCCTCCCTCCCCACCCAGAGGATTATCCTGGAGCCAACACAACCCCATACACTCTCCATTATCTACACTCAGCTTCTCCACTCTCTAAGTGATACATGGTGAGGAGTGGTTTTAAATATATTAGAACTGATTTCATTACAATTTATGTTAACTGATTAATTAGTGCTACTTAAAATTGTATTGTTTCCCTTAGGGATATCTACTTCTCAGGCTGAAAAGCAATTAAATATTATACTTGTGTTGGGGCTTTCATTTTAACTGCAACTATGAATCTATTTTTTATACAAGTAATCTGAGCACATTGTAACAGTTAAAAAATATGCAGAATAGACACCAAAAAGAATGAAATAAATATCATCTATGATCCCAGAGATGAAGTGGAAACGTTTTGAATCCTGCAAACACTTCTTTCCAATTCTTAGACTCCTTCTTCTCCTGGCAGCTACTTTGTGCTAAAAACTCTTCAGTTAATGTTTCTGAATGCAGACATCATCAGGAAAGAAAATTCAATGGGGAAAAAGTCACAATATAGTTGAAAACTGAATTGAATTACTATGGAATCATCTGCCGTTGTGGATATCCATGCCCTTGGCTCCTATCTGTGTGAAGAAATAATGAAGGGTTGACTAAATCGACTTCAAATTAATACGTTAAGCAATTGGTTTGAGCTCAGAGAATACAAGCTCTAAAGAGCCAGCATCCCTGGAATGGAATTTGCTTTTTAACAATCGCACAGAGGTTTTAAAATAAAAAATAATTACGACGCTGCAGGGAAACATACTGATGGAAATGGAAGATGTAATCTTTACAAAGTACAACGTGACAATAGCTACGAAAATTTAAAAAATGTACTTATCTTGTGTTTCTGCAACTTTAACCCTGGAAAATTTCCTATATATTTTAATTTACATACATATAGGATGATGTAAACATGCGCATTCATGGTGGTACTGCTCGTAATAGTAACAGGTGGTCTGTAGGTGACAAAGTAACCCGTACATCCACAGAACTGGATATTACACAGCTATAAAAAAAATGACAAGGCTTTCTGTGTTTTCATATGAAAGATCTCCAGGAGAGGCTGTTAAGTGAAAAAATGCACGATGTGGAAGAATGCATATAATATGGCCACCTTTTATCTAAATAGGGAATATTTAGTCTTATTTCCACCCCAAGAAACTAATGGTTGAAGGGTACAATGTCAGTTATGAAAGATAAGTTGTGAGATCCAATATACAGCATCATAGTACCTATAGCTAACAATATTGTGTTGTACACTTACAGTTTGCTTCGAGGCGAGATGTCACATTAGGTGCTCTTTAATAATAATAATAATAATAATAATAATAATAATAATAATAATGGGGGAAGGAACTTTGGGAAGTGATAGATATGTCCATGGCCTTGATGATGGTGATAGTTTCATCGGTGTACACTCATCCTCAAACTCATCAAGTTGTATACATTAAGTATGAACAGCTTTATACATGCCAATCATATTTCGATATGGTGGTTTTAAAAAAAAGGTCATTACCATAGGAGATCAAGTATCTATAGGGTAGATAAAGATGGTGGTGGGTTGGACTTCTCAATCTATATTTTTATATTTAAGTTTGATTTTTAAAATAATTCAAAAATCAAAAGTTATACAGTAGTTCTGAATCATTACACTACTTACTTCTATCTTTGGAAAAAATAAATTTTATTGACTTGACCTACTCTGCCTGGCTCCTATCATCCAAGCATTCTGGCAGTATCTTCTAATTACAGTTAGTCATGGGTTCTGCATAGGTGTTATTGTGTTCCCCTGTCAATGACATAGGAAGATGTTGTTTTTCGTTTTAGTCATATGTGGAAGGCTACAATGCTAATGATTGGTGGGATCATAGTGATATAACTTTTTTGTCCACCTGTGATGCAATTTTTTCTGTAATAAATGGGCATTTCTGTTGAAATAAGAAAAAGTCACTTAAAAATTTTGGGGGACTCCTAGCAGTACCCATTTAATGAAATCATCCTTCCCCTAACATGTGAATTTTAGAGCATCCTGATTTAAATCATGGAATGGAAGTAATTATAATGCAATTTGGACTTTTGAAATACAAATGTGCAGTGCTCAAAAATCAATATTTCCTACTACTTTTAGAAGAAGTAACATACATGTATTTAACATGACTTCTAAAATAGAAATAGGAGAAAGTATTATATAATATTGTAATTGAGGATCAAACTTTTTTCCAGGCCAAAAAGGAAACATTGTTTTTGCTGCAAGAGAAGCAGTCTGGGGCTGCCTGGGTGGCTCAGTGGTTAGGCGTCTGCCTTCAGCTCTGGTCATGATCTCAGGATCCTGGGAGTGAGCCCCAAAAGGGGTTCCCTGCTCAGTGGGGCATCTGCTTCTCCTTCTCCCTCCACCCTTCCCTCTCGCATGTGCTCTCTCTCTCAAATAAGTAAATAAAATCTTAAAAAAAAAAAAAAGAGAGAGAAACAATCTGGTTCCCCACCATATCACCTCATTACTGAATTCTAAGAGACATTTATTACGTGGTCCTTCTTCATGAGGAACACTGAGTAATATAATATACAACATCTTCAGGAGTAATTTTCCAGAAGGTGTTTATATGGTCACTCAATATAAATCTCAGTAAAGACAATGAATGCCATGACGGACTGAACAGGGCCTGGGGTGGGGACTGCAATGACTTGGTGATGGGGGAGAAAATCTGATGGGCTATTCTAGGATAAGGACTGGTGAAAGAAAACGAGAGGCTTTAAAGAAGGAAGGATCTAGGAGAGAGGCCCTGGAAGAAGACACAGAAGGGAGAAATGGGAGAATCTAAAGGCCCCTGGCAGTTGGGATAAACCGCCTCAGCTTGTGGAAGACCTCTACTTCTCCATCTCAGGATCTCACTCCAGTCCCCTCAGCTCTGACTCCGGTGGTATTTATGGGTGGTCAAATAAACAATAAAACAGCCAGATCATGACATTCCACACAGGAGACAATTCAGGGAGCATTTTCTTCTTTCCTTGACTTACGACCCAAGGTCAGTGGCCTGGTTGTTTAAGGTTAATTTTAAACAAACGGTGGTAATTATCCCGATAGAACTGATCATTGATCTAGATGCTGAAGATAGTGCTAGGAATTTTCTTTAAAATCTTGACAATCTAAATAGAGCCATACCACGACTTCCTGTGACAGTAGCTATCAAAACCCTACGAAAGGTTGCTCAGTTTGAACATTCTCAAGAAATGAAAGCACTATAGAATGAATTAAATGGATAGAATATTATTTCTGTAATGAATGCCTTTCTGGAAAATGAAGGTTTTTAGCAGCAATGACCACTAGCCCACCCTTCTACTGATCCTGTGTCTCACTTTCCTTTCCTTCCACAGCCAAGCAGAAGTTAAAGAACCAGAGTTCACTCTTACAGTTGTGAGGGGACTCTTCCAAAGCTGCATTTTCCTCATCTTTGAATAACAACCTCGTGGGGTTGTTGTGAGGATTTAATAAATCCATGTGGGTAAAGAGCCCATCCCAGTGCTTAGCATATAGTAGACAGTACATAAATAGTAGTTCTTTAGGACCCACGCTTCCCAATCTTAACAAACTCATACTCTGATAAATATACATATTGCATACTTTTCCCCATTTGTGGAGACTCATTCCTAGGGAGCTCTCCCGTAGGGGAGCCCCTGTTGGAAAATCTATAGTAGATTACCTTCCCTTAGAACATATCCTGGGAAAATCTCGATTGAGTGCTACAAAAATTGGATTCCAAGGTCACATTTCATTTAAATTTGGGAAATGTTGGGCTGAACTGGTCTCTTTACTGCAGGGCTTCTAAAATCCTATAAAATGATGAGGAGCATGGTAAGTCTCTATAGTAGATCCAGTGTGCAATGGTTCCCAAACTTCTGGGGGTAGTTCTGGGGGCAGTATCAGACTTTGTCTCAAGGAACACTCCTGGAAAACCCTAATGGCTGGTCCCCACATCTGGCTGGGCACTACCCTCTCAGGGTTCGGATCTGAGCCTCCGCATTGACCAGAAGAGCTCCCTGGGTAATTCTACTGCATCCAGTCCACAGACCAGCATTTGAAGGCAACTGCCTCAGATTCCACTATGCTTCTAGTTGGCAGATCCTATAATGACTCTGTATGATTTAATTTTTTAATTAAAAAACGAAAACTTAGAAAACTATCTTGGCTGGGCATATCAATTCATAACTTTGAGTAAGACATTCACTACCCTCTCAATGTGATTGTTGAAGGCCAAGTGGCAATATTAAACTCTATTTTGCTTTTTAATTTAAAGCTTATGAAGATGACAGAGTACGTAACTCCGATCCGTATCATTCTATCTACTTCAAATAGACAGGATGAGTTTAAATTAAAGCACGAGAGGTCACGACACTCTCCACAGATGATGGAATATTCTATGTCAGCTCTTCCATAGCAACATCTCGGTCCCCATCATTTCAAAAATTATATGTAATGAATCATGAGCGAACCAGCAAAGCAAGTAGTTTAAGTGTTTATGTGAATGTCTGGGGTTCTTTTTGAAGTGCATAAAACTTTTAAAGAAATGTCAAAATCTAAGCAAAGTCATGACTCTATTAAATTACCATGATGCAATTTTTGTGCAGTTACTTTCCGAGGAAAATGCCTCCCTCTGGCTCTGTACAGAATCTTGGGAAATGAAACCTGTAGCATTTACTGACAGAAAAGCTCTCTGAGGCTTGTGATTAAGAACTACAGAAACAGCACCGTTCCAGAGCACCTTGAGTCATTCCGATTTTGTTCTTTTCTCCAAAGGTAAATTTGGTCTCTGGTCTCACTGCTTCTGGAGAAAGTGTATCCTTCATGGAAGGTCTCACAGTGTGGTCCAGCATACGGTCCTTTACATCAAGGCTGTAGTCTGTATTTAAAGGGGAATGTATTTGGGGCGCCTGGGTGGCTCAGATGTTTAAGCATCTGCCTTCAGCTCAGGTTGTGATCCCAGGATCCTGGGGTCGAGTCCCGCATTGGGCTCCCTGCTCAGCAGAGAGCCTGCTTCTGCCTCTCCCTCTGCTGCTCCCCCTGCTTGTGCTCTCTTGCTCTCTCTGTCAAATAAATAAATAAAAATAAAAAAGGGGGAATGTATTTGATGATCCTGTGTGTGTGTGTGTGTGTGTGCGTGTGTGTGTGACTCTCATGCGTGTGCACTTGTCAAAACGACAGAGGTGGTAAGACGGGGAATAAGGGTAGGGGCTGTGGCAAGGAGGAGGAAAAGCACAAGGAGGAGGATACGTAAAGAGATAAAGCTGAAGGTAGGGTGAGGAGAGTGCTCGCTGGCTCACTGCTTTGCCGGTAAGTCCAGGGCATTGCCTCCTGACCAAAGCAGGGCTGGGTTATTGTTTTCATACAAGTGGAGCTAGACATAATTTCTAAAGAATCCACTCGTGACCGGACAGATTGAGAGTCTAGCACGTAAGAGGCTCTAGAGTGCAAGGGCTGGGAGAGCTGATCGGCACGAACTGCTTGAAACCCAGGAGACTCATGTGCACTCCAGGGAAGGTGTGGGAAGGTTCGTGGAAGTGTGGCAGTCAAGTTTGATCCCCCAGCCTGAGCCATGAGAGTTGCCCTTCTCTGTCCCTTCGTCCACACCAGGAACCCCAGCCTGGATGAGAGATGAAGGGGAGACGTGTGCAGGGCTGGACTTCCACTCAGCATACTTCCCACCCTCAGGCTCCAACCTCAAGGAGCAGATTACCTTGCTGCACTGCTACCTGTTGAACATGTTTTGTTAATACCTCCTAATTGTGTTCAACTTGTGTGATCTGAGGAACCAAAAAGTACCTGCATAGATATGTAACAGTTTAATGTTAAAAAAATATTAAAAAATTAACCTCACATTGAATGTTATTCATTTCCCTTAATGTGTTGTTCAGCATCTAGGCATGGACGCTAAACAGTGTGTACAACTAAAATTAACATGACTTTGATACATCCAAATAAATATTTAGAGTTTGTCTTGCCTTGAGGATGCCCCAATACCTATAAATAGCGCCAGTGTTGGCAGCTTACTGAAAAAACCAACAACAACAACAAAGCCACAGGTAAATTTTTATAGGGCCCTTCTGATGGGTGGGGTCAGACCTGCAATTATCCTTAAGGTATGGGTTTAGGGCCCAAGAAAAACCCCAGCTGGTCTTTCCCTTCTTCTTACCCTGACCTTTGAATATTAAGAAAGTGACAATGTGATATAATAGGGACTTATGAAGACCTGGAATCGTCGCTGTGCTACCAATAGGCTTGGGCAGGTCACAAAGGGAGGAGAACAGAACTAGATTATCTCTAGAGGTTTTTTCCAGGCTTTCATATTTCATAATTCTGTGATTTCTGTAAATGGGACAAAAATAATACCAAGAGAACTTGGAGGGGAGAAGAGCATAGAAGGCATAGAAGAGGCATGTTTTAAGCAAGGGTGTGTGTTGGGAAATGAGAGAAGCAAAGGAGAAAGCAGTGGGCCCAACTGGCAGTGTGTCCTGCAGACCTGGCTGTAGGCTGCACATCCCTTCTCTCACCACTGGGTGGAGCCAGCTCCTCACCTTGTAGCTGCAGCTCCTGTTTCCCGGGATTGTATTAATTTAGGGGGTGGAAACTAGCATTAAAAAAGGGGAAGGGAAAAAAAAAGGGGGGGGGGGAAGGAGAAAGAGAAACAGAACCTAACCCAAAATATCAGACTGTATCACATATAGTGAGGATATTATTTTGAAAAACTTAATTTTCATATTATATATAAGCATGTGCATCTCAGGACATAATGCATAATCTTTTTCTTTGGCTCATGATAAAAACCATGTTTAATAAACATTTTGCTGATTCTTCCCATCCAAAATATGATGGTAGGGATGCCTGGGTGGCTCAGTCGGTTAAGTGTATGCCTTTGGCTCATGTGATGATCCCAGGTCCTGGGATCGAGTCCTTATCAGGTTCCTTGCTCAGCGGGGAGCCTGCTTCTCCCTCTGCCTGCTGCTCCCCCTGCTTGTGCCTCCCGTCCCCCCTGACAAATAAATAAAATCTTAAAACAAAAACAAAAACAAAATAGAATGGTAGCCCTAGAGAGGTCTGGGTCTCTCTCCATCTCTCTCCCCCACCGCCTAACTTCCCTTCTGCCTCCTCCTCTCTAACCTCCCTGACTACTTCTTCCCTCTCTCCTCTCCCTCTTCTTCCTCTTCTTCCCCTTGTTATCCACCCGCTTCACTGCTCTCTCGCACTTCTCCTCTATCTAGGTATTTGATCCCTCTCTCCCTCCTCACCCTCTCTCCCCTCCCTTCCTCTGCACCTTCCCCCACCACCATTTCTGACCCCAACTATCTCTACCCTCCATCTCTCCTTTCCTCCACCTCAGTCTCACAGGTGACAAGACACCGTTAAACTGGTGGTGGGATGGCCGGACCTCGCCCTACCCCCGACCCAGGGTTGAGACTGACTCACGAACTCCTCCCTGTGGCCTCTCTCAGCCTCCTTGCTAGACGTGGCCACTCTCCTCCCTAGAAAGCCTTTGTTCAAACTTCCCTCCATCATTAAGGGAGCCATCCCTGGCTAAAGAAATCCAACCAGTTATTTAAATCCCATCTCAAATGCCCTCCCTTCTGTGAAGCCTTTCCTATTTTCCAACTGAGGCCATTTTCTTAGTTCCTCTTAACTGCCTTTGTGCTTCCCACCCCCTGATCACAAGTACCTATAATAGTAATTCCCAGGACTCAGGGGCAGAGAGCCCGGGTTTGATTCACCCCTGGGTACCAGCTCTAGCTCCAAACTGGCACAGGGCTGGCCCAAGAAGGAACTCTGGGAAGGTGCTGGAAATGTGGGCCTGGTCCAGTTGTTCCCTGGCATTTCCCATCACTTCCCCCAGCTCTCCCCTGCCCTGCTGTCCATCACGCTCTGCTGCTGGCTGACCCTGGCTACCTGCTATCCTGGTAGGCTGACCTTGGCCTGGACGGTGCTCCCAACTTAGCCCCACATAGCTCTGGCCCTTCTCCCTCAGCCTTGAGCCCAGGAATGCTAGGCTGGCCCTGGTTGTTGGTCCTTCACTTGTCTTTCCAACCCTTGCTGAAAATGACCTATTTCAGCTAATTATTGTAAGGGCGTGGGACCTGGATGACATACTTGTGGAAGAAATGGGTTGAAGTGTGTCTCAAACTTGGGGATCCACAGAGAAGCTGGTTAGATATAAATCAAACCATATGAATCAAGCTTTGGCAGTCCCGGTTGGTGGTCTATGGAGTGGGGGAAGGGGAGACAGCACAGACTCCCAGAATCTATGCTGAATCTTTAAAGGGGGAGAGGGTGTCCCGCCGCTGGGTATGTCTGGTTCCTCTCTGGGTCTCAACGTCCTTAACTTAAATGGAGATGGTTGTACTTGGTGGTGAGGAAGACCCTCTGAGCCCTGACAGCAGAGATTTTATAAAAATGTTATCGCTCAGGGGTGCCTGGGTGGCTCAGTGGGTTGAAGCCTCTGCCTTCGGCTCAGGTCGTGATCCCAGGGTCCTGGGATCGAGCCCCGCATCGGGCTCTCTGCTAAGCGGGGAGCCTGCTTCCTCCTCTCTCTCTGCCTGCCTCTCTGCCTGCTTGTGATCTCTGTCAAATAAATAAATAAAATCTTAAAAAAAAAATGTTATCGCTCAGACTCACATCAAATAACAAAAAAATAACTGAAAAGCAAAAAGTAAAGTTCAGATTTAACTGAAAGTAATAAGCATTTTAAACAGCTGTTCTTACTAAAGCTGAAAATCTAATCATCAAGGCAAATTGAAAGAGAATAATTTTTTTTTTTAATCATAAGTTGTAGGTTAGTCCAAGTGGGGAGACTATATTTAAAAAAAAATCCACTACTGTTTGGGGGATCTACTTATGGAATATGCTATCTTATCTGAGAGCTCCTAGAATGCTTAGCAAAATACAATAGAAATGGATTTAGGTCTTGCGTGTCTAAGTTTCATTATCTTTATGATTCTACAAAAAGGAGACATAGTATGTAAATGGGAAGAGCAGAGGATAAAATCTGAGTATTATTCCGCTCAAACCTCCAACTTCAGTTAAAACCACCACTTGTAGGTGGTAAATTCTACATGTTGAATTGCTCTTTATAGAAATTTTGGTGCTTGAAAATTTCTCCATTTAATATCTGTATAGACAGAGGTCCTTGAGAAAGATCACACACACACACAAACTAATCCTGGTTGTCATTTTTCAAAGTGACACCATTTAAAAGATCAATACTAACTAGCTGAGAAATGTAACATATTTACCATAACCCCCTCAGTCTAGGTAATAATTTCCTAGTAACTCAGCTAACTGTGTCATTCAGGTAGTGTCAATCTCAGTCTCTCGGCCTTCCAATCTTCTTCCTTCCCTCCCACCCTCCTTTCCTCACTCTCTGAACTATAAGCAGATAACCCAAGCTGTGCACTAGAAATGAGAGAAGTATGTTTGCTGTTAGATAGCACTTAATGGTAACTTGGTAAAGATGCAAATAATTGGGGTTAAAAAGAACCTTTGGATATTTTCAGGTTAAAAAGTGACTATTTCATAAGTATTCCTGAAAAGCAAACAGGTGTTTAGACCGTTGGATGGTCCTCCCATTAAGAAGCTCTCAGGAAGTTTGTATCCAAAATATATAATCAATACAACTCAACACCACCCCCTCAGACAATCCAATAAAAAATAGGCAGAAGACCTGAATAGATATTTTCCAGAGAAGACATTCAGATAGCCAACAGACAACACGATAAGGTGTTCAATATCACTAATTATCAGGGAAATGCAAATCAAAACCACAATGAGATACCACCTTCCACCTGTCAGAATGGCCAAAATAAAAAAGAGGAGGGGCGCCTGGGTGGCTCAGTCAGTTAAGCATTTGCCTTCAACTCAGGTCATGGTCCCAGGGTCCTGGGATCGAGCCCGCATCGAGCTCCCTGCTCACTCCCTCTGCCCTCCACTCATGCTCGCTCTCTCACTCTCTATCTCAAATAAATAAATAAAATCATTTTTTTTTTTAAAGAGGAGAAATAACAATTGTTGATGACGATTTGGAGAAAAAGGAACCTTGTGCACTGTTGGTGGGAATATAAATTGGTGCAGCCACTATGGAAAATCATATGGAGGTTCCTCAAAAAATTAGAAATACCCTATGACCCAATAATTCCACCACTGAGTCTTTACCCAAAGAAAATGAAAACACTAATTGGAAAATATATATGCTTCCCTATGTTTACTGCAGTATTATTTACAATAGCCAAGATAAATAAGTGACCTAAGAGTCCATCGATAGATGAATGGATAAGGAAGATATGGTGTACGCACACACACACACAAAACACACACACACACACACACAAAACACACACACACACACACACACACAAATATTACACAGCTGTAAAAAAGGATGAGATTGTGCCATATGCAACAACATGGACAGACCCAGAGGATATGATGCTAAATGAAATAAGTCAGCTGGAGAAAGACAAATACCATATGATTTTACTCACATGTGGAATCTGAAAAAAAGCCAAATGAAAAAACAACAAAAACCAGAATCAGAGCTGTAAATACAGAGAACAAACTGATGGTTGCCAGAAGGAGGGGTATGGGGACATGGGTCACATGGGTGAAGAGAAGGGGAAGATCCAGGCCCCCAGCTGTGGAATGAGTACATCCCAGGCATGAGAGGCACAGCATAGGAAACACAGTCAATGACATTGCAAGTGTGCTGTGCGGTGACAGCTGGTAGCTATGCTTGTGGTCAGCATAACATAATATACAAATCCGTCAAAGCAGCACGTTGTACACCTGCAACTAACGTAACATAATGTGTTAGCTACACACATATAACAAAACCCCAAGTCATAAAAAAAGCCCCAGGAAACGCCTCCATTCAGATATTATTTTGCTATTAAGGTTATAATCATTAAGATTCCAGTAGTGATGGGGAAAAAAATCATACCTAACAGGTTTCCCTATTCTGAGACCTTCACAAACAGAAGACTCGGTTATGGCACTAGCCTGTAAGTCTGCAAACTCATTCTATTTTTAGCCCGTGTCCATTTGTCCATCCATCCATCTATCCACCCAACAAATATTGACTGAAAGTGCACTGTGGGGCAGAGCTAGGCAGTAAAAGACATAGGTCTTTCATGGAGTTCACATTTGCTATATTTTCAAAGTTGCCTTCATTGCCTTTTCCTCTCTTATTTATTAGAGATTTTAGAGGTGTTATGCTTTTTTCAGTTAATCAGAATTTGTATGGCATAAGGAGAAGCATATACTATGAGAAAAGTCTTAGCCTCTAGATCCTGTAGATTATTAATACACAGCTTTATTTTCTTGGATGTTCCTTTAAGTTGTGAATAATTTAAAACATTTTTTTTTTTTTTTTTTTTGCTGGAGAGCTTTCTATATGCATTGCAGAATTCTTTCTTTTTTTTTAATGCAGGATATACTAATTATTCAGGGTTATTACTAATGTCAGTTATTATGCTCTATCATAACACAGTGGCTGTGTTGGCCTCTCTATTGGGATAAAGGATCATTGGCATCGATACTGAGTAGCCCTTGACCACTGGGTTTTGGGTGTTCTTTTGCCTTTTTTCCTTTTTCGCAGTTTATCTGTCTTCTTTTACTTTATGCTGGTAATACCAAACTATTTGCTCAAATTCATGACACTTATTTACTAAGTTGCTATGGTCTTAGAAACGATCTAACCATCTAACAAGATTGTTAAACAATTTAACTAGTGGTAAGTTAGCTGTTAGGGAAGATAGAAAGGTCCTTCTGTGAAAAGATAAGAACTTTATCTTTGTGATATCTCTTTTGGCTGTTCAGAGGCTGGTTTTTATTTTGTTTATTTATAATGTTATAAATAGGTAACATTTGCTGGGTAGCTGTGTTCTTGATAATTACATTTATTCCTCTACAGAATGTAGCCTTCCATATGGCTTAACTTGACTTTTTTTTTTTTTTTTTTAAGGGCTTCTTAGAACTATACTTTGCCACTGGTAACTATTTCAGCTATTTAAAAACTACCAAACTGCTTACTATGGCTTATTAGAGTAGTATCATGAAACGAGAGTAAGAGGTAGATATTTTGTTACAATTGGTCCATTTTGACATGAATATTCTTTTCCCTTATACACTGATTTGGCAAAAGCAGAGCTCCCAGGAAGTGCATACTGTGATCTCCAGGCTTCTATACTTGGTCATTTTGGTAAGAATTAGGGGAAAGTGAGACTTGTTGACTAAATCCCAGAAATCATAAATCGAATAAGTGAAAGCACGCTGCCTTACTGCTTACCAGCCCAATGTCTTCTCAGATTCCCTGGGAGAGACGGGGTAATGCTCAGCGGTACTCAGAGGACAGACCTGGGATCAGTGGTCAAGAATGGCTTTACTGGGTTCTTATTAAAGAGCCATGAGGAGAGAGTATTTCTATGTCTGAGATTTCTAGACAAATCAAATGGAGAGTGCTAAAATCTGTGATTAAAAAAAAAAAAAAAAGGGACTGGAACTTTGATTAAGTACTCCAGAAAGCCGGAAGGTTTTTTCCCTCCTAGAAATTACTGGTTTCATAGTCTGACAGGTTAAGATGTCATGGGAACTGCACATTTTATGTTCTTTTAAAACCGATGCCATTTGACGACTTAAGAGGGTATTAATCACCAGGAGTCGATGAGGGTGGGTCTCCATGTCTTATTTAGACCTTTTAGAGCCCAGGATCATTTTATACCAAACTCTTGCTTGCTCTCGGTTATTCCTAGCCAAGATCCATACTGAGGTCTTATTTTCTACAGCTGGGCTGTCCACTCTGATAGCCACCTGCCACCTAAATTTATTAAATTGAATAAAATTAAAAATTCAGTTCTCAGCAGCACAGGTCACATTTCAAGCGCTGAATGGCCATGCATGTCTAGTGGCTATTGGACTGGCCAGCACGGACATGGGCCATTTCCATGACGGCAGAAAGCTCTATTGGAGAGTGCTGTTCTAAAGTCTTGCCTCATCTGTACACAGGGTCTCTCTCATCAGGAACTCTAGGGGCTGGTGGTTTTATCTCAGTAAATGCCTCGATGAGCCTGACTACAGGACTTCCTCTGAACTGAGTCCTACAACACTGAACCTCTACCTCTTGGCCCCTTACTGCGACAAGATCCCGAGAGAGCTCTAGGACTTTATACCAACACTATTCCTGTGTCTTCAGATTCCCTCTCTCTGTATTTTGAAATCTGAGTTATTTCCATTAGTTGGGTCTGTAACTAACCAACCAGTGTTCTTGCTGATTCTGTTAACAATGGAACATGTTTAGTATGCTGTAGAAAAGATCCTTAAATTGGGAGCTGGACAAACTGAATTATGAGGCTTTAGGGCTTTATGGTTCAACTCATCTCAACAAAACATAGAGGGCCGATTGATGTTCTCCCCTATAAGCTGTCAAAAAATGTGTTCCATTAGGTATTTTGCTTATCTATCTATATATTCACTTTTTTTTTTTTTGGTTGAGGGTGAGGATGACGAAGTAGCTGGGGAATGGCCGAAGTATTCAGATTGAAAAAAAAAAAAACAATGGAATTTGAAACCCAATGCCCACAGGGCAGAATGATTAGCCTTAGATTCATGTCAGAATTTCCTACGGTTTTACTGAGGAGACTCTACTTTTAGTTCCTCAGAGCCTGGTAATCATCCTGACTGAATATGAAGGTGTTGCTGGTTAGGTCCCTAAGGAGACCTGGAGACAGACACTGCTCAAGACTCGACGTCACTCTCTACGAGCGACTTTGGACAATTGTGGAGAAAGAGGGTTGAGTGAGAAAAAAGTCTGAGCCACTGACTTAGACAATTGACCAGGTAGGATTTACCAATCAGCTTTGATCCACTCATTGGGAAGCCCTGATGATGGGTAGTCATGGCCCTCAGTATGCGCTGAGGAAATCCTCCACCAACCTACTTGTTATGAAAATCGTAGATCTCCTGGATGTTGCCAAAGATGACGTGCTCTTTATTAAGGATCCCGGCGGGGATCTCCTCCACGCCACTGGTCATTTCCCACAGGTAGGTCTGTAAGACAGCAACAGCTTCATCACGGGCAAGTACCATGAAATGCAGACAAAATAAAGAGGTCTTCATGCTGGAGGCGTAAGACTCAGAGCGGGCTTGCATGTGGTGTGAAAAGTGAGATGGTAAATACCCAGAATGGAAAGAAAGAAAACCCAAAGGTTCCATTATCTTCAACCGTTGCCGGGGAAACTCACATCCCGAACTTCTGCAAAGCACAAACTCCACATTCCTCTTATTTATTAAATGCGTGTGTTTGAGTGTGTCGGGCAGGGGTTGGGGGGTACAGATTTGCAGGCTCAACTGCATTGACTATGTCATGGTTTTTATTTGGAATTCAAGTCTTCTGTATGCGTTTGCTGGGTCCAGCTCCAGTCTGAGAAAAGTTTCTTTGCAAAAGTATTTTAAACTCCCAGGCAATTACTACTGACTCTGGGAGCAAGATTTCCTCTATTGGCTTTTATTTGCGAAGCTCTGGGAGAAGACAAAGAGCACTGAGCTTCTCTCAAGGACTTGACGCTGGCAAGGCTGTCATTTTTCTAATACAGCTGGGCACTGATTACACCAAGACTTACCTCTAAGCACTCATGTAAGTCCCTGACATAAGCCTTCTCCGTCTGCAGCAATTCAGCCATAATGAATCTAGAGGAAAACAAAGGGGCTTTTCGTTGGTTTGAGATATAATACCTCCCTCCCTTCACACTTCACTCCCCCACCCCCAGCATTCATGACATTCCTGAATGACCCACGTTTCCACTTCACCAACATGTCTCTTCCTTTCTTCCGAACTCCCTGCCTCTGAGTATTCCCCTCGGAGTCGCTGTCACCCTGACCCCTTGCTCTGTATCCCTCCAGCATGGTTGTGTTCAGCTAGTTCCACGTTCTCTCCCTTTCCTGCCCCACAGCGCTGTGTGAGGCCATGCTGACGCGTGTGTGTTTTGGGTTGCACGTGTGTGCTCGCGTGAGCGCACAAGCATGCGGTACCGTTTATATTCATTTCCACCTGCTGGGCAGCTTGACGTCCAACTTCCTGTCTTTCTCTCACAGACCCCAAAATGAGGATTTCTGTTCAACAGAACTGCTGGCTTTTACCCAGACGGTCTGCAGTACCGTCAGTTAAGCCAGGTTTAAAAGCCAAGCGCCCATGCCCCAGACGCCGCCACGGAGGCTGGCGGGTAGCAAACTTTGTAAAGAGCTAGACAGTAAATATTCGTGGGCCATCAGGTCTCTGTCACAACCACTCCACTTTGCTGCTGGAATGTGAAAGGAGTCATGGACAATATGTAAAAAAAAAAAAAAAAAAAGTGTGTCTGTGTTCCAATAAAACTTTATTTACGGACACAAAAGAGTTTCATCTAATTTTCACGTCGCAAAATATTTTTCTTCTGGTATTTTTTCAACCATTGAAAAATATAAAAAATAATTTTGCCCTTACAGACTCTACAAAGCAGGTTGGGGGTCGGATTGGGCCTATGGGCCATGGTTTGCTGACCTCTGGCCTAGATTACCCGGTGCACTTGCACACGATTTCAAACCGGGCTCGCTTACACCCCAAACCACTGCGTGTGAGGCGGAGCCTGTGATCAGAAGCAGAGTGCAAGTTGAGGATGTTGTGACTGCTCTTCAGTCTCCCCTACAGGAAAGCTTGAGCTCCGCATCTGCAAGGAGAGGGCTCCCTTCCTCTTGGGCCCCTGAACAACACGACGTTCCCGGGCAGTCATTACACTGATGATGCCTGGCTTCACTGAAGCGTACCGACTTCATTTGCTTTCTTTCACAGATTTTTGCTAGAAATGGTGCTTCTTAGTGGCATGTGATGCAGTAATATCTAATTGAGCCAATGTATAGATTTATACATTGATCTGAGGCTATGTCAGCTTTTCGTGGTAGCTCATAATGAAAACCCCTACTTGCAGGTGTCTTGGTCTTCGCATAAAAATTTTGAGAATGATTAGCCCCAAAGTGTCCCCTGTTGGAAATTTCATAAGAAATATGAAAATGGGCGGCATCTTTCCCCGGACCTTTGTCTTTGTAGGATTTTGCATTGTTCTAGCAATGATCTTTCCATTAATATTAAAGTACTGATTCTGAAAAATTCCCTTTTACAGGAGTTCATTAGCCATTCTCCTACTATTCTATCCTATTGGAAGAGTGGAAAGGGCATGAGCTTTGAAGTCAGACAAATAGGAACTGAATTATTATTTTGTCATTTGCTGGAAGTAGGACTGGCTTTTCCAAACTTTAGACTCCTTACTTATAAAACAGCTGACTACACTGGGTTGCCGCAAGGATTAAATAAGATCACATAAGCAAAGTTTCTTATACGTTGCAGATGTTTGGTAGACAAGGAAAGAAGGAAAATCAGAAGGGACAGAATCTGACTGACATGCTTTAAAAAGTTGTCTTTGGTTTTACTGCCTTGGGTTTCTGGTATTCTTCTACCTTTTCCCTTTTTCTTTATATGCTTCTTGCAGTTTAACCTATTTTCTTCATAATTCAGCTCCATTACCCTCCACCCATTTTGTTTTCTTTTCCAGCGGCCCTTTCCCATCCTCTGGCTATTTGGTGTCCCAGAGAGAGTGCAGCAGGAAGATTTGGCCAAGTATGGTCTCTTTATTTCCCTCCCTGTTATAGGCTGAAATGTGTCACCCCCCCACCCCCAAATTCATATATTAAAGTCCCAACCCCTAGTACCCGAGAATGTAACCTTATTTAGAAACAGTCAATTACAAATATAAATAGTTAAGATTGGGTTATACTGGAAAAGGGTAGGCACCTATTTCAAAGTGGCTGGTGTCATTAAAAAAGGAGAAATCTGGATATAGGTATATATTCAGGGAGAATGCCATGTGTACCTGTAGCCAGCCATCTAGAAGGTAAGGAGAAAGGCCTGGAACAAATCCTTCCCTCCCAGCCCTCAGAAGGAATGAGACCTGCCAACACTTTGATCTCAGACTTCCAGTCTCCAGAGCTGTGAAGCACTATATTTCTGTTACTTAAGCCACCCAATTTGTCATACTTTGTTACAGCAGCCCAAACAAACTGATACGCTCCCCAGATAAAACACAAGCTCTAGGCTTTGCAGAACACCTTCAGTTTCTCCAGCTCCAAGGGACCTGTGCTCCTACTTTATTTTGATAAGATCAACTACATTGGGCTTCTTAATTTTAGGACATACTATTTTTTTTCCAGCACTACCCAAAAGGATCTGTCAAAATATTCTTCATAAAGCTCTTGCAAAGATCTCTGGGTATGTGTAACTTTCTAACACCAATATAAAGAGAGCAGAGCCATCATGAAGTGGTTTGTGAGGTGGACAAGGTTCATTGTTTACACTATCCAATGCTCTCTAATTCTTGATTAGTGTGAAATGCGGGTGGAAGCATCATGTCTGTCCATTCCAACCTCTGTGGGTGGTCATGAGGACACATGAAGCTGTCCAAAGGAACATGCAGCAGTGAAAACCAAGCACAGTCGTGAGGATCTTGCTAAATGGGGAGAAGCTCCCCAAAACATACTCTTTCTTCCGGGCTGACTTCCGCTTCTCTTCATTGACTTCGTGGTTGGCGTCCCGTAGCTTGACCTCACGATCTGAAAGGCTTGCTGGGATGATGTCCAGTTCCAGGTCCTTATTGTCCTACACACAGAGAGATCGCAGAGGTCACCTTGGAGATGCCTTGGGAGAGGAACTCATCAGAGTCAGGGGAGGTGGTAGAAGGCAAAAGGAGAGGAAGATACAACGGAGCAGGTTGAAAAGACAGGGAATCCTGCAAACGTCCATCTATGAGTCCTCTTCTTCATGAAATTTTTTTTTTTTTTTCAAATAAGAAAGATATAAAATGTTCAGGTCAAATGGTCGGGGCTAATATCCATGGCAAGGAAAAACAATAAACACATTTAATAATTAGTGTCATGTTTCCCCAATGACTTCAGTCTTCATTAAGTCTAAATGTACACACACACGCACACACACAAATTAGTCTAATATTGGTTATTAACCATTAAAATAGATGTGAAACAGAAATATATACAGACATAAGAAAACTTTCATTTGTCAAAGGAAAATAATTAAAGCCAATATTTTTATTTAAAAAAGCAACTTCCCTTGGAAAGAGAAAGCTAAATGATAGAACAATTATTAAATTTGCCCATCCCTGCTTATTTCAACCACTGTTTTGTATTTATACGGGATGGAAACCTTTAGAAAAAAAACCTCACAGTTTAAAGCCTGGGGGAGGTATTATTATTTCCCCCAATTTAGTGGTTTAACCAGTTCACTCTCTAGTCTGTTCTGCTTCAGAGCATCAGCCTATTTAAAGATTTAAGAATTAGAAATCCTAGGATTAAATTGCCAGCCTATATTTAGCTCTTAATTCATAGGTTACTGACCTCTATTACAAAGAAGAGATTAAAAGTCAGTCTTCCCTTGATTTTGGCATATAGTACCTCCTTTCAGTTGAAATGTCAAATAGTCTTTGCACAATTGCATTCCTAACTCTTTAAAGAACACTATTATACATCCTGGGGACCCTAACATTTGCTGATTAACATAATTGGGTGGAAGATGGCACTGATGAAGCCAAGGTAAAGGGTTTAGTCTTCAAAGTCAACAGTTAACTCTACACATGGAAAGACTCTGTTCTGTAGCCATAGGTCCCAGCCCCAGCCGGTCAGTTTTGCTATCACTTTGTGAGGGGCTGGAGGCCAATGGCTTATCAAGATTCATCCCCCTACTAGAAAAATCACACAAGGCAAGCGTTCTAGGGGTCCAGAGCTCAGAAAGACTACTCTGGAAAGCCCACTTTCCTCCATGGTAACGAGAGCAGCGCTGCCGAGAGAGATGAGAAGGGAGGATGTCCCAGCTGGGCAACCCCCACGCCTACCTCTGTGTTGACGCCTAGCGCTTTCTCCAGGGAGTACCGGTACTTTCCCATCCTCAAGGAGAAGTCTCTGTAATGCTTGTCCACCGTGGTCACCCATTTCCTGATCTCTGTGGCATGAATGTGGCCTTTTTCCACAAAGCTATCGGCCAGTTGAATCAGAAGCTTCACCTTCTCCTTTGTTTGCTGTCCCAAAAGATGGTCCCAAGTTACTAGATTACATTTACTCTCACGGCCCTTCACTCCCATCCCCCTCTCCTTCACAGCAGCCACAGATACCTCACTGCCTGCCTGGGTTTATTGCCCAGCTCTGTCCCTAGCTGGGAGGTCTTGAACAAATTACTTAAATCCTCTGTGCCTCCATTCCTTTATCTGCAAAGCAGGGATCATTATAATCCTCCATCGTAGGGTCGTTGTGAGCATTTCATGAGTTGACCTTACAGAATTCTCAGAACAGTGCCTGGGACACAGCGCTCACATTAGGAGCTCAGGAAGCAATACGTGTTAGCCATCATGATTACTGTAAGCATCTTGTAAATTAATACGGTCCTTTATCAGGTCACAGAATATGTTAATGTCACATCTGAGACTCATTTGAGTCTTAAAGCAGCTCTAAAATGTGGGTGGCAGGAGATGGTGTGGGTCTCCTCGAACCACAGATGAAAAAAGCTGAGGCTTAGCGAGGCTTAGGGCTTGTCCAAGTTCATTCCACCTGTAAGTGAATGATAGAACCTGTTGACTTCTGGACCACAGAGCCTAGTTCTCTCCCTTCACTGCACTGGCCTGACGGAGGCTTTGTCAACAGCTCAGGTGGCACATGCCAGGATCTAAAGAAATCCAATGAGCAGATTTCAGAGTAAAGTCTGTCCCTTTCACCACCAGGATCTTGTCTTTAGTTTCCATAAGAGAGAGAGAGAAAGAGAAAGAAAAAGAGAGAGAGAAGAGTTAATGAAGCTAGTTATCTATTATGGGGCTAAGTAAGGTGGAGTTCTGATGTGCATTGGATTAATTTCATTTCCAGCCAGAGTTTGTTCAACCCTTACTCTGTCCGCACCACTGTGCAGAGGGCTGTGGGGACAGGCTGGGGGGGGGGAGGTAAACAAAAGAAGAGAAAAAGATACTCATTTTCTCCAGTCTATATCTCTAGAGGGGACAAGATTGTCACGCAGAGTGGTTGAATAACTCAGGGCATTATGAAATTGAATGTTGACATGAGAAGTACATAGAGTTAACAATGCAGGAATTTTAAAACAGGAAAAAATGAAGGTGGGCTGGTATGGGCAGGAAAGGTCATGTGGGGAGGAGGGACTTATGCTGGGTAAGATACGGAAACAAAGGAGATGTTTGAGGAAGTAAACACTTGCTCATCTTTTATCCTAAGGTTGGGTTTTTTTTTGTTTTAAAGATTTTATTTATTTATTTGACAGAGAGAGAGAGAGAGAGAGATCACAAGTAGGTAGAGAGAGAGGGAGAAGCAGACTCCCTGCTGAGCAGAGAGCCCGATGCGGAGCTCGATCCCAGGACCCTGAGATCATGACCTGAGCCGAAAGGCAGAGGCTTTAACCCACTGAGCCACCTAGGCGCCCCCTAAGGTTGGGTTTTGAAACTCCAAGATCATGGAAGCTTAATTTAAAGAAAAAGGAAATTAATATTTAAATGATATTCAGAGAAATAAAATTATTACCTTTCGGATTGGAGGAGAGGAGATTCAAGTTTTTTTTTTTAAGATTTTATTTATTTATTTGAAAGAGAGAGAGTGTGAGTGCAAGCATAAGTGGTGGGGGGAGGGGCAGAGGGGGAAGCAGACTCCTCGCTGAGCAGGGAGCCAGATGTGGGACTTAATCCCAGGACCGTGGGATCATGACCTGAGCCGAAGGCAGACGCTTAACCAACTGAGCCACCCAGGTGTCCCAGAGATTCAAGTTTCGGATCATGCTAGAATCTAGATAACTGAGGGAAACTGAGGCAGAAAATCTCTAGAGCAATAGTAGAATAGACAGAAGAGCCTTTCTTTACTCCACCCTCCTCCCTCACTTTCCAGGCTCACCTGCAAACCTCCCACGAGAGACTGACTCCCTCAAGAAATGCCAGAGAGGGACAGCTTCTGACTGGAAAGGCAAGTGGGGGCAGGGAGATGTGGGCTCCAGCTCTCACACATCTGAGCCTCCCCTATCTCGGGACAGCAGGCTGGTCCCCAGGCTGGGAGACAAGAGCCCAGAAGAGCTTTGTTGTGAAGGAAAGAAGGTGGGTCTGGGGATAGAAGAAGTATCTCAGCCATAATAAGGCAAAGAAAAACATCATGGGAAATTGGTTAAGAAAAGATCCCCGGTAGCCTAACGACTTCTAGCTTACTGCAGTTAGGGTTGTGTTTTTTTTTTTTCTTTTCCCCTGAAAAAAACTGTTATAAGGTTTCCTATTTATTTAAAGCAGAGATTAATTTTTTTGCAGCCATGATCAAGAAACCTTTATGTAAAACTCTTGAAAATATGTATTCTCTGCTCTCAGTAAAGAGACTTCGTCATGAAATGGGGGTTTTACAACCAGCTCGTGCCAGCAGCCCTCCCGGGAGCTCCATCACCAGAAATCATATCCTGAAACATGGAAACTGTAATTCGGATGCAACAAGGAGAATGGTTTGTGGTCAAGAGTATCCCAGGTATGTGTGGAACCTGGCAGAGCAAACAGACAGTAAATGTGGTGGTGTAGACAAGCCCTCCCTATGTGGCCTCGTCTACCTTTGGCACACCTTAGCCGCCATCTCTCCACGGTCCCTAAACACCAGCCATGCCAAACCTCACATGCTCTTCCCGCTGTCACGGGTGGTTCCTACTCAGCCTCGCTTTCTCTTCAACGGCCCTCTTTCCTCTCCTCTCCTCCCCACAAGCTGAGTGGGGAATGACCTTCCCAGCGTCCCCACAGTGCCACACCGTGAGTTAGTTATGTGTCTCCTGCATCACACCGTGCACGTCTAAAAGGGTTCCATCTTACTCATTTGAGTCTCCAAAGTCTAGAAAATAGTTGGTGTCCCATAAATGCTGACTAAGTGAATTAGTGAGTAAATACTGGGTTTGGAGGTAAGTAAAGTGGGACCAGCAAGAGTTGAGGGTTCATGCTGGGAAGAATGAGATGAAAAAAATCTGACCCATACGCCGGACCCCAGCCATGGCCACAGCACCTACTGGGAGCAGTCTGAAGTGATTTCTTACAAACGAAGGACCATGGGGGCACCATGCAACCTGTCACGTGCTTGGCCACAGCTGATGAGACCAGAGGTAAAAACCTGTCTCGCTGGGGCAGCCCATAAAGATGTAGCCACTGACTTCTCTGGCATCCTGGCCTAAAATCTCCGTCTAAACAGGGGCAGAGGCAATGTGCTGGGTCAGTTAAGGTTGTTTTTCTGGGGATTTGAACTGCATAGGGAAGTGGGTAGGTGGCAACAGGGTAGAAGTGAAAACATAGGCAGTGGCCACAAGAAGAGAAGGGCAGGCTGAATCACAGTTAACGGTGATCACGTACTCCTGATCCCGGTCAGGAGATGGCCAGACAGGGGGGATTGCTGGAACTGCCCTTAGTGTAGCTTTCACGTCCAGAGGTGAGACTATGTCACATTTTTTGTTCTTCCCATCAGGCTGAGTTATTTGGATTTTCTTGGACTTCTGGGAGGTCCAGCCCTTGCTTTTCTCTTCATTTCCACATATAGACATACGGTATCTTTTCCCTTTCATAACTCAAGCCAGTTTGAAACTCAAATCTTGCCACCAAAACAGAGTAACTTATCTAGACTGATAAAATGGGGGTCAGATTGCAGAGGCCTCTGAATGATAGGGTCAGAAGTAAGGGCGTGATCTAGTGGACAAAAGGGAGTCTTTAGGGAACATAATTCATTTGGACCTGGAAATCTAGAACAGACATCTCACTTATCTTGGGCTTCATGGGTCCCCTATAATGTTTCCATTTTGAATTCTGTGTAATCTGCTAGAAAACTCAGAGGTAAAAAAGAAGGGGTCAGTAGTTCTATTTTTCTTTTTTTTCCCCTTTCTCTTCCTTCCTTCCTTTGATCAGGTAATAGCATACCCTCTTTCCCTAATCAGTGAACCCTACTCTGAATATAACTTATAAAAAGCCCTTTTGGTGTCTTTTGCACATCTCACAGATCTTTAAGATTTAGCCTTCTTGATATTATTCTTATAATCTCATTATCATCTTACAATTTGCCTTTCATTGCTGATATTCCTCGTATTTAGTGATACATTCTTTGTAGATAGGAACTTATTGAGCTCCCTGCTGTGGGTAAACAGTTCTCTTGAGATAGATCTTCATATTCTATGAAGATAGATCCAGAGGGGAGAGTTTGTCGTTATACATGAGAAACTAAAGCTTTCAAAAACGTCTATCACACGTGAGCTACATTCCTCTTGAGTCTCAGAAATGGAATGCCCACTTTTCGCCTGAATTATTCGGATTCTCCTTTTCTCAGTCCAAAGCACCTGTCTGACAAGCCCAGTGTCCCCTTTTCTCATGGCCTGAATTCCCGAATTAGCTAATTTAGTTCAGCTCAGGCTCCAGTCACTTTTGTTATCACTTAATTCTCTCTTGTTAAGAAGAATTAAGTCCAATTTATCTCAAAGCTTCTTTCACTTTCAGAGATAAAATGACCAGTTTAAAAAAGTGTTTTTCTCAAAATCGTTCCTCATTGGGAGACATAAGTCAAAACCCTCATGAGATACCACTTCATACCCTTCAGGATGGCTATATTAAAAAAGACGAATGATAACAAGTATTGGAGAGGACGTGGAGAAGTTGGAACTCTTCCACGCCACTGGTAGGGATGGAAAATGGTACAGCCACTTCAGAAAACAGGTCGGCAGCTCCTCAAAAAGTTAAACAAAGAGTCCCCATATGACTCTGCCATTCCATGCCTAGGTAGATAGCTAAGAGAACTGAAAAAATATGTTTACACAAAGGCTTGTCTACGAATATTCAGAGCAACATTGCTCATGGTAGCCCCAAACTGAAAACAACCCAAATGTCTATCAACTGATGAATGGGTAAACAAAAAGCGGCCTGTCTTTATAATGGAACACTATTCAGTCATACAAAGGAATGAAGTACTTGATACATGCTACACCATGGATGAACCTTGACAATATTATGATAAGTGAAAAAAGCCAGACACAAAAGACCACATATTGTATGATTCCATGATTCTGTTTACATGAAACCTCCAGAATAGGCAAGTTCTCAAAAATAGAAAATAGACTCATGGTTCCAGGCCTGAGGAGAGGAAGGAATGGCTGCTAATGGCTATGGGGCTTGTTTTGGGGATGATGAATATGTTCTGGAACTAGATAGTGGCAATGGTTTGCACAACCAAAAACACCGAATTGTAAAAATAAAAAAACCAAAGAACCTAAAAAATAAAAAAAAAGGCTTTGCTATTAGAAAGAAATAGATTTCTTCCAGCTGTCAAGATGATTAAGCTTTCCTCCCATCATGTGCCTTGATCCCTTATAAAAATTGTGAGACCCACAATAGGAAAATATCTTGTATATTCTTCTAACGGGACTTTCTACAGCCTACCACAGTAAGAAAAATTTCATTATCTTCTTATCCCCACCCAAATTCTCTTCATCTTATTTTTATTCTCATACTTGTGGATTGCTATGTAGAAAGTACCTTTTTATATTTGGTGTTTCTTCTACTTGGTCTGTTTCTTTGGAGCAGAGTATAATAATTTGATTTACTCAATACACTCTATTGCCCTGCTTAGTTCTGAAGGCCACCATATTTACTCTCTTGTGATTTAAGGTCAATTTGGTTTCCATTTCCAATTCACTTTACCGGTTACAAAAAGTACAACTGAAGATGGCTGGTTAAAGGAGGCTTGCCTCTGGGTAGTGGGGCTGGAGTGGAACAAGAGGCTGTTGCCTTTTATCAGAAGCTCTTCAACTGGATTCGTTATCCTGTAGATATCCTAATAACGAATAGCCCCAAGACTTGGAACATGTTAGAGGGAAAATAAAACCCCATTACAGAGTTAAGTTAGGAGGGAGAGAGAAGAGAAAGAGCCAAAGTAATAGAATCATATTACATATAGATTGGGGGAAGGAAGTTACTGAAATCTACTCAAACTTCTTTTTTGCCCGTGTTCACAAATATTTGCAGCCTCTCTTCAATGCATGATTCGGTCATGTAAGTGAATAAAGTGTGGTTCTTATCCTCTGGGATCTTGCTGGCTCACATCGGAGATGCCCCTTCACACAGATTACTGGAGAACAGGGTGGTTCGTGGCCGCAGGATCACAGAGGAGGAGGCACTCCAGTAGAAAGGTGGGCTCTCTTTAAAAAGTACAAACTAGGAGGAAGAAAATGATATTCTAGGCAGAAAAATGGTATAGAGGAGGTACAGAAGCAAGAAAATATATGATGTAGCTCTCAGAGGGTAGGAAAATACATCCATTCATCTGGAGCATAAAATTTGCACGAAAGAATAATGAGGATAAAGCTGAGGAGGTAAGTTCGCATCATTGTGGAGGCTATTCACCTGGAGGCGCGGGCGAATCACTGAAGTTCTTAGACTGGGTGGTAAAATGACCCACCCAGTGTCTTAAAGATGAACAGCAGTGATGAGCAGGATGGATGGGAAGGAAGGAAAGGCCACAAGCATGGAACACAGTTATGGTGGTTACAACGCAAACGGAAAAGAGGAGAAAGATTGGAAGAAGATTTTTAAATGGACTAAATAATACATTTCCACTTAGGTTATGAAGATTCTGATCCTAAGAAGTTCTACTACAGTATATGGCAAGGAACACCAATGGATCTGATACCATCCAGCTTGTCAAGGATTCATTGTTGACACTATTTGGAGAGGGGCAGATAGACACAGAGTAGGTAATTCAAAAGCTATTTTCATTTGGATTTGAAAAGAGTTCCGTGTATCTGCCACCTTCCTAGTGCTGTTTGCTCTAGCTCGTATTGAAATGAGTCTCTTATCTAAACTGACAGCTTTCCACATTGAATGGAAAGGCCCCCAAGCTTACTGGGATGCAGGGGAAGGTTGCCAATATCGAAAGTTCATAGTGTAGGAGTCATAAAGTGAATAACCCCTTCTGAAGGGTCTGTTCGGCAATGAGGCTAAGGGCCTAATTTTGTCACAGCAAACTAGAGGAAATTTGCCTTTGTGTCAGAGTGATCTCTGGGGAGGACCAGCATTAATACATTCCCTGCCCCCTTCATGACCCCCCACAAAAGCAGCTCTCATCCGGGAAGAGCATCTGCCACGTGAGGAAGTGATGCCAAGACAGGCTCCCCCACGGCAGGGAGCCCAGCGTGAGGGACGAGGATGCTACAAAGAGTGAACGGAGACAGATCAGATTTTCATTCTAACCCAAGGGTCCCCAGATCAAATCCTGGCTGTGAAAATACATTTCCTCCGACTCTAGCGTTTCCTGCCTCAGTGTGAATGGGGGTGTGAGGGTGTGGGCTGTGTGTGCCAGTGCATATTTTGCTCCCCAGAGACCCCAGCCTGGCTTGTTTGCAGGTCTGAGGCCAGATGGAAGTAGTCAGTTCAGGAAATAAGACACTCGTCTTCTTTGTGAACCCATCCATAGTCATTGGCCTATGAGGCAGACTTCCCAAACCATTCAAAGACCGAGAATATGCGGATGGGTGCAGATGTGCATAGGTGCAGTGTGCGTGTCACACGAATACATCCCTCTGCCTTATTGGGTCTGAAAGGATACAGCCGAGTCTAGACCTGGAGCACGAAGAGGAATGTTTGGAAGCACAGTGTACAGGAGCTGGCTTCCCTCACATCGATGCTCCATCCAGCAGCCAAGATTCTCTGGGTATTCAGGTTTCAGCGGCAATCACCCTACCGTGCTTCCCTACCCGCCCTGTGGTCAGCGTTTCAGGGTAGAGAGACTGCTCTCCCTTCTGCAATGTAGACCTGGCCAGACCAGGGAGAGCCGGGAGGATGTATGGAGCGCTCCGGAATGCTTCCTACCTTGGCAGGCACCCTGAATTCCCCGTATTCCTTCAGCAGTTCCTGAGTCTCCTCTGCGGTCTCTCCCGTGGAGGTATGTGTTGAGAGGTAATATTCCCCTGTTTCTTGGATCCAGTCCAGTGCCTGTGGGAGGAAACAACCCACCCAGCCCCTGAAAGTCAGCTGTCCATAGGAAAACATGCATTGCTACACTGTTTGGGACAGTGTGACAGACCCAGGAAAGGCTGGCACATTTTGGTCCGTATGTAGCTTGGCAACTGATTTTATGACTGAACCCTCTCCCATTAGACTGGAACATCCTACCCGTAGGAGAGTGTCTCATCCACTAGCCCTCACCTTCCAGGCCAGGCCCAGCATCGTGCACGAGTTAGGGCCCATCTAACCCCAGCATCTCCTCCCGGCTCCTGGTGCAGCGTGCTTGGTAAAGGCTGAATGACCGGTAAGTGACAGTCCGTTCTCTTTCCTTTCGTCCGCACCACTGCCCGTGTCTACTCTGCCTGCTGCCATGACCCTCTTCTGGACCGTCCCATGCGGCGGCCATCTGGGTGACTGCACAGTCCCCCGAACGGAGGCGAAGCCGGGAGCACCGTGGACGTACCTGCTTCGCGCTGCGCTCAAACACCACGTATTGCTGGCACTGGTCTAACCGCCGCTTCTTCAGGGTCCAGAAGTGCAGGACGCGGTTCTCCCGCTGTAAGAGCTCGCTCAAGATGGCTGCGGGGCAGAGGAGATGAGCACTGGCTCGGAAAGGCCCCGAATCCGGCCGCCTGGCTGCTTGCACCACACACCCCGGCTGCCAGCCTCCCGAGGGGACGAATTCAGGTCCCGGAGGACACGAAAGCATTTCCCAGAGGGGAGCGAGATCAGAGGGACTGAGGCGAGAGCCTGGTGATGAGGCTCTATCAACGAAGGGAGGAAGAGCATGACCCCAGGGGAACTTAAAAGGGACCCTGATTCTCTTCATACCAAAGCCAGTCCTTGATGGTAAGAGACCTTGGGAAGTGTCAGCTCTTAAAAGAACTCACTCACTTGGACCCTGGAGCCTACGGAGAGTGAGGCTACTTGATAAGAACCCCAGGCACTCTTGGGTTCTGGGAGACGGTGGAAGAGGAACAAGAGCGTGAGGACAGTGTACTGCAGGGGTAACCCGGCTCTGTCACGCTCTGTCCTGTGCGGGAGGCTGGGCACACGGCACCTGAACAGCACGGCCTCGATTTCACAGCCTCTACATCACAAGCGCGGGGGGGCTGTGCTGGAATCGTGTCTACCTAGAATCGTGTCTCTAGGTCCACACTTCCGTGTTGTTGCAGATCTGATCTAATCACAAGCTTTTCTCGTGCTACCTCTAATGATGTCAGGAGAGAGGACATGCACAAGGCACGCAGCCCCATGGTGGGCCATGGCAGGTGTCCACCCGTGTTCTGTCTCTCCCTCCTCCTGTCACTGCAGCAGCAGCTGGCCTCGTGCCCAGATTCCCTATGTGCTAATAGTGTGCTGTATGCTGGAAGCACTCACAGTTAGTCTGTATTATGTCTGCCTCCAGCTTCCTGTTAACTCTGTTAGATACTAATACACAGTAATGATGAGATGAAAAATTACTATTTATTAAGCATTCACTCTGTGGCAGGCACATATTCTCACAATACCCTGTGATGCACATACTGTTAGTACCTCTATTTATAGATGAAGGAAGTGAGGTTCAGAGAGCAGAGGTACCTTGCCCAGGGTCATCCAGATAGGAATGTTTGACTTCAGAGCCTGAGTCCATAGCTGCCTTGGTCCTCCCGGTTATAGGGGCTGTGAACACAGACTACTGTGCTTTACAAAAAGGGGCACCTGCACCCCAGTGTTCATAGTAGCCATGTCCACAGTAGCTGAACTATGGAAAGAGCCCAGATGGATAAAGAAGATGTGGTATATATCTACAATGGAATATTACTCAGCTGTCAAAAAGAATGAAATCTTGCCATTTGCAACAATGTGGATGGAGTGGGAGTGTATTACGCTAAGTGAAATAAGTCAGTTGGAAAAAGACAAATACCATATGATTTCACTCATATGCGGAATTTAAGAAACAAAACAGACGAACACAGGAGAAGAAAAGGAAAAATAAAATAAGATAAAAAGAAAAAGACTCTTGAGTATAGGGGAAAAAACTAAGGGTTGCTGGAGGGGAGGTGGGGGACGGATGGGGTAATTGGGTGATGGGCATTAAGGAGGGCACTTGATGTGATGAGCACTAGGGGTTATATGCAACTGATGAATCTCTACATTCTACCCCTGAAACTAGTAATATATTATATGTTAACTAACTTGAATTAAAATAAAAAAATTTTTTAAGAAAGGGTACCACTAATTTGCAGTGCTTGTACTTAGAACTTTTCATGCATCCTCCTGGAAGCTTGATTCTCTAAGAACAGAATCTGTCTCTCTTCCTCTAGTCTGAGAACTTTTCAGGTCTCAATTATTCACCAATCCCTATATCCATGCCTTTATTATGTTAATTTTTAGTTCCTCCCACAAAGAGACTAATCCTACTTCCTCACGCCTGCCCTAGGGCTCAGCCCTGCGACTTGCTCTCGCAAAGGGGTTGTTAACAGGTATTATACAAGCAGGAATTTAGTGTGCTCATGCACTTGACCTTGCCCTCATCACTATAAGAAGTTTTCCTGGATAACCACTTCTTTGGTTGAGGTCCTGGAATTAAGACACGTGGAGCAGACAAGACTCCAACCTATAGTGAGACACCAAGCCAGCCAGGCTTGCAGAACCGCATTGCTGAGCCCGGCCAAGACAGCTGATCCCCAGCCAACGCACAGCGACTTGAACAAAATATGCTGACAGTTCTGTGTCACTGGGTTTTTAGTTGTTATGCCATAATAACTGCGCCTGGTAACAAAAACTTAAAATAAGTGGCACTGGCCTTAGGTCCAGGCAGTAGGTAGACAAGAAATGGGTATAGGAGAAATTGTAGATCCCTGCTCAGGTGGAAGCCTCATCTGGGCAAAGACAAGTGAGAACCAGTGTTTACTTTAATCTTTCTGTCTCCCAATCAGAGCTTTGCTGACTACAGATTCTTACGGAGTGGTTAAGAGAATCAACCCTGACCAGGCAAAAATCCTAAAGAGTTTCAGATTTCATTTCTGCCTTCTGGAAAGCTTTCCCAAGGACAACAATCTGCCATCGCCCTCATGAAGGTGCAGCATACGATGCTCTTTCTGGGAGCCCGAGGCTTGCAGCACACAGAGGTACAGGGGGCATGGGCTCGCCCAGCAGGCAGCTGGCCTCCCCCACACCACTGCCCCAAAGCTAAGTCAGGACACGAGCGTTATAGCATGCAGGATGGGCCAGCCAGCCACAGGGTCCCTGGACCTCAAATGGGGAGCACCTCTGGAAGAGGAGCCCTGCCTCCCTCTTCTCCATAGGAAATTTTATTCCTAAATTTAATTCTTCCCAGTGGTCTCTGATCTTGCCACCTCCTGAGCTCTCTGAGCAGGGAGGGAGGCCCTTCCTAAGGCAACTCAGCTCTGCAGCCTCTGGCCTGACCCAGCCCTCACTCCAAGTCAGTTTCAGTTCCCTCCCTGGCCTCGGTCTCCAGGCTGGGAGCCCTCTGCTGTGTCGAGATGACATTTGTTAAATTCTTCACCTGCTCAAAGGCTAATTTCTGCATGGTCCAGCATAAGCGATACCACCGATAATAATTTAAGCTTAATGTGGTCATCTAATAAGCAATGATTAAAGGTTACTGACTTTTTCATGTAACTGTAGACTTTATAGAATTCAGAGAGATACTAAAGATTATCTAGACCAGTACTTAGCTAAATTTTATGTGCACACAAATCATCTGGTTGGGACTGGCAGGAGCTCTTGCCAAAATGGAGCTTCTATTTCAGTAGGTCTAGGCAGGGCAGGTTTCTTACACGCTCCCAGGCAATGCCGGGGCTGCTGGTCTGGGGACCACATTTGGAGAGCAAGAAGAGTTCAGATGCCCTTCATTTTAAAGTAAGAAAACTGAACATTTAAAAGCTCACACAGTAAGTAACGAAGCCAGGATTAGAACTTGGTTTCACGATTCTCAGTGTGCGTCTCATTTCCAGGCTGTGAGATAGCCTCGTCTGTGCTCCTCAGTATGTTAGCCACAGCTGGCTATTTACATTTAAACTAAGAGATATTCAATAGAAGGAAACATTTAGTTCTTCAGTTGCCTTAGCCCCATCAGTCAAGTGCTTGGCAGCCCCTGCAACTAGTGCCTACTAGATGCACACTACAGGTATGGATCATGTCTGTTCCTTCAGAAAATTCTGTGAAGTGCTGCTCTAGATTAAAATAAACAAAAAAGTGCTAGGGAAATTTTATCTTCATCTTTCTATTCCCAATCCTGATGCCCGTTTAAACATTGCCCATGCTTCCCACCCCCAACATCAAATGTCCTCTTATCCAAGGGGCAGCAGCAGGAAATGTGAGCGTGCACAGCGAGCAGGTTCACAGCCTCGGGTCTGTGCCGCTGACGTGGCCCGCGGCTGGACGCTCCCACACTGACCTTTCACTTGCTGCTCAGGTCCCCGGGTGTGGCTGGCGGCACTGGGCATGCTGACGTTGTTCCTGTGGATGTACTTGAGGAACACCTCTGCGTTCCGCCGGGCCAGGGTACAGGCCTGAAACAGATGAAGGTGTGACGACCCCAGCAGGTGCATGGGGTCTGAGACACTGGGGAAGGGGTGCTGGTGGAGAGATTTCTGGAGCTCTGGGAGAGCGGAGCCCTGGAGGCCACGTCTGGTTCACAGACACTCCCATTCCAATGAGGGAAGCTCCCCCTTTTGTGGCGTAAAGAATTACTCCCTGGGCCTCTCCCCTTTCCATCCCAGAGAAAAATCAGAAATCAGCCACCCCTTGACTATCTCTCTGTTGATTCAGTATGACTAATGTCATATGTACTAATGTCTCGGGCTGCTTTTCCTCTGCCACCAGAATGCCTCTTAGAGGACCACTGGGGTAAGCCACTTTAGTATTCATTTAATTTAGACTCGAGAAAGTAAATTTGATAAACAAGCCTATTAACCATACATTCCATATCTAAATGGAAGTCACCCACATATAAAAAACTTATTTGTCTATAAAATCCACCCCCACCTCAATACACTAATATCCTATTGCTGGGAAATATGGATCTACACATGGAAAAAGGAGCCATTACGCTACCCTCTTTACGACTCCCATTAGCTGTGGGTGGCAGAGAGGACAGGTCACACTCTCCTTGTGCCCGTGCAGGAGACCTAGGCCCAGAAAGGGCAGGAATCAAGAAGCACATCAGGGCTGGAATCTATGACTACAGACAGAGTATTTCTAGTTCCTCTCGAGACCACAGAATTTCTGAATTTCTTTAAAGAGATTTTTTTCTGTTGTACAAGTCTAGAGACAGTATAAGTCTCCTCTTATCCCCAGTTTTCATCTGTGCAGCGTCAGTTACCCACAATCCGCTGCAGTCCCAAAGCAGGCGGTCCTCCTGATGCATCGTCAGGTCAGTGGTAGCCTACCCTTACCTCACACTGCCTATGCCATTCCCCTCACTTTGTCTCACCACGCAGGCATTGTATCATCTCACATCATCACAAGAAGGGTGAGTACAGTCCAACGAGATATTTTGAGGGAGAGATCATACTCACATAACTTTGATTACAGTATATTGTCATAGTTCTATTTATTTATCGGTTATCTATTATCGGTTGTTCATCTCTTACTGTGCCTTATTTATAAATTAAACTTTATCATAGGTGTATATGAGTAGAGAAAAGCATGGTATATGTAGGGTTCAACACTATTTTCGGGTTCTGGCATCTGCTGGGGGTCTTGGAACATATTCCCCATGGATAAGGGGACTGTTATTTACCCTAGTCCACTAATTTTTAATCTACAGTTTCCAATATTATCTAGACAAAACTGTCAAACTTTAATATCTTTTGACATTTAACAACTGATTTTATAAATTATATAGTAAAAAATCATTTTAAATTTTGCATTAACAACAGTGGTTTCCGGGAGCTCTGGTAAAAGACTTTTGGGTGGGTCCATCTATCGTGAGGTCTGTGAATTTAACAGCTGGACAGTGGTCCAAAGCTAAGGTATCCAACATAGATCAACTAATACACATAAATGGAGAACTTGATAGTCCATCCATTGGGCATTTAATTTCCGCAGCCACAGGGAATTTCTCACCTACGATTTAGGCACATATGGAAAACGTTAGGCCAGAACATTTTCTTCTTTCTTTCTTCAAAACAAACATGTAATTTTATGAAGTAATATCTTTATACCTCTTTTAAAAGTCTTTCATATGCTCTCCTTCAGTCATTGTTTTAAACTTTGTTTTATGGTAGAGAAGACTTCTAAAATCTAAAATCCATACTCTTACACTCTGCATAGAAGACTTTTTATTTAATCTTATTGGTAAGAACTGATTGCTGAGGGTTCTGATTGAGTGCAGGTGCAGACACCTGAGAGAGAGGAGGGTGGTAGGGAAAGCCATCTTAAAAGGAGAGAGAGAGAGAGAGAGAGGGAGAGAAAGTGAAACTCAAAGGGGTGATCAAGTAGAAAAAATCCCTAATAAAAGAAAGTCAGTTAATTATAGAGTTATAGAAAAGCAGGGGTAACATGTCAGGGTATAAAAATTCTCTTTGTACTCTCAGAAACCTGAAAGGAAGCAGAACATGAAAGCGAGAAATTTGAGAGTAAACAGAGCCTTTAGATAAGTTTTAGCACAGATGACTGTGTCAGAGAGATGATCAAAGGCTGGAGGAAAGAGGCTTACTAGGACTTTCCACACTAGCTGAAAGCCTGCTCAGAGCAGGACTGTGCTTCCTCCCTGGGAAGCCCGGGCTCTATTAAGAACAAAACAAACAAAATGAGGTATTTCTCTCTTCGTGGAACAGAATAAATGGTGTTATATCTATTGGTTATTGATAATTGTTAGATTGGCACATAAATAAGGTGTTTAAATTTATTTAATTCTTACCCTAAATTTTTCATCATCCATTTATAAAATATTTAACACTATTTTATATCTAGATATATCTATCTCTCTATATATATTTATATCTCTATATAAATTTATTTCTTTTTATTTCTACACCCAACATGGGTGTTCGAACTCATGATCCCGAGATCAAGAGTTTGCATGCTCTACTGACTGAGCCAACCAGGTGCCCCCAAGGTTTATATATTTCAATTAAAAATATTTTCATAAACCAAACATAACTGGATGAAACTATGTGCTTTTCTCAATTACCAACATCAATGAGATATCAAGATATTCAAACAGGGCACCTGCAGTAATGGTGTATAACCGTCTAATTCTATAGAAAGTGGGGAGAGAAATAAATAATGTTGGAAGCATAACTTTTCAACTTTTCAAATTAACCAGCCAATTATCTTCTCTATAAATGCATCCCTTTAGAGAAGAAGTGAGGAAAAATGGGGATGGAAAGCCCATATGATGAAACGTGTGCATGTGTGTGTGCGTGTGTGTGTGTGTGTGTGTGTGTGTGACCTTCAATAAGTGTGCTCTAACCTTAAGAAAGGCCTCCTTTTGTTCCAGATGTTTGCTGATGAGTGGGATGACGTGGTCGATCTCTGCTGCTGGTCCCAGTTTATCTCGTCCGCCACACCAGTCCTCGTCTCTCCGGTATTCTTGCTCTAAACTCTCCAGGACACTACAGACCTAATGAACCGCAGAGGAAAGTCTCAGTAAATTAATAGATCAGAGAAGTGTCTTCTGAGCACCTTCAGCTGAGAGAACCCTGCACAGGTGACAAGTTTCATTTGAAGTTCAGTCTGTAGATTTAGAACACGCAGTGCCCCTGGGACATGGAAGGGAAGTGCAGGGCACAGTGGAGCTCAGGAGACAGGTTAGGACCAAGAGATGGACTTGGAACCATCTTCTGACAGCCGTTGGCTGAAGACCAACATCACTTAGGGATAGTATACAGAGTAAGAAAGGAAGAAAGACCAGTAATTTGGGGGGTTTCAAAGTGTTTTTTATATATTCTATCACTGGAACCTTGTGATAACTCTGTGAATGTGGCAAAGCAGGAAAATGAAGTTTAGAGAAGACACTAGGCTTGCCCAACCATCCGCACTTGCCCTACAGGAAGTAGCCCTAAACAGAAGCAGAGGAGGAAGTGGCTTGTGTTGTGGGACTTATGGGCCATAAATAAATATTTTCTTTCCTCTCCCTTGGCAAAAATACCCCAGCAAAAAATGTCTAGAGGTACTGTCCTAAGGCAGTGACATCTTCAGGCCTTCTATTACAAAACAGACACTTTCTTCAGAGGATAATAAATTTGGGTTAACTTAAAAAAAATAGTTGTTCTCCAAGTGCTAAGAGGCCATGCTCTAAAAGCAAAAGCATTTCAGATGGGACTTGGATGGAAGTTAGGTTGGGTGTAACAGAAGGGGACCCAGGGCAGTCTTGTGTCAAGGCCTAGGGAAGGGTGCAGAAAATAGAAACTCATATCCCTATACTTTCCTTCAAAAGGCTTTGAATGCTTGGCTACGGCAGGTGGGGGAACGGCTACGTATCCCAGGCCCCCTTTGCCTGAGAAAATTATCCCTCTTGATGGAGAGTATGTTGTTGGGTAGGATGTTTACTGAGTGATGAACTGAGCTGAAAGATGTCCCAGGCAGTACACCCTCGTAGCCAACGTGCTCCCCATGTCATGAGAAGGCCTGTCCCTGAATTCTGACTCCTCTAGCACCACACCCCTCTCCTTATGCAAGGCATGAACATGTGTAGGAGGGCCCAAATCTTGAGAGGAAATGGATTATAGAGAAACAAAAACTTTAAGAAACGGCATACTTAGGTCCCATGATAATACTGGACTAAAAACAACTTGGGAACTAGAAGAGATGAAAAGATTATCAAGCATAAATCCTTTAATTTGGCAGCTAAAGAAACAGAAATCTAGAGAGGTGACCTTTGGCAAGGTCAGTGCCAGGTCAAATTTCCTGACTCTTTAATGTAGTGCTTTGTCCCCTTCAGTGTCTAGACCTATCGGAAACTAAAATTTGTATATGATACCAGACAGGGCTTAAACCTCATTAAAAAAAAAAAAAAATCTGGATATAGGTATTCCCTGCTTTCCACAGGTTCACATTACACCATTTCGCTTTTATGAAAGACCTACATTAGCACCTGTTTTTGCTAACTGAAAGAAATATGAGGTAGGTTTTTACTTTTATGAAAAAAGGCAAAAGGTGCAAAGAGTGTTCAGTGTTTGTTCTGCAGCGAGCTGCAGGGCTCTCCTAGAGGCAGCACGCACCCAGAGCAGTGAGAGTGCCCCCCCCCCCCCCCACCAAGCTCCTTCCCCGGGAACTACACCCAGCATCCAGCTGCCACAGCTCCAAACCGAGTCTGTGACCATTTGTGCTTTATCTCGACTTATTCTGTGCAGCTGTTAGCAAGATGTGTCCCTAAGATTTCAGAAAGGCCTAAAAGAGGTTACTTTTTGGGTCTGAGAATATTAAAAAATGTTTTCCATATAAATAAATGGTCATCGCTTCTTTACATCTGATTTCAGCTTATAAAAGTTTTCATAGGAACACTCTACTTTCAGATAGCAGGGGAAGCCTGCATTCAGTCGTCTGGCATCATTTGTTGAAGACTTTGCTTTTGAATTATTTTGTCAAAAATCAACTGCGTATTTGTGGGTCTACTTCTAGAATCTCTATTCTTTTTCCTTGTGTCTATTCTTACACCAACATCATTCTGTCTTGATCACTGTAACTTTAGAGTAAGTCTTAAAATCAGGTGGTGTAATTCCTCCAACTTCGCTTTTTCTTTTCAAGATTGTTTGGCTATTCTTAGTTCTTTATATTTCCATATATATCTTACAATTAGCATATCAATTTTTACAAAAAAGTTTGCAGGGGGTTGATTGGGGCCATGTTGAATCTATAAATCATCTTATTCTGCTGCTCCCAACTCTGGGGCCATCAAGGCACCATCAGTCGAGAACAGAGAGAAGGTGTAGAGGCTGGAACACTGGCCACAGGGCCATAGACGGGCATGTTATATTTACTCCGGATAGACTTTCCCATGGCTCCTGTAAGTCGCCCAGAGGAGAATGTTTCTCTGATCTATTTCTACCAGGGAGCAATTCCAATGAGGAAAGTGTTTCACATGGAATACAATTACTCTTGTTTTCAACCTCTATTTCATGAAAGAATTCCCCGAAAGCACCCAAATCAGTTAGAAATCCTCTTAGCCCTTGTGCATATTACCGTACAGATGGGAAAGTAAGGGCTCTAAATCCTTGCCATCCTGCGGTATGCATCTCCTGCCTTTTCTCCCCCCGCTGCTCCATCCCACCAGCTCGGCTCACAGTCTACCAAGGAGAGACAGCTGCGTTTCCCCCATCAGCTAGAGAGCCCCGTGAGTGAAAGAGCTGTATGTTTTCCAAACATAAGGCCTGAGTGTGGTACATCAGATGATGTTCAGCAGATTCTCTTCCTACTCTCTTGACCCTCACTGGAGGCATAGACTTCCCTGCCTCACTGATGTTGGCTTGGCCATGTGACTCGTTTTGGCCAAAAGGATGTTAGAGCATGTGACACAGGTGGAGACTTGAGATGCAACCGCATGGTAGATTTTGGGCTCTTGCACTCCTGCTTTTCACCATAAATGTGCCTCAAGTAGCTGCTGGTCCAGGAGGCTGAGAGACATGAAAGCAGATCTAGACCAGATGTCCAGCTTGGAGCCCGGTTCTACCAAACTCAGTCAAGATCAGCTGAACTCGAACACTTAAAAACAAAATGCTTATCATTTTATGCCACTGAGTTGTGCGGTAGTTTGTTACACAGCATTATTGTGGCAGTAGCTGACTGAGATGGCCCTCAAATCTAGTATTCAGCATACACCTAATTTCTCCTTCGACACCTAGATCTGATGAGTCTGAGATTTTACAAGAAACAAACCACATATTTCACTTCTTTAATGGAAAATATTATAAGGAAGCTAACTGTAGTTATTTCTACATCATTATTCTATCCTCAAAGGCTAGTCCTGAGAGGACTAGCTGCTTCTTGAGGGAGATACTATAGGTTTGTAGTATGAGGGAAAAAACAACCCTCCACCGACATTAGTCCCCCATCTCCCACAGCCCTTCCCTCACCTGTTCGGAAGTTTTATAAAATGCCACAGAGGCGTTGACTAGTTTTAGCCGGTCTTCCATCTTCAGCATGAGCTGCTGCCAGTGCAGGGCCACCTTCTCGGCACATTCCCGGATGGCGTCGGCGTCATAGTGGCCGGCCTGGAGGAGTGCCTCAGCCTTCTGCTGTACCTGCAGGGCACTCTGGTGCGTCTTCTGCAAGGAAGTGGCATGAAAGAGGGACTGGGCACAAGGGGAGGAGAGAGAGGTCCGTGGGAACGACCCAGGCGTGGTACGGGAGGGGGTGGAGTGAGGCGTGAGTGGAGAGATGCAGAAAAGTTAAAGAGCTTTAAATGGTGGATTCAAACATTTCGTCATGACCATTAATACATCATTGTTTTTAAAGCACATTTAAAAAAAAAGAACATCATGCATTTTCATTAACCAAATGCTCAGGACCCCAACCCCTGCCCCCACTCTTCTGCTCGCGTCACTGGTTCTAAAGATGTCTCAGTTTCTGTGGTAGAGAAATAGCAGCTGTGTATACATCGGCTCCCTGATTGGTTCTGACATTAGTCAATTTTTCTTTTCAAATCTAATCATAAAATTGTTCACTGTAGTGAGTTTTCAAGGAGGTTACTGCTATAGTCCCATTTTACAGGTCAAATAAACACAGTACATAAGAAAAAAACAATCTCCACATAATACAAAGTTCAGCCAACAATGCAATCATTTTAAACATTAGCTGAAAAGGATTCCAGTAGAAGGAATAAATCTGGCAGGTTAATAAAGCCTAAGAGTAGCATCTCACCATTCCTTAGCTACCACGAAGGGAACAGTAGATAATTCAGCTCGATGTGTAATCCCTACATTATTACATTACTTATGTTTGCCTCTAGGATAATATATAGAGATATATATATAGTGGAAGGTTTATTTTCTTATTCAAGCTAAATGTGGTTTGCATTCTCAGAGTTCACAATAACTGTAGGAGGAGGGGAGATCAGGCTGGAGGACTGGGTGGCAGAGATAGAGAGCCAAAAGGGATTAAAACTTATTAAAATAAAGTACAGATGTGGATGAAGCATAGGACTTCGAAGAGCTAATATTATCCCAACCTCACTGCTAGGATCATTTCAACTCAATGGCGAAGTGCTGATTTGTCCTCTGCACGTTTAGGAAAGTATAGCTCAGCTCCTGGTGAAAAGGGACAGCCAGTGGCCAGTAATTTACTGTAGAATTATTTCTGCCCTTCTTCTTTGGCAGCAGTGCCAGGACAGTTCCCAAGAGCTGATCTATTCTGCACTCCCTGCGTGAGTGCAACCTCCCTCCTTTTCACCCCTATACCACCCGGCTGCCTTCGCCCCCATCCCAGACTGCAGTCTGCACAGTCCTATTTATATCCCCCCGTCTATCACCGTGTCCTGGCTTCCCTTCCCTGTCTCTGGGATCTGCACTCAGTGTTCATTATGTTAGCATGACAAGCTCTAGCAACCTAGACTCCTTCACTCCCTTGCTTCGCCATTAAGTCAGCCCTCGCTTGTGATGACCAGATCAGCATTTGAGTTCCTAAATGCTGAACATGGCTAGAAAAAGTAAACTAAGGGTCAGAATGATCCTCCACAAATCCCCGATATCTTTCTCTGTTTTGCTTATTGGCACCATTTTCTTTTCCTGTCTCCTAAATAGAGGGGTACCCCAAGGTGCATTTTTGGGTTTTGTTCACTTCCGCAGAACTCTTTATCTATTCCCATGGCTGCTATTACTTCCTTTTTGTAGATGTCACCCAGTATTCATCTCTCACGCTACATGGGACCCTCATCTTTAATTGTCTTTGGGGGTGAGGGTGAGCTGTCTGCCATACTTCTCACTCCAAGTCAGCAGCACTGATTCTGTTGCTCTAGCTGCCTGCCCCATGTTAGCCACTTACGAAGATGCATTCTTAGCAAAAGAAGTGAAAGGTCTTCCTGGAGAGAGGAGGAAGGCTCGTCAGTGAATGCAAATGGCTTGACCGCTCTATTAGAGTGTCCAGCTTCCTCCCAGACATCTTCTCAAGTTCCACATCTAAAACGAAATCCCTCCCTCTGGAAGTATCTTCCCACAGCAGTCTACCATTTGTGTTGACGGTGCCCTCCTTGTTGTCACCTGGGTTTACAATCTTGACATCATTCCTGACTGCTGTTCCTCACCCCAAATCCCAGTCCAACCCACTGCATGCCTAGATTGCCGTGGTGATCCCAGAGCTAGCCTCCTTGCCTTCCACTTCGAATCCATCAAACCCGTCCCTCACATTTCCAACACATCAGTTTGGTTCTCTGTAATAGGAAGTGCCTGGGTGAAGTGACTCCTAATGTTCTTCTAGCTCCAAACTCTAATTTTGTGCTTAATTATCATTCCCTTCTCTCAATTCAAAAGCCTTCAGTCATTCTCCCACTGCTATGAAATTAAGTCCAAACTTTGAAGGATGTCCTTAAAAGCTCCTCCCAATGTAGTCTTGAATGACTTCCATAACATTATCATCTACTACTTCCTTAAAAAAACCCTCTGCAAACACACCCTGTGCTTATTTTTTTCATTATTTTTACTTAGATGAGTACTTAACATCTATTGTCTAATTAGATTCACATCAATCCTGAGAAAGGTTAGAGCAGGTTTTTTTGTTTTGTTTTGTTTTGTTTTCATTAACCTATAATGTATTATTTGCTTCAGGGGTACAGGTCTGTGATTCATCAGTCTGACACAATTCACAGCGCTCACCATAGTGCACTTTCTTATTTTTGCTACCTTCATTCTTCCTACCTTTTAGTGCACACCCCTTACTCTCTCCCCATCTATGTTCCAGTTGTCCTTTGAGACTCAGCTCAAGTCTGGTCTCCTTTAAGAGAAGATTAAAGAGTACGCTTATCATGATGAACACTGAGTAATGCACAGAATTGCTGCCTTACTCTATCGCACACCTGCGACTAATACAGCACTATATGTTAACTACAGTGGAATTAAAAAAATTTTAAAAGTTGAATAAAAAAATCTTTTTGGACAGCTGGAGATTCACTAAAAGCTACTCTCTTCTGAACTCCTATATCACTCATTCAATATATTTGGCTGATTCTCAAGGCAAGCACTACTTTAAACATCACTTTAATAACTGTCATTTATCCAAGGGCATACTCTGTGCCCTGCACTGTGCTTATGTGTATTTTTTTCCAAGTTCTTATGACACCACGGCAAGGTAGATGTTATTATTCCCACTTCATAAATTAGAAACCTGAGGCTGAGGCTGGTTGAGTGACCTGCCCAAAAACATACATTCAAGAGGGTGATGACACTAGGGATAAGATTCAGGCTTGACTATTCCTATGTTCATTCCCACCATATCACACCACATTATTTAATCTCTAGAGTTAGAATGGTATCTACAGAACTTCATGCAGAGGAAGGGTTCACCAAATGAACATTAATGATTATGATAATTAACTGGCTTCTCCTCAATATATGAAACCAGCATATAATTGTCATCAAAACCCCATTATTATGTCTTTTTCTCTGGGAGTGAAGGACTAACTCTAATTGTCCTATAATTTAAGCTATGTAATAAATCCTCTCCCTTATTCTGAAACTCATTATCGTCTGATAGTCCTTGGAACTCCATCCTCTTTAATTTCCAAATGACAAACTTTTATGCACATGACACAGTCTTTGCTTTGATAAGCTTGAGTCATTATTTTGTATTTATTTCTATTATTATCTAATCCTATTGAGTGTTATATCTTTAAGACATGGATTACCAAGGATGTTAATATATGATGTTAATGTAGGAGTACATGGAAGAAAATTGAACCAAATCAATTGAATTTATTATCCAGTTTTAACTACTTATTCTACCATAATGCTTATGCTTAAAATACATAAGAGGATTTCAAATAAAATTGAATTCCAAAACTGAGCTTGTCTCTATGATAGTCACAGTTCTTGAAGACACATCAGCCAAACCATTTTGCATACTAACAAATAATAATTGGGGTTTGTTGATAAAGCTATGCTTCTGGGTGCTGTGTGCTGTTCTCTGTTCTGAATGGTTCTATTGTCCTAAAACTCAGGGTACTTGAGGTAAAAATTCTGACCTTCTTTGGGGAGACTAAAACCTTTAAACCGGGGCATCTGGGTGGCTCAGTCGATTAAGCGGCTGCCTTCAGCTCAGGTCATGATTCCAGGGTCCTGGGATCGAGCCCGCATCGGGCTCCCTGCTCAGTGGAGAGCCTGCTTCTCCCTCTCTCTCTGCCTGCCTCTCTGCCTACTTGTGCTCTCTATCTCTCTGTCAAATAAATAGATAAAATCTTAAAAAAATAAATAAGTAAATACAGGCTTTAAACCAACAAGGCCACCCAAGCTAGGGTGAGCAGACATTCTAGTCTGCCCATGATAGTTCTAGTATATGCCTATTTTTCTAGCTGAGTTGTTAATAATTCCCTTCTTCCCTCTTAGAAGTATCTCAGTTTTAACAATAAATTATCTAGTCATCCTGCCCATATCTATTTTGTCTCCCCTTATGGAACCCAGGATTCTTTCTTAGGGTCCAAGAAGTCAAATTATGTCCTCTATCAGCAATCACTAGAAAGGTCTCCAGTAAGTAATGACCACCAAAATGAGACAAGTCAAACTAGACTTGTTAGAGCCCTTTCAAATTGCATAAATCTTCCCTGGCATATCTTTCCCTTGATGCAGAACCTGGTTTAAACCAACACTTTTAGAGAGAAGCACAAGGCTACCTGAAGAAGGAGCATATTTGAAGTTCATTCTTTTAGCTATGCTGCAGACCCTGCCTACCCTCCATTCTCATGATCTTCCAGAAATTCTATCTGCTCTGCCATCTCCTCTTCAGACCATAGACATATACTCCACAGGGGCCTCATGGGATCTCAATATCAATGTCGAGAATATTTGATCAAGTCGCACCCATGTAATTAGGAGACATACATGCTTAGTAAGCTTCTATTCCGTATGGGTGCAACAGCACTATTACAAATTAATACGTCCTTCTTATGTAAGTGGTGGAATTTGGTCATCACGCCAGCACTGCTAATGCATACACCCACTGTTTTCCACTCACTCGCTGAAATGCTCTAGTACATCATGATATTGGCCCAACATTTGCTTATGGGACAGGAAGGTTAATTACCTTCACATTTGAGATAAACGAGGAGGTGTGGCCAACAGTAGTCTTCTCTCTGCCTCACACCCTCACAGCTTCATGCCACACCCCTAGTCTACCTGCCCAACTTCTGTTCCTGCTGCCTCTCTATAGGGCTTTGACCGCTGTGTGCCTGATTCTTGATTGTGACCCCAATCCGGATTTTTCCTTGATGGTGAATAGATCTTAACACTTTCATATTTGTGTATGCCAGTAAACTGAGACAGAGGCAGCTGATGGTAATAAAGCCTCTCTCCTCTGCTGAGTTCCTCCTTAGAAAATGATTTGCCCCCCCCTCAAAAAAAGAAAAAAAATAATCTGCCCACAGTGTGCATGCAATATATAGTCTATTTTAAAGTCTCAGATCCCAGGCAGTAAACCACTATTAGTAATGCTTCCTAAGAAGATGTACACATACAAGATGGTTTCTAGAAATCAATCAAACTAGTTTAAAAATGGCTAATCAGTTGATTACTATATTAAAGATATAGGCATGGACAGTTAAAATCTTATCATCGTTACAAAAAATTCTCCTTAACAATCATTCTTTTAGTAGAAGATAACACCTTTGCATTTCCTACACATTCAAAAGTGGGTTGAGTTTTAAACAGAACCACAAGTAATGAATGTCTTTGAAGGTTTCTCTCTGTTCCCATTGGTACTGAACTTACTTTATTTTTAATAGAGTTCCCATGTCCCATTTCCTGCTCCTTTCCCCATACTACTCTAAAGCAATCAGCTCAGGTCTCTTTGGGAAGAAGAATGTTCCAGTAGAAAGGATAATTAAAGGTATTATTTAAAGCAAGATGACAAAATTTAGATTATGGGAAGGGGAATTTTATTTTAAAATAGCCTTTAGGACAAGTGTCAGTTGGTGAACTTCTGGTTTCAGTTTATTCCTGAAATGTGACTTCTATTGGTGGTACTAAACAACTACTTTCAGCGAAGCAAGCTATCTAGTGCCACCTACTCTGAGGCTCATTGTTCTCATTAAAAGGCAGAATCTGACGATGAAATCTAAATATTACATAGAAATCAAGTGTTTTAAAATGTAATGCTAATGTACTAATGGCTTTTGTAGTTGTTTACCCTCAATTCTGAGGGCTCCTCAACTGGAAGTGACTTCTAACCTTCTGGCTTCACATGTCTCACATGGTGTATAGTCCATAATGTCCAAGAAATCAGTGTACCAGGGGCCTTATGGGTAAAGGTGCCAATAAGTAACCAAGATGCACATATGTGCTGTGAACGCTCGTCTTCCAATACGAGGCTTCCTTGCAGGTGGTGAACGCCTGCATCAGTTCCTGGGTCATAGGGAGGCTACCTGGACCATTGAACTAGAAAGAGTAAAGGCTTCACTACCTAAAGGAATGCCCACAGCTTGAGGAATCCACCTGCCCAGGGTGCAGAGCAGAAAGGGGAAGGGAGGCCAGAGGAGTCAGATTTGGGTGTTACCTCGATTGCCAGTTGGAACTGCTCGTGTTCCCGCTGCAGCTGCTCTGCTTCGGACAAAGAGCTGGCATTGACCAGGCTGGCGTTGAGCATTGACTCCCCATTGCGGATCCATCCCAGGACCTGGGGAGTCAGGACAAGAACACAGATGAACGGCCTTCGCAACCTCCCCAGAGCTGTGGCTTTCTCCGACGGGTCCTTAAGTCAGACCTTGCTATCTTCTGACTGTACTTGCAGAGAGGACGGGAAGGCTCTGGATAATTAAAATGTTCATCTCTGCCATCCGACCTGGCACCTTATGCCGTAAGGCACTTACTATAAGTATCAACCTCATTCTTAGATACATATATTCTTTTCCACCCGTAATACCCCTCTGTTCCAATTTCCTTACCCACTTAATTTAAACATTACCTGATTGTATTGTATGTACATTTCTGAAGTTCTCACTAGAATGTAGAATAGTATAATAAATTCCATATATTGGCATTTTTTTCTCTCTTTAAAAGCCCAGTTCAGATGCCAACAGCTTGAAATCTTCCAAACCCAGTTACTCCTGTTAGAAACTGCTCTTCCTCATCTAGTACCACCACACCATCCCGCCTTTGTGGCACTCACCACAGACTGCCTTGTTCAGATGTTTTGACCTACATTTCAACATCCCACCACACTGCTTCCCCCCAAATGTAAACTTCTAGAAGACTAGGGCGGTATGAGTCATGCTTTAGCCTCACACAGTGCCTAGCACAGTGCCCTGTAAATGGTAAATATGCAGTAATGTTTTTGAAAAAGGGAACAATTATCTATAGACAATACCCAAATTACACCTGAACGGCGGGTCCAACCTCCTATGCCTTGCAAAACAGTTAAGAATAGACAGGTTTGAGCTCTGACAGATAAACAACCCAAAGGGCAGAGGAAGGAGAAAGAAAACAAGTAAAACAGCATAAATAATCCATACACTGGATCATTAGAAAAAGGGAGAATAAGTTATAATTGATTTAAATTATCTAGAGGCAATGGCTAGGCTAAGTAAAATTTCTAGGTGACCTTAATTAGTACTGGGGGAAAGAAAGTTCAGCTAGGGAATATTAGAATAGAAGGAGAAACAGCTGATACTGTCTAGACAGTCCTAGGTGAAATGGGCATGTGGCAATTCTCCAGGTAAGATCTTGAGTCAAGTGCGAATAATCACACTGGAAGAATCAGGCCTTGAAAATATACCTTATGTCTGGTCACCAGAAAATTGTTAAATATTTTCTTTATTAGGGAGTCTAAGAGTTTGCATGGAGAGGAGATAAAAATTCTTCGGAAATTTCAAGATCAGTAAATATCATCCATCTGTTACTTCAAGGCAAAGGAGAAAATACCACAATCTGTTTCAGATTTTTGCAGATTTTTTTTTTCTCCTCTCAACTTCTTCATGCAAACAATTAGAAAAGTACTAAGCCTGGTTTCTCCTATTCCCTAATCCTCACAGGCATTTCTCAAATTTGCTCCTTGGGCAGAATATGACTGATGACATATAGTACACGGATAATGCTGGGGCGAAAGTCCTGCTGAAGCTGGGGCTATTTGGATTGAGAAGTTAATTCATGGCCAGTCTGGCAGATTGTGGATGAGATGCCAAATCTGTAAGGCAATTAGTTGCAGATCTAACGGCTCCGAGTGTATGTGTGAAGTCTCTGATGCCAGTGGCGCGCTGGGGCTGCCTGGCTAGAGGTGCTAATGGTTTCCAAAAGCTGCCTGTAAGTTTGGGTACATGCATACACGGACGGTATGCCCAAATGCTTCCGCTCTTTGGAAAATGGAGCTCACAATGTATACTTTGAACTATGCAAGTCCTTCTGCCGTGATTCATTGCATTTTGCTTGCTTCAAGATTTATTTGAGGGTGTCAGAGAAACATTTACTTTGTGTGCATCACAAATTAACATTTGAGGGGCAATTTGACTCCCTTTGGGCTTCCTGAGTCTTGCTGGCATCTGTTTCTCTCTAGTTTCAGCCAACTGGAAACATCAGTTACAGCTATGGTGGTGGGGATCTCCATATACCAGCTTTCCATTTAGATATCCTAGGCTTCAGTCTCTACGTCTTTCATGAAGTCATGCCATATCCTTGATACCCTGGTTCACTTTTATTTCCCAAATGCTGTTTATAAAGGCATCCCAGGTCTCTAAAGCAGGAGTTTTGATTTTAGGAAGATAAAAATGCATGTTTCTATCCATGGCTTAGGTGCAGGGGTGGGACTGATCCCTATAACTGAGTCTGTCCCAGAAGCAGGATGGGGATAGTGGAGAAACAAATACAAAATCTGAGGTTAGAATACCTGGCCTTTTTACTACCTGGCAAAACCACTCATGCCTCCAAGCCTCGGTTTTCTCACCTGAAAAGTTCGGATAATAGCGCCTTCCCTTCCTCCAGCACGCCATAAGACAGAAAGGCTGGTGATGGTACAGGTGGTGATTTTTAGTTTTGGAGCAGAGCTAGGTAATGCTATGATTCTTCATTTACTCCCCTCACAACGAGAAGGAAAAAGCCTAGGACTACTGACTTCTGTTCCAGGATCGGTAGAGCTTACTGCCATATTCTGATGTGACGTGGGGACCCCAGCTGTTTTGATAGCACCATTCTCTGTTCTCTGATCAATTGACAATCCTTGTTGGTATAATTTTCTATTTCTGTTGTCCTTTATTATCCCAGTTCATAAAACTGGTTATTTATGCTATGAGCATCCAAATGAGTGCGAGGGAGTAGAGGAAATACTGTAATAAAAGTGATAAAATGTTGTTTTTACTAATCCTGTATGTCTCAGAAACATCAGGGAAAAGTGTTCCGCAAACCATAAAATGGAACGCATAATTATGAGCATTTTATGTTCATCAGTTATCTTAGGCAACAATTGACCTATAGGCGAGATGACCTTTGAGGGTCACTTTGAATCCTCACATTCCACACTTCTTCCAAAATTCAGAGACGCACCCTACAACCATAGGCTACCAGAGAAAGTCGCGTCTATAAAAATGAGGGACCCAAGCAGTATTGCTGATTGCTGCTCGGAGACTCAGGAGCTGGCCAAGAATTCAGCTCAGTCTGAACTGAGAGGGTGAACTGAAAATGGGGATCTACTGCTTCTTCAGGCCAAGGAAGTGCAGACCAACCCCAGTGAGAAGACTAGATTTGGTTAACTGGATGTGGATGCCCACAAATGATGAGGCCATCTAAGCGAGGTGGGCTGTCCCCTGTCACCGGCAGGGTGGGAAGCTGCTTGTATACGGCTGTGTTCTCCAGGTCCCACTGACAATAGAGCTATGAGGCCTCTGACTCTAAGACCTGCTCTTGCTGATGACTGACAAGGCAGAGTCATTCCTGAAAGTCTGGCCACAGGAGAAATGGCCAGCCCCTCGGAGGGTAGTGTGGAGGCTGTCATATTTCCAGCATTTCTTAGCTCTAAAGATTCACTATGTATGAGAGTATATATGATCATCCTCCCTGGTTTTATAGACTGTGACCATGGGCCTTCTTAATTTTCTCTGTTTTGAAACAAATGCTCATCCCTTTGGTCGTCCCTCTCTTGGATCGACCCCAATTCCTTTCTACCTTTACAAACAGTGCACAGAACTGAACAGAGCAGTATTCTTGACAGGATAATATTTCCTCCTCTGTTTTCACTATTCATTTTAATCATAAGAAACTTTGGCTTTATTTGGTCCACAGGGGTAATTTAAGTCAGTGTCTTTAGTAGACAAATAAGTATGATTTCTTTTCCCATATCTTGGAGCCCCAATAGCTTACAAATCCATCTTGGCTTATTTTCTGCTAAAGGCACCGTTCTACAGGAATACATATGGAAATTTACTTAGTTTCATGCCCAGTAAGTAGGCTTTTCAAATCTTCTCGGATTATCTAATAAATGTGAGGTCATCTTTGCCAGAGTAGTAATTTTCCTAGAAAACAGTCAGAGCATTCTGTGGGGGCTGGGGAGTAATCTGAACTACTTTTCTAGAAGAAAGGGGGCATCTGAGTGGTCTAGGACCCCAGATCATGGGCTGTAATCAGGGGAGTGAATTCCCTTAAAGAGTCAACATTTCTCCAGAGATGTCTGGGCCATCAACCTAAGATACAGAGCCCTATGTAACCCCAAAAGAACATCAGTCACATTAAATAATTTCATTTGCTCTCGACCTTGACAATAATTTTCAGTCTGACATCTGTGGCATCATCTCCCCTCAAAGCCTCAGGTTAATATAATGGTGGTGTAACTACGCTACGGCCAAATTTAAACCTCTCATCTCCGGGCTCTAACGCCCAACTGTGTAGCAGCACATTGTTCTCTCTCTTTCCATCCCCACTAATGACATTTCAATTAAGGTGTCCTTTTTTTTTTTTTTTTTTGAGTATATTCAAAAGAGAAGCTCTCAAGCTTGTGTCTAAATTTAGCTCCGCTGATCAATACTGACATCTAAATTAACTCCCTCTTTCCAAGTGTCAACAGCTTCCAAATCGATATTTCCTGCTCCACCAACTTCCATCAAACACGAATGCCTTCTCTGAAACTGGATCAGACGACTCCTGAAAGAAAGAGCCTCACGCTGACAAGGAAAACAAGCCCACCTAATGAGGCATGGTGGCTTAACTACACAGCGAAATCCCTTGGTACCTCCCAAGGCCGCTGTCCTTCAAGGAAGGCCTTCGCGGGTTTCCTGCAGTCTGACTCGAGCAACCAGGATGGTTTTGAATTACAATCCCACGTGCATCATCCTCACCATGGTGGGGAGAAGCCACTTTCTCCTGCAGAGAAATTTTTTGTCCTCCAACTCAAGAAATACCGAACGGGAATGTATCCAGAGATCCGTCAAGCCTGGATTATTCATATATAGACAACCTACTTCCCCATTCTCCAAACTACCTATCATCACCCCAACTCCCCACCCTATACAGAATATATACTCAGAGGATAAAAAAATCATTTCTGTTTTCATGCCAGTCAAGAAGAACATGATTAGGGAGTTGACTCTACTATTAATTTTGGAACAAAATTAAATAAAATTAAAAACCAGGAACGAAAGTATCTATTTCATTTCACAGGCAAATAGGAATGATTTTCCTGTTATCTGTTTTGTTCAGATGATGCCTCCTGCCACCTTGGGCAGGTGGAAGGTACAGTATATGAACAGCGGAGGGCTCCCGTGACCTGTTGGAGCCTGCTGACCTATCAGGTAGGAGGCCGCCCTCTCTGCCAGGCATAGGTCATGCTGTCTTCTTGGATGTGGTGCTGTGAAGGCCAGGAAAATCCCAGCCTATGCTCTGTTGGAGGGCTTCTTTCTATTTCTCCTGGAGCCCTGGAGCAGGAATAGGACCCAGGAGAGGCAAACCGTGGGACTGTTGATAAAGGAAGCATGGGCTCAAATTCCAGCTAACGAGTCCGCAGGCCTGGGAACACTGATCCTGTGCTACCTCAGTGTCCCACTTGTAAAATAAACATACACCCCTTTTACCCATGGGTCTCTTCTCTTAAAATGAGATTATAAATGAGAAAGAACTTCTCATCTAAAAAGTAAGTACTGCCATTATTACCGAGAGTCTCAGAATTTGTATACGCGTCACTGCTCTGGGTCTGCTGGGATTTCCACCACATCTCTCCAGAGATTCGGGTGTGATTCCAGTGTAATTACACAAAAAACAGTCTGGATGGCAGCCCTGTGATCCAGCCTGCCTTGGGGCTCAGCGATCTTACCTGTGGTGGGAACAGACCTTTAGCACCGTGGGTGTGGGTTCTGGCTGAGCAGTGATTGGGAGAAGTGGAGCAGAGAAGACAGTTTTGCCCATTATAATAAATACCAATATAATAGCTAAGACCCGGGCATTAACAAGAAATACTCTGAATATAAGAGAACAGCAATAATTAAATAAAATACGGTGTTTCTGTCCCCTGTACCAAATTAACAGAGTTAAATAAGACAGTGTAATAGCCACGGTGCCTAAGAAAAAATGCTTAACAGGAAGAAGTTTCTCGGCTTAGGATCTTTTGGGTGGGGCTTTGCCTTCAGGGAGCCTGGGTCGGGATTGCTCGAAAGAGTGTGGAGCAGAAGGAACTATTATGGAAGTGCCATGGAGCCCCCCTGCCAGGAAGCCCTCCTAGACCAATGGAGGACAGTGACATGCTCTTTGCTCCATGTGACCATTGTCTGGTGACCTCTCGAAGCTCCAGTGGCCTCGTCTGTAAATCGGGAATAAGACCTGCTTCAGAGAATGGTTGTAAGGATTGATGGAGAGATGAGTGTAAAAGGTACCCAGCACTCAATAAATTAAACTATTATATATTTGTATTTCTTCAACCCTACTTTGTCTAAATAAAAAAACTCCATTCATTATGCTGATAATTAAAACAGTCTGTTCATAATATAAATATGTAATATTTTTAAATGTGTCACTGGTTCCTGTGTTTTCCTAGAGGTTCCTAGAGGCCTGGGTAAGTCCTTTGGTAAAATGGCTAGTATAACATCTCATACAGATAAGAAATCTTTTTTTTTAAATTGACTTTAATAGGGCAAGACAATTTTCTTATAAGCGCCCATGCATATTGAAAGGAATGGGGGAAACTGCCCCCACTGACTCTCAACTACGTGCCAGGACTGCACGAGGCACTCAGGGGCTGCACATTAACCAACGGGGCTCTAAAGCCTGAGCATGTTTATTGATGAAGGATTTGCATTTCACACAAACCGTGTGCCAGGCTGGAGGTCAGAAAAGAAGAGAAGAGGCTCAGTGACCGAGGACAACTTGGGAAAGTTCTGAATGCTCTCCTTAGATCTTTAGGAGAGAAAACGAATGCATTTGTAGTTTGCACCTTGTACCATCAGATCTGGTTTTAGAGCAAACAGACAGCAGCCTCACTTTCAGAAACCCAACCACCACTCCTTCACCTACCCATTTCCTAAGTTCTGGTGACACCAGTGACTCCGTACGCCTTCCTTCCACACCAGGAGCAGGCCCAAGGCCCGGGGGGGTCGAGGGGAGCCCAGACCGAGGATGGATAGTGGAGGAGTCGGGCTCACCTGTTTGACCTCGGCCTGCAGGTGCCGCAGCTGGAGGCACTGTTCCAGCCGCTTATGGGTCTGCTCTGCGTTGAGCTCCAGTTCGTGTTGCTTCTCATGGAGAAACTCCAGTAGCTCTTGCACCTGGGCTGCCAGATCAATGTCTTTCTCACAGATTAACTCAATTCCTGATTTAAAAAAAAAAATGAAACAAGGAGAAATAAGTTAGTAGGACCAAGACCGTATTTCCTGCAAGATGTGTAAGGAGGCAGGTGCCCTCCCCGCCTTTATACATCCCTCTGGGTAGCTGGACAATGTCGGAACGGACTTTCGTTTGGGGTGTCCAAACCACGCCACCTCTTTTGGATGATCTGATCCTTTGCCCGGGAATTTCAATGGATGATGAGCTCCTTATTATCAGCTGGAGTTATGGAGAGAGGTGGTTCTCTGGGAGTCCATCCCCAGAGAAGAAAGCCCTTGGCAGTCCCTGCTGGGGGATTTGCTAACACCTATAATATTCACAAGCGAGGCTCTGGATCATATTGGGAAATACAAAACACAACCGAAAATAACCTGTCTCAGGAGCTTCTGCCAAAGGCACACTTGCTTAGCTGGTCTGATGCAATTTATACTTTGATGGCAAGTTTGTTCTGATGAAAGTCTCTGGGCAGGGGGATTTTATTATCCAACTACTTAGGCCCCCTAAAAAAAAGATACTCTTAGAAATACATGCTAATCTCATACATTTCTCCAGCACAGGCAAACACCACCGATAAATACACCCCAGCAATACCGCAGGGGTACCGAGTGCTTCTCCATTTACAAAAACCATGTTAAAGTTGCACCCACACAAGGAGAGTTTGCTCACCATCCTTCTGCTTTTTCAAAGCAATGAATAAGCCCAGTCAGCCGCTGACAAGAGTTCCCAATGTTTATGGATACGTCACCCAGCATTAATAAACTGCCGACTGTCTGACCTGTGATGGGACCTCGAGGCAATACCCACCAGGCGGAAGCTGTGGCTCCATTCTTTGTCCGCCTCCCTCTCCACCTGCCTTACTTTTCCTTTTTTAAAGATTTATTTATTTATTTATTTATTTATTTTAGAGAGCGAGAGAGTGAGTGAGCAGAGAGAGGGGCTGAGGGAGAGGGAGAGAGAATCTCCAGCAGACTCCGTGCTGAGCGTGGAGCCCAACACAGGGCTCAACCTCATGACCTTGAGATCATGACGTGAGCTGAAACCAAGAGTCGGACGCTCAACCGACTGAACCACCCGGGCGCCCCTTCCTTACTTGTCCTGTATACCTCTCCCAACACGCAGGTGTGGACACACACACACACTTTCTCTCCAGCAAACTGGTGCTCATATCTATCCATCCGTACCAGCAGGACTAGAGCAGCCTTCCTCAAACAGATCTGTGTTTCCAAGTGAGGGGACCGCCTTGGCTCTCAAAGACCTTCTTGCCTGTTAGTGGCTTGAATTCAATTCCTACCTTGGCGCTCGAAGGCTACGTGAGGAGTGTGCTAGCTTTGGATTCAGGCCTGAGTCAGAATCCTGGACATGGGCAAGTTTTCTAAGCCATCAGAAGCTTTGCTTTCCTCATGTGTGAAATAAATGATTTTACATACCTGCCTACCTCCTAAGCTCCCCGCTCAGTAGCTCGATGGGAGGATTAAATGAGATAATGCACGCAGAGCCTCCATCATGTAACATAATACACACAGACCCATGGCTGTCCTGATTCCTGATAAGCTCTCCACTCTCTGCCTTCTTGCGTTCACGCCCTCTTGGTTGCTATCTGCCTCCAACTTGATGCAAATGGTAATTTGCTGTATTGTTTCTTGGTTCTTACTGATTCAACCTTGCTCAGACTCGTAGCTTTGCAAAAATCCTAAGTCTGGATTGCTTGCCTCCTTCTGATCCCTGACTCCAGCTGGCTCTGCAGCTTCTCTGTTCAGTCCAAATCCTTTCCCTGGCTCCCCATCTTGTCGTCCATGACCCAGTGCAGCTGTGCTCCTGATGCTGACAGGACCCAACCATCAACGGGGATGGGACTAAAATTCCCAAAGGGTAATGTACTTCCTTGGGGATCACACCCCAAGGAGCCCGCCAATCTCAATGTATAGTCACCTAAAAATAAGTCCCCTCTGGGAGACTTCCCCAACACTCTGACTCACGTCATCAGCAACTCATCACCGCCACCACCAGCACACCTGCCGGATACAGTGGGGGCGTGTAAGGAGAGTGTACGCATGCTAAGGGAAATTCACTTCTAGAGGCAAAAATAGTGTTTTATATAAGGACAATATGGAAGAGTGGAAAAAACTTCTGGTGTTACATGGTAATAATTTCAGTATCTTTTCATGTTTATTTTTTTCTCCCAGTTTCATAATTCCAAATCCCAGCTCCTGAAATATCCGTGGGAGACAGAGGAGAACGGCTTGTTCTTTTGGCAGTCAGCCCCCTCCGGTTCCTATTTTCAATTACCGAGGGGACAAGGTAGAGCATCTCCTTGACTGAAATAAAAAATAAGAAGGAATACAAAAATTTCTATCTCTGCAGTGCCCGGTACAGTGAGATGACCCTTGACTCCCATATTTACTTTCTGGAAATGTAATTTAAGCTTCATCTGTGGGAGCAGAAGCTCTTCCCTGCTTCTAGCCACAATGCAGGTTTTCTCCAGCTCCTTTTCATTCCGCAGGCATCTCTGGTGTTTAGTATGCTGAGCTTGGGCAAAGTGTCTTTCTCTGGGAAGCCCGTGGCTCACTTCTGCCACCTTGCATGTAAATGGGCCCTCTAAGCTGGTAACTCGTCAAAGGGGCCGGCACCTGTGGAGGACACCATCCCCAGCCGGCTCCCAGCCTGTCCCAAGACTCCAGGCCTTCGCTTGCATCTACCTCCCTCGGTACTGTTTTATGGGAGATGAACACAGGAAATAAAATGGGGGAAGACAACGCCTACTGCACTTCTGCTCTCAACTGCACATCGTGCTGTGGATGGAGGGAATGGGAGGAACCCAAAATGGCACCTAGGAGGATAGAAATTCACTCCTCCCTCCCGCAGCCCACACACAGCGACGTGAGTCCCAGTTAAAAATCCATCAACTGGTAAATACCCATCAATCCACAGCAAATAGTTTGCTTGTGTTCACATTACTGTTCTCAGTCTAATCCCAGTCCTGTTTTCCTATGGGCTCTCAGAAATGCAGCAAGACGTGTGTGCTCTTTCCATCAAGGAGGGAGACAGTTTGTCAGTCTCTTTAGGGCGACTTGCACTGATGTGCTCCACAATGTTCTGTATCCCTCGTTCCCTCAGAACATTCCCGTTTGGGATGGTTCCTTATTAACTTGTCCCTGTTCTCGCAGGAATGCAGGCTCCCTTGGTGCCAGGGCCACATGTCTTGTGTATCTCTGTATCCTCAGCACCAACACAGTGCTTGGCTTGTAACACCCCGATAAGCTCTTCCATGAACACATGGCCTCTGAGGGAAGGGCTCAGGTCACGTGCTGTGGTGGAAAGCACCTTCGAGCTCTGGGAAAGGACAGACTTAGGTTTGAATTCATGCTCTACCCCCTTAACAGTGAATCTCTGGGCTCCACATCTTTTCTGAGCTTGGGTAAGAACAATTCCAACGATAACTTCTGGGGTGTCATAGGACTTAGTGAGATTAGGCACATACAGTGCCTGGCATTTAGTAGGCTCAAAATATCCACGTTCCTACTTTTTACAACATATTCATTATTGATTACTAATGGAACTGTTGAATGGCTTGTAAAAATGTAAATATAAAATCTTACCGTGAGGTATTTATGGACTTGTTCAGTGTACATCATTAGAAACTGTGATGGTCTGGATGGTATTAGACCAGTGCTCTCAATCATGGCTCACATTAGATCTGGAGAACTTTAAAAATCACCATGTCGTTGGCCACACCCACAGCAGTAACAGGAGACTCTCTGTGGGTGGGACCCAGGCATCAGGAAGTCTTAAAGTTCCCAGGGTGATTCAACACGCAACCAAGATGGGAAACCGCTGGGTAAAATGGTACCATGGCCAGCAACCCGGGGACAGAGATATTCTTTATGCTGTACTCGGTCAGCAGAATGGTTGGCACTGTTTGTTTAGGGCCTGAGGCCACAGCTAATAATGTCACTGTACTTTCCTCTGCTGCCAGGCTGAGGGTATCACTTCAGTTCCCTCAAGGAGAGAGGGGTGGCTGTGGTCTAGGATAAGATCTAGGTACTCCTGGCTATGCTACCTGGAGGCGTTCTTTGTGCCTTGACATCAGCCTGCCTCAGCGAGAGACTAGCCCTCCCCTCCTCACTCCTCATTCTGGGCCTCTCCCTCAGTGTAACACCCAGTTCAGAAATGACAAAGCCCTTTAATCAGGTTTTTAGATCAGCATTCTCAAGCCTGGACGTACAACAGAATCACCTGGGAAGTTTAAAAAAAAAAAAAAATCTGGGCCCACTCCAGACCAATTAAGCAAGACTCCCTGAGGGGTGGGGCCCAGACCTTGGTACTTGTAAGCTCTGCAGGTGGTTCTAAATCTGCAGCCAGGCCGAGAACTACTGTTGTACATCTGCATTCTCTTCCCCTCCACTCAGCCCCCATCAGATCCACATTCCCACAAACCCCAGAGTAGCTTCCATTTTGGAAAAACACAGGCCTTTTCTCTCCTTTTATGATGCGAGTGAAATTATTTGTGGCCCCTTATTTTTCCTACATCTGTTCCACCCACATTGATGTTCACTCCTTTAACTAAGCAAATACCCTTATTGAGAACGTGCTCTGTACCAGACATCAGCACTCTGCCAGATGCTGGGAATGGAAAGAGAAGGAAGAAAGAGTCCTGCCCTCACACTGCTGGAGAAGCTACAGGAGCACATGGCTGCAATAGAAGGCAGTGTGTGCTAGAATACAAGCGTAATAGATCACAGCTACCAAGCTTTCTTGAGCCCTTTCCATGCTCACGCATTACTGCACTGCATCGTCACGATGACCCTGTGAGCTCGGTGTTCTTATGATTGCCGTTTTCTGCGTGAAGGTGAGGCTTGGAAAGATTGGGTAAGGAGGGTGTGGCTGGGTGTCAAGCCAGGCGCTCTTACCTGCCAGCCATACTCTGGGCTCTATGCTCAAGGAGAAGAAGGATCCCCACTACACTTAATTTATTTTTTACTTATTTTCAAATGCTAGGGCTGAGTTCGTCCCAAGCACAGTAAAAACTTTAAGTATCATTGCCACGGATCCCAAAGATTTTTCATTTAAAAACCTCGCATAAAGAAAGAGCTCGATGCTTTGATTAGACCACAAAAGCAACATGTCCACAAGACGGGCAGCTCTTCTTATTCCTAAAGGCCACGTGGAATAGTCACATGGTCAGATTGCACTGGAGAGACCTACGGCCTAGCCACTGGGGGTGGGGTGGGTAGGCTGACTCATCATGGCAAGTACGAATCGGAGGGGACTGTAGGAATCCAGGCCCACCTCCCACCCTAGACAGAAGAAGAAAGGTCTAAAGAGAAAGAACGGGAACTTTCCAAAGGCAGGCTGCTAGCTGATGGTGGAATTGGACCTTGACTTCAGCCAGCGTGTCTTCTCCAACTTGACTCTTTCCAGCAAAACCTGGCACTTCCCACTTGAGGCGGAAATAGAAAATGCTACAGCGAGGCGAGAACGATGAGCAAGTGGAGAAAGTGTTCCTGTTTCGCCTTCTGTTCCTAAGGCTAATGTTGACTTGAGCAAAGGCTTTGTTTGGTTAGAGCCGTTGGCGCACCAGAGGGTTTTAGTGGAATCTGGCTCAAGGTCACAAACTGCACACCCGAAAATAAGTGTATGGCAATTCCCTACTTCCATTTAGTCCTACCAAATCCAAGCATAAGCCTTTCATTAATTTAGCATGGAGGGCTAAACACCAACCAAAAGCTTAATTTTGTTATCTTTTTTCCTAAGACAACAGTATTTTACCTTGAGTTCAACTATAGTTTATTAGGCACACGTCATCAATGACTAAGACATTTGCTGCCTCAGTCGGGGGTCTCTGAAGTCCTGCATTCCTCTACCACCTGGGGACAAGACCCTGCCCCACTGGGTCCACCCCCAAGCTCCACCCCACCCCTCAGCTCCAGTGCAACCCTGCTCTCCCTTCCTCCGAGCCAGAGACGAGGTGGATGCCTCCTTAGCAGGACCCCATATTCAGCAGCAGACAGGAAGTCAGCATCCCCGAAATCCCTGGATGCACTCCCTTCAGAGCCTCCTGGACTATGCCAGCTGAACAGCTAGCTGGGGAAGGGGCAGGGGCACAGCCAGTCCCAGCAGAGAGGGCTGAAGAGGCCAATCAAACCTCTTCTGACAAAGCTCATTTCTAGATCAGGATACTGTGGGTGTGGGCAGCCCATCTGCCGGGAGTGTTCTCACCCATTCAGCCCGTAAGGTTCAGGGGGCTTCCAAGCACTGCTAACCCGCAGTCACAGGCCGTCTTCAGGGAGGGCCAGCTTCTGGTCAGCTTTCCGTTACCATGGCTACCTGGCTCTTGGGACAGAGAGGGGCTTGCCCCGGTCACACCAGCACCTGGGTACAGAGTGTCACAGTTTCCAGCAGACCAGCTTCCCCCCTGCCAGATGCGTCGATACTGAGGGACGAAGGGTGAGCATCCCTGCACAGCTTCTCTGTCCCAGCCTCTCTCCCAGGTCCTGCGCATTCTCTCATGGTTCCCAGCCTTAGCTGGGTCGCCAGCTATCGTGAGCCTCATGAGTGGCAGCTCTAACGTGAAACCCTGAGTCCAAGTAAGGTTCTCAATGGAGAGAAAGGATCATGGTTCCCCCTCCTTCCCTAATAAAACCTTGAATATGTATAAGCCATTGCCAAGCGTGTGTCTCAAACTTTCACGGGCACGTGATTTCCCTGGAGATTTTGTTAACATACAGATTCATATTTGTAAGTCTGGGATGAGGGCTGGGATTCTTCCACCTTTCTAATCGGCTCGTAAGTGACGCTGGTGCTGCTGGTCTGGGACCTTCACTTCGAGTAGATCCTAGATTCGTGGTGCATCGGCACCCCGTGGGGGGCTTGGTGAAACATGGACTGTTGGGCCCCACCCCAAGAGATTCTGAGGTGGCAGGTTCTATGGACCCTTAAACTTGCCTGGGGTTCTCAGCCCTGGCTGTACTGTGGATCACCCGAGGAGGTTTTTTTACTGATGCCCAAGTCCCATTCAGAGGTAGTTAAATCAGAATCTCTGGGCTTGGGACCTGGCACTGCCATTTTTAAAAGAGCCCCCACTGCCCCCCCAACCCCGAGAGACTGCAATGGGAATGGTCCTTCCTGGGGCGATGCGGGGCATGGTCTACACTGTGTAAAGAAGCCTGGGCAGCTGCAGCTATTCACAACACAGATGAAGATTCACAGAAAGGTGATGCTGAGCACGGCGAACAGCACTTACCAGATTGTCTTTCTTCCAGTTAGAAGTGAAGTCTCTTTGAATGCTGTTATTTATTCTTTCAGGTCCTTAAAACAAACACTGTCCCCTATAGTCATGTTTGAGGGTTAACGTCTGCCTGAAGATCTCATGATTCTAAATATCCTTCATAGTCAACAGGGACACAGACCAACTGTGTTTTTAAGAGTTGACGGCCTGAACCCCCGTCTACCTCTTCCTGGAGGGTGAGGAACTGGAGCCAAGGAGGATCTGGGGCAGAGGGAGGGGGAGGCCAACGGCGGGGCTGGGCGTAGAGACTGTGTTCCAGCACTCTAGTGGCATGTGCCCCCGTGAGTGACTTCTTGTCCCCTGGACTAGCTGGACCGTGGGACTGCCGTGGCTCTCTCCGTTTCTAACACCAAAGGCCATTGTGGAGAGCTGTGGGTGTCACAGGAAGCGTTCATGCATTTGCTTGAGAGACAGTGAATAAAGCTTGAACATGAAAAGAAGTGAAATCTGGGTGACTCCGCCATGGTTTCTTGAGAAGTTATAAAATTCTATGACCTTGCCATATATTTTTATCAGCACTTCTAACACTCACACACAGACCAGTGATTAAAAAAAATAAAGGCAGGGGGCTTTCTGAGAGGCCTGAGCTGGAGACCAGGAGCTGCCCTGGGGGAGGAAGACAGGAGAGGAGGCCTGGGGGGTGAAGAGCAAACGTCTACAGGTTTGAATACAATTCACATGGCGGGCTGGCTACTTTTCCTGCCTGGTTTGTTTCTGCAGGCTGTTTTTTCTGAATCTGTGCAAATCTCTGTTATTTGTTTTCCCCATTTTCTGCACAGCACCAGGAGACCCTGCCCCTATCCTCCTCTTTACCAGAGCCTAACTGGGCAATCTTGGACAAGTGATTCCAGCTTCCACACGTCAGTTTTCTTTAAAGTGGCAAACACCTCTGTCCCCGTGTCGGGGAATAAAGCGGATGAGCAGAGTGGCAGTGCCGGCTGGAGTCTCCCTGCTGCAAGGAGGAGGGCGGGGGAGCTCACCCACCTGAGGCCTGGACCTCCATGATGTACTGGTGCAGATCCTGCCCTTGCTGGATGACCTCGAAGGTCATGTTGTTCATGGCTAGCTTCCGCTCCGTGTGGCGCTGCAGCCGCTGCTCGGCCAGCGTCAGATCCTCCGTGTTGAAGTCATTCATCTGCCGGAGCAGGTCCTCATTCCAGGCGTCCAGCTCTGCCGTCACCTGTAAGGGAACGACCATCAGGACCAGCTCGCAGGTCTGCGAGAGACTGCGAGGCTGAAGCCTTACTCGCTAAGCTCATCCTTGGATCCGTCTCTGCTTTGCGGATGTTGGACTCCTAAACCAGGCTGAAGCCCCAGGGCACGCCTGTCACAGCACTCTCCATGTGTTTCTGTGTCTACAGCAGCAGCTGACGAGCCGCAGCAAATGCTGGGTAAGTTACAGTTCTTTAAGTTTTTGCATATTCCATCCTGTTCCACCTCCCCACCCCCACCCGATGACCTGGAGAGGCAGGTAGCAGGGAGATCTCCAGATCCCTCTTACCCAGAAGGAAGCTGGCCTTCGCTCAGACAGATGCAATCTGCCCAGAGTTCACCCTGCTGGTGAGGCACACGCCTGCGGACACAGCTCAGTTCTTCTTCTCCTGCAAAGGCTTTGTCTGCCATACCACAAGGGCTACTCTAAAAATTGCATCACTGGAGAGGACCTCAGAAAGCAAATTTTGAGCCTCACTCTTTCCGAGACAAAGACACAGGGCAGGAGAGACCTAGGAATGGCCCAAGGTTGCACACTCTGTTAGAGCTGGTGTCCATCAAGCCCCAGGGACCCCTCGTGGCTCCCTTATTCTATCATTCAGGACGCTGTCTCTGCAAAGGCTGACACCTAGACATGGTGACTCAAGGTGTAACCAGATGGCAGACGTTTAGAAATCCCAAGCAGATTACATGCTATCAAAAGGCATAATGATTCCATTAAAGACAGAAGCGTGTAATGAATGGAAACTCTGCCCTTACATGAGCTTGCTAACTGGTTCCCGCTCTACACCCTCGCTCACATGACCCCCTGGTCCACCCTCACAGAGGTGACTACCCAGCGAGACTGAATCCTACGCTTCCTTTGCAAAGGCCGCATTCCCAGACAGGACCTCAGCAGTGCCAAATGAGCACTGGCATGTCATCTATGAGTCAGAGAACTCCTCTGACATGGTTTTCACGTCCGCTGTCACATGCTCATACCCGCTCGGTAGCCCTGGGATGGCCACAGCACAGAGACTGTCACTTCTTGTCTGAGAAGAGGAAATGAAAGCCTCACCCCACATCAGTGGCAGGATGGCCCAGGCAGCCAAGGCACAAATCCCAGAGCCCCTGCTCAGCGATTTGCATCATGGTGTCTCCCCCTGCACCACTGACATGGGACATAACCTCCCCAGCTGACCAGCACTGCTGTTCTGGGATATCAGGGGATGGGGAGTGGAGGAAAGAGAAAACCAGCTCGAGGTAGCTGGGAGATGGCACACTCACATCCCGTGCTGCAGCCACGAAGACTGGGATGGGAAAGGCAAGAGGTCTGGCATGAGAGGCTGCCATCTGGGGCACATGACTCCATCTGTGTCTAACAGTAAGACTTTTCTTCATGGAAAGGGAAGTTGCTGTCTTGGAAGCAGAGACAGGGGAATTGTAAAAATATCACCTTTATTGTCCTAGGCTCCCATCTCATTGCCCCACATCTTTTCAGGTCAGCTAAGGGATCCATGGAGCTCAGAGGGAAAACCTCAGAAAACCTGGGGAGTCCTTGGGGATCTGAGAACCAGCAGGCTGACAGGTAAGACAGGATTTTGTTGTAGCCCATCTTTGAAAAGGACTTCGTTCTCTAAGTAGAGAAAGGAGTTAAACAGAGAAGAATAAGAGAAATAATTGATTTATAATTTATAGGATAAATAAGTCTATATAGACTAGGCCTATAAATATATGTTTTTCCTTCCTGTATTTAAAATAGTTGAAGTATGATTTACATATGATAAGATGCATATATTTAATTAAGCATTCAGTTCTAGGAGTTTTGGCTCATTTTATCCATCCATGTGGCCATTACCAAAAACAAAATAGGAACCTTTCCATCAGCCTAGGGAATGTGCTTATTGTGTCCCTTTCCAGTCAATTCCTGCCCATCCCCACCCCCTGACAGGCCTTGGGCACCATTTTCTGATTTCTACCACTGCAGATGTAGTTTTGCCTATTCTTGGATTTCATACTAATGAAATCATACAGTATATACTCTTTTAGGTCTGGTTTCTTGTATTCAACATGCCCATTTAAGAGTCAACCACGTTGTCGTATATATGAGTGGTTCATGCCTTGCTGCTGCTGAGTAGTGTCCCATCATATAGACAGACCATAATTCATGTATCCATTCTCTGGCTCATGGCCAACAATTTGGGTTGTTCCCAGTGTTTGGCTATTATGAGTACGGCTGATGTGAAAGTTCTTATACAAGTCTTTCTGTGGCCACAGGTTTTCATTTCTCTTGAGAGTTCCCTAGGAGTGCGACCATAGGGTCCTATGGGAGGTGCACGTTAGACATTCCCAACAGCGATTTTACATCCAGTGGGAATATATGAAGGTTCTGGTTGCTCTACACCCTCACCATCATTAGGTATCATCGGTCTCTTTAGTCACCCTGGTGGCCGCGAAGTGATAGCTCATTATGGTTTTAGGTTACTAATCATGATGCGCACATTTTCATATGCTTACTGGCCATTTGTATCCACTTTTGATACTGTCTTTTCACGTCTTTTGCCCAGTTTTCTAAAACGAAGTTAATTATCTTTGGCTCGCGGATTTGTAAGAGTTCTTAATATATGCTGGATAAATCCTTTATCAGATAAATGTACTGACAATGGCCAAATAACTTTTTTTCAGCCTGCTTTCTGGCCTGTAAACTAAGAGAGATGAGAATAAAACTAAGACAACAAGCATGAAAGGAAGAACCTGTCTTTTCTTTCAATTTTAGTTTTTGTTTTGTTTCCCGGAAACTGAGTCTATGTAGGATTTGTGTGCTGCCGGAAGATCCCGCAGGGGTCCGAAGGCGGGAGGCTGTGGACTGGATGGTGTTGAGAGTCCTGGTGAGGAGAAGCGGAGCATTTGCTTCATTTGAGAGAGTGAACCTCAGAGGTCTGGTATCTTGGGAATCTGAATCTACCAAATGTGAAATATGTCCAGCATTCTGAATCTGGTGTTTCTGTATTCTTTCTCCCCCTTCCCCTCCCCTCCCCTCCTCCACCCTCACTACCTTGACTTCATTAGGCTGAGGGCCCATGCCTGTTATGAAGCCCAAAGAATAAGACTTTCGAGGGGCTACTCAGCAGATCAGCCTGATTCCTAAGGCCATCTTCCTGGGGTCTACTCTCTTTTCCCTCTGTTTGACTCACTCTTCCTATTACCCCGAAGGAGCAATGCCCAGATCCTTGAAATAGTCTGATTTGTGTATTTCTAACATTTGCTGGAGTTTATTTTCTTTCCCATTTTCTGTTCCATCAAAAAATGTTCTTTCTTTGCCTTCTTCCTCCCTACCTTCTTTCAGGGAACGAGGCTGGCACACAGCAAGGGCAGTTTTTTTTTTGCTTGTTTTTTGTTGTTGTTGTTGTTGTTTTTCAAGAAAAACCTTTGTTTTTAAACCTGAAGCTTATCTACTGTTAATAAACAAACCTAACTTTCCAGCCTCATCTCATGTTCTGCTACCGAAACCAGTCAGCTGGTTACTCGCCGACCCTGAGAGTTGGCTCCTGCCCTCTCCAGCCTCTTTCCCTGGTGTGATAGCCCTGAAATGCCCTTGTTTTTTCTCCCAGTCTGCTCACATCATCACCACCCTTCACAGTACACCCTCTGACGTGAAGAGCTTCATGACCACCCCCAGACCCAGAAGTTTTTCTCTGGCTTATCTCATAATATCAGACATGGACTTATTTGCTTATATAGGGACTGTGAAAAGAAAATCCGGGGAATTAATTTGGCTATTTAACTCCATTTGGAAAAGAACCTGAAAGAATTTGTTCAGGGCAAAAAGTAGGGCCTGAACCAAATGAATGAAGGATAGAACACAAGTTGCCCACAGGGCATTCAGCTTTCAATCACTCTATTCTGCTTTCTCCTTCCACTCAATTAGGTCCATCTCAGCTCCGGCCCACTCAGTTCCCCTCTTGGCTCCAGCGGCTCCTATCTCCCTCACTCTCCTGAATTAATTGGAGCGTTACGATACAATGACCTCTTTGAGAGATACATTGGCAATATTTCTATTCTGACAACTGTCTACTCTAGAGCCATAGCCATAAGGGAAATCAGAGAAGGAGCGAAACAGAAAGAAAGGATGAGAGGCAGTGGGAAGTGGGAAGGCTCACTTCAAAACGAAGCCCAAGACTTTCCTGCCAGATGAGACTCACTGAATCCAGCATTCTCCTGGCACAGACGGAACCAAAGGACTTGGCTTAGCAGCTGTCTTGGGCTCTGTTCTCAGGGTGCCCTCTCCACTGGCTCCTCCATTTTCTGGGTCTTCCTCCACCCCTCTCGATGTTTTATTCTGTGCTTGCCTGAATCAAAACTCACCTGTCATTTTTCTTCCCTTTTCCTGTGGTCTATTCCCATCTATTTCTTCTCTATTATCACCTGCGAAGTTGGAAATCTCACTGTGTAGTCCTTTTCTCCAAATCATTTGAAGATGCTGGTAATCAGGATGAAGATGACGATCATGGGTTGAAAAAGGTATTTACCTTGTACGGGCATACTTTATTTTATTGCACTTTGCTTTACTGAACTTCCCAGATGTTGTGTTTTTTATAGATTGAGAGTTTGTGGCAACCCTGTGTTACGCAAGTCTACTGGGGCCATGTTTCCCACAGCATTTGCTCGTTCCATGTCTGTGTCACATTTTGGAAATTCTCACAATATCACAAACTTTTTCATGATTATCGTATTGTGGTGATCTGTGGTCAGTGATCTCCGATGTTACTATTGTCGTTGTTTTGGAGCACCACGAACCATACCCAAGTAAGATGGAGAACTTAATACGGGTGTTCTGACTGCTCCACCAACCAGCCATTGCCCCGTCTCTCTCCCACTCCTCCGGCCTGAGACACAACAATGTGGAAACCAGACCAATTAATAACCCTGCAATGACCTCTAGTATTCAAGTGAAAGGAAGCGCTCGTACGTTTCTCACTTTAAATCAAAAGCTAGAAATGATTAAGCTTCATAAGGAAGGCATGTTGAAAGCTGGGACAGGTCAAAAGCTAGGTCTCTTGCACCAAACAGTTAGCCAAGTTGCAAAAGCAAAGGAAGGGTTCTCAAAGGAAATTAAAAGTGCTACTCCAGTGAAAAACTCAAACGATAAGAAAGCAAAACAGGCTTATTGCTGATTTGGAGAAAGTCTGAGTGGTCTGGATAGAAGATCAAACCAGCAACAACATTCCCTTAAGCCAAAGCCTAATCCAGGGCAAGGCCCTAACTCTCTTCAAATCTATGAAGCCCAAGAGAAGTGAGGAAGCTGCAGAAGAAAAGTTGGAAGCTAGCAGAGGTTGGTTCATGAGGTTTAAGAAAAGAAACCATTTCCATAACATAAAAGTATAAGGTGAAGCAGCAGGTACTGATGGAGAATTTGCAGCAAATTATCCAGAAGACCTAGCCCACATAATTCATGAAGGTGGCTACACTAAACGGCATATTTTCAATATAGACAAAACAGCCTTCTATTGGAAGAAGATGGCATCTAGGATTTTCAAAGCTAAAGAGAAGTCAATACCTGGCTTCAAATTCTCAAAGGACAGGCTGACTCTCTTGTTAGGGGCTAATGCAACTGGTGACTTGAAGTTGAGGCCAGTGCTCATTGACCATTCTGAAAATCCTAGGGCCCTTAAGAATTATGCTAAACCTACTTTGTCTGTGCTCCATAAATGGAAAAACAAAGCCTGGATGACAGTGCATCCATTTACAACATGGTTTTTCAAAATATTCTAAGCCTCCTCTTGAGACCTACTGCTCAGAAAAAATATTTCCTTCAAAGTATCACTGCTCACTGACAACGCACCTACTCATCCAAGCTCTGATGGAAACATGATGAGATTAATGTCGTTTTCATGCCTACTAACACAACATTCATTGCGAGCCCATGGATCAAGAAGTACTTTCAACTTTCAAGTCTTATTATTTAACAAATACATTTTGTAGGGCTACAGCTGCCATAGACAGTGATTCCTCTGATGGATCTGGACAAAATACATTGAGAACTTTCTGGAAAGGATTCACCATTCAAGGTGCCATTAATAACATTCATGACTCATGGGAAGAGGTCAAAGTAACAGCATTAATAGGAGTTTGGATGAAAGTTGATTTCAACCCTCATGGATGACTTTGAGGGTCCAAAACTCCAGGGAACGAAGTAAGTACAGATGTGGGGGAAACAACAAGAGAACTAGAATTAGAAGTGGAGCCTGAAACAAAAACAGACACATAGACCAGTGGAACAGAGCAGAGAGCCTGGATATGGACCCACAACTCTATGGTCAAATAATCTTCGACAAAGCAGAAAAAAAATATCCAGTGTAAAAAAGACAGTCTCTTCAATAAATGGTGCTGGGAAAATTGGACAGCTATATATAGAAGAATGAAACCTGACCATTCTCTTACACCATACACAAAGATAAACTCGAAATGGATAAAAAACCTCAACGTGAGGCAGGAATCTATCAAAATCCTAGAGAAGAACATAGGCAGTAACCTCTCCGACATCGGCCACAGCAACTTCTTTCAAGACATGTCTCAAAGGCAAAGGAAATAAAAGCGAAAATGAACTTTTGGGACTTCATCAAGATAAAAAGCTTCTGCACAGCAAAGGAAACAGTCAACAAAACAAACAGGCAACCCACGGAATGGGAGAAGATATTCACAAGTGATACTAGAGACAAAGGTCTAATATCTAAGATCTATAAAGAACTCAATCTCAACACTCAAAAAACAGATAATCATGTCAAAAAATGGGCAGAAGACATGAACAGACACTTCTCCAAAGAAGACATACAAATGGCTAACAGACGCATGAAAAAATGTTCATCATCATTAGCCATCAGGGAGATTGAAATCAAAACCACACTGAGATACCACCTCACACCAGTTAGAATGGCCAAAATCAACAAGACAGTAAACAACAAATGTTGGAAAGGATTTGGAGAAAGGGGAACCCTCTTCCACTGTTGGTGGGAATGCAAGTTGGTGCAGCCACTTTGGAAAACAGTGTGGAGATTCCTCAAGAAATTAAAAATAGAGCTACCCTATGATCCTGCAATTGCACTACTTGGTATTTACCCCAAAGATACAGATGTGCAAAGAAGGGCCACATGTACCCCAATGTTCATAGCAGCAATGGCCACAATCATCAAACTGTGGAAAAAGCCAAGATGCCCTTTAACAGACGAATGGATAACGAAGATATGGTCAATAAATACAGTGGAATATTATGCCTCCATCAGAAAGAATGAATACCCAACTTTTGTATCAACATGGACGGGACTGGAGGAGATTATGCTTAGTGAAATAAGTCCAGCAGAGAGAGTCAGTTATCATATGGTTTCACTTACGTGTGGAGCATTAAGGAAAAACATGGAGGACATTGGAGAAGGAAAGGAAGGGTGAGTTGAGGGAAATCGGAGGGGGAGACGAAACATGAGAGACTGTGGACTCTGAGAAACAAACTGAGGGTTTTGGAGAGGAGGGGAGTGGGGGGTTGGGTGAGCCTGGTGGTGGGTATTGAGGAGGGCACGTATTGCATGGAACACTGGGTGTAGTGCATGAACAATGAATCTTGGAACACTGAAAAAATAAAATAAAATTTAAAAAAAAAAAAAGAAGTGGAGCCTGAAGATGTGGCTGAATGGCTGCGATCTCATGATAAAACTTGAATGGATGAGGAGTTGCTTCTTATGGATGAGCAGAGAGAGTGGTTTCTTGAGATGCAAACTACTCCTGGGGAAGATGCTGTGAAGACTGTTGAGGTGACAACAAAAGATTTAGAGTATGACATAAACGGACATGATAAAGCAGCAGCAGAGTTTGAGAGGACTGACTCCAACTGTGAAGGAAGTTTTACTGTGGGTAAAATGCTATCAAACAGCATCACATACTGTGGAGAAATCATTTGCGCACACACTGTGTACATTAAGGGCCAACCCTACTCCAACTAATAGTGGGAAGGAAGGATCCAATGTATTTCATTGTGGTGAGATGCTCTGAAATACATGGGCTGTCAATTGCAAGATAAGCATCTTTCTGCTTTATGATGCCATTATTTTTATTAAGATGAGAAGAGTGAAAGCTAAATATTCTCCACTGACCTACAAGTGTTAAATAGGGAAAGACATATTGCAGCTAAAGAGGCAGTCTTGTTGCATGGGAAGAGTTATTCTATCTATAATGGGTTTGTATACTGATATAGGTTACCACTGTGAAACTAAAATTCACCAAATTATCAGAGCCATTTATTCTTCTTGTCTAGTCTAGCATTTTCTTTTCTAAGAGTTCTTTTTGTTTATAAAATCAATTTATAAAATGTTGAGATTCTAATTCTATGTTGAATTAGAAAATGTTGAATTCCAATATAGGTTATTTTAAAGGTATGTCATAACATTTCTTTCTGCTTTAGAAATATATATAAAACTCGTTTAAAGAGTTAAAATATTTATATATGTAGCTATATGTAGATCTTTGGGGATATTGCAAGAACTTTTGGGAAAAGCAGAAGGATTTGGCAATAAAGAAATCTACTCAATTGTCTCTAATTTTTGGCAAAATAATTTAAGAGCATATTGCAACATGCTATAATTGATGAGTTCCAATGTTCAATTACCTAATTTCTATTCCAGTAGATAATCTGTGTAATTGAATAATTTTTATGAACAATTACACGTTCTTTTCTTCATTAACATGATAAAACAGGGACCTTAGATATAATCATAACGGATCTTGAAGGGGTCTTGATTGGATCCTCAGGGGTTATTTTGTCCATATTTTTGCCTCTTAATGAGTTTGAGACCTGTGGGAATCTAATCTGTTTTCAAAAGATCTCCCCTTTGTTGAAGAGCTCGTACAACATATATTGTCCACTCATTCTAGTACTTATCAATGCTTGAATGTCAGTGTTTTCCCTTCTGTGTAAGCTAAATACCTCATCCTGGAGCTTATATCTGCTTCCCTCTCCTGAATCCCCAGCATCCTCACCAGAAATAAGAAGCGTACAGCATTTGTACCTTGATAATATAACCTGACTTTAGGCTCACAGTCATTACAGAGGGATCTGAAAGTTCCCATCTTTGATAATGTACTCAAAACAGGTGACTTGCCAGAATAAGAAAGCTGTGTGATTAATCATTTTTGTTTTGTATTTAAGAAGGAAGACGGTAGTAGAACCCCTCCCCACGCACACACACAATGATGCCGAAATCAATCTGACAAAAGTCTGGAAGAGACTATCAAATTAATATTTTGTGTAGGCTTTGGTTGACTTTATAGAATTTATTCTGCATTTCCTTCTCAAAGGAACTGGAGCATGTTTAAAGAATGCTACAGTGATCCCTAGGAGCAACCCACAAAGAGGGATCTCAAATAGATCTCATCTTCTTTCATGTTATAGTCTCTGTGTTGGTGGATTTGAGGTATATTATGAACATGGAGCACAGCATGGCTTTGCAGAGCCTGACACGGTTTCTATAGAAGAGAAGGTTATGAAAGTGGACTAGATGATGTGGTCCTTAGATGATCCCCAGGCAACACAATGATCGTGCAGTCCGATGGCCCTGAGTCACCAGAGGAAAACTTCCAGTGAAGCACCACAGGGCCTGCCTGACCTGGCCAATATTTCAAATAGCTACAATGCTGAAGCAATAATACATTTACCTTGATAGGCTGACGAACTGGGCCAAGAAGAAAAACAGTACAATCTGAGACGGAACATATATAAAAGGTTCTATTTAAGTTTTGCTTTTTGTTTTTTTTTTAAGTCAGTGTATCAGAAGCACTCTGAAAAAACAACCAGGGGCTTTTAAGGGAACACAAGCCTACAGAAGGCAGGTGATAATGCCATGGAAAAGGCTCCTATCTCCCGAGCCACTCCGAAAGAGTGCCAGTGCCCTGAGCACACTACACCCAGGTGAGTGTAGGAAGGCACACTGTGTGTGGCTAACTCGCCCTCAGTAGAGGGCAACCAGGAGAGTTAGGTGTCTAGACACCATGTCACATCCACAAAGACATGAATAAATTGGGGATCTGTGCCACAGATGATGAAGATGATGAAGACAAATAGTCATCAAATTTTTAGAGTCAAGGGGTTGTAGAAATAACTATATAACCTCAACATTTTTCAGATAAAGGAAAAGGAGCCTATGATGACTGTTTTTAATTCTTTTTAAGGCTGCCAAATAAAAGAGGGAGCAGATTTGTTCTGTTTTTTTTTCCAGAGAGCGGACTAGAACCAAAAGGCAGAAGGGTGGAGATTCTAGTTCAACACACTGATAAAATCCTGAGCTCCCCTTTCTGCCCCTATCCCCCAAACCCCACTTACAGACTTTGGAGATATCCCAGTAGAGGCTAGGTGGCATCTCCTGGGGATGCCAAATCCTGGCCACCAACTTTTACCTGTCTTCCAGGTATAATCTCCTCAAGAAACTTCCCATGGGCAGCCTGACTAAACTATATATTCCTGCCTCAGTGTTCTCATCCAACCGTGAGTCTCTCTCTGTCTCTGTCACAGAACTAGCAGAATTCTGTCACAGTGTACTAGCCCCCGAATGGCAAGGACTGTTTGTATCCTCAATGCCCAACATCCTTTTTGATTCATATTAGGTGCTCACTAAATGTTGACTGAGTTAGATTTCTATCAGGCGAAAGGCTGACTGAGCAATCTCTTTCAAATAAGAGACACAAAAGGCCCCTGCATACAAGCAGTTGAAGAGTTGAGACCACCAGTAACTTGTAATCAACTGTCTCTCCCCAAGGCGGAACTTTCCTCCTTGAAAGCTATCTTTTCCCCAGCCTTAGCCCAGCCACAACTTGTCCCAACACAAACTCCATAGATCTACAGTTGGCCCTTCCATTCCTTACTCAGGCTAATTACACAGATTAATTTGCAGGTACATTGAACAAACTTTGATTGTGATTATAGAGTCGAAGATTTAAAAGAAAGACCATAACTGTGACCCATTTTTCATAAAGTCCCCTATATAGAGTATCTTTCTTGGTGTCATTTCTAGTACTCTATAATGTGAGTATGCCCACCCCAGGGATGCCCCAGATTATCCACTGAAAACACAAAAATTCCCACTGTATAAATATGCAACTATATGTGCATATATATCATATGCACACATATTTGATTAAACCAGTAAAAAAGATGCGATGTTTCCCTAGACTTTCACTAACAAACTGACACTGGAATCTCGCTACAAGCACCAGCAGCCCGCAGGGTGGGAGAGGGCGCCTCCAGGAGGGCAGGAGGGCATAACACAGAGGGGCTGACTGTGGCTCATTCGTCCCATTGCTTTCAGGGTAGTTCAAATTATCGTTCTTTACATGCACCCAGTTAAAACAGATCTATCTATTATCTACTTTTAACCAAGCTTCACAGAATGACACATGGCTTATCAAGTTTCCTGCAAAGAAACTGCAGTTTGAGGACAATAATATGCATGAAAGCACAAAAGAACCTTTAACTCTCTGTCGGCCACCTTGTGGGGTAAAGAAACAATGATAATCTAATCAGATCTGTCATAAAATCAGGCCAAAAAAATAATTAGAAATGATCAAGAAGGCGCTCTGAAATATGAAACCACAACTTCTAATGAAAAAGCTGAATTCCACCCTAAAGGCACCCAGAGTTCTGAGATTATTAGCCAGTGATAGAACATGTGTACCATTTATAAACTAATATATGCAAAGACAGGGAGTGGCAAGTTCAAAAAAAATTCTTAAGAGAGGGCACGATCAAAAGAGTTTGGAGACTGCTGGCCTGTTCTTGCTTCTAAAAACGTTTTTTTATTTTGTTTTGTTTTGTTTTAATTTATTTTTGATCATTCTGGTCAATTGTAGAAAACTTTGAAATGCATGGAAGCTTAAAAAGCGAGAAAATATCACCCATATTCTTATCACCACAATGTAAACATTATCCACGTTTGGTGAAATGTCTCTGCCATCACAACCATTTCATATGAAATGTCTTTCACGGGGGGAAGCTGAACCTATAGGAAACACTTTACAGAACATCGTGTTCCACCGAGTCACTGTGTCTAGTCTCCATGGAGGTTAAGAAGGTATGCCAGGAATGCAGCTCAGTCCTGGCTTTTGAGCATTTGCCTACTACCTCTGGGGTAAGCTTCATTCTTGGTGGGGGCACCCTATGACCTCAGCCCAGGTTATCCTGCGGGCGCCATACACACCATTCTTATTGAGGAAAAGGAGTCTGGCACAGCAACTTCTGTACTATCTTAATTGTTAAATTAATTAGCCCATCTCAGCCATCGGTGACATGGTTAAGGACTCATGCTCAGATTCCCAGATGTCAGGGGTGCAGTCCTGCTCTGGTTTTCAGTAATCCCCAGGAATTCCGAGTATGTCCATCAAATGCGTTCCTCGAGGGAAGGACCCCATAGCTGAAGGTTCTGCAGAGACAGCCCCTGTCCTGGCTAATGTCAGCTCCGACATGTCCCTCACTGCAGAAGCTGCCCTTGGTTTCCCACTCCGACTCTTCTCTAGATGTTTGCTCGTCATCCCCCACAGTGAAACACTGGCTGGTATTTGAAATAATCTCATCACCCTCAAAAATAACTTCTGACAATCTGAGTTGAAGCAGAACTTTTTCATAGGGTTGGCAGGACTTCCATTTCGATCTGGGATGAAATGCAGCATTTCCCAAGCTTTGGGCCACACCCCAGATGGGGCACAAGACCCCTTCTAAAACCTGCATGTTGTTGCCTAAACCAGAGGGTCCTCCCGAACCAAATCACTATTTTTATCTCCCTCATTTTATGAGACCCTCATACGATGTCCCCACTTTTGCTTTCTACTATGCATCAGCTATTCAAGTTGTTGTGCAGTATGGGGGCTGCAGGGGCGGGGAGAGAGAATTTTTATACAACACAAAGGCTGAAGAATTCAAATCCCATAATTGAAACAACAAGCTCCTCTGGTGCAACAGTTAAATAGGATCCAATTTTCAAGTATTGGATTTATAGTTTGCTTTTTTGTTTTAATGGATAATTTTGGTGTATACTCTGGATTGTTTTTCAGGAGTGGCAATGGATTTTCCCAGAATTGCTGTAGGCAAACACACCCTAGTGATGCCCGCCACCCACTCCGGCTAATGTCAGGGGTGTAGTTCATGGCAAAGTGAAGTTATCTGCCCCATTCTGCAACTAAGCCAGCAACCGTAACCTCAAAACCGTGTCATCTAATGAAATAAAACCCAAACATCCAAATCCTCAGATGGTTTCCTTCCACTTAAGCAGTTTTTTATGTGGACCTGGAATGACAGGAGAGTAAATAGAGACTACAAGAGCAGAATCACACCTGCTAACATGATTTCCCAAGGGATACATTCACCTTTGACAGGCACAGTGGAGCTGGGGAGGGATGGCGGGAGTGCCTGGGGCTGGGCTACTGCAATCAAATGGAACTCTGTTTATTTCACGGAGCCTCACCCCCAAGTACCAAGATTAACAACTCATGCCCCCTCTTTCCTTTCTTTGTTACCTTGGTCACCCCAGCTTTATGAAGTTCACCACATTCTCTCTGCTGCCTGCCAAAATCTCTAATTTTCTACTAGTATTTTCATTGTTCTTTCAACTTACATTTTTAAGTATACATTTATTTTTCTTAAAATTTATTTTAAGTAATTTATTTTAAGTAATCTCTACACCCAGCGTGGGGCTTGAACTCATGACCCTAAGATCAAGAGTCACACACAACTCCAACGGAGCTGGCCAGGTGCCCCACAACTTATGTTTTAATACCACTTGCCCCCTGAAATCCTTTTGAGTGTAGATTCAAAATAAATTAAGTAAAAAGTACACATAAATTCACCTAAAGTTATAGAACAAGTTGGAAGGATAATCAAGATCTAGATTTAAAGACTTATCTTTTCCTTTGTTCCAGAAACTGTCCAGAACGCCTCTGTTTTGAATAAGTAGTCTTAAGCAAGAAATTGCAGTGGCTTCCAGGGAAGCTAAGGTAGAGGTGTGGTTATAAGAAGAGAAAGATCATTAAGACAGTAACAGATAGGAAGGATTGGTTTAGATCTGCTTTCCTTTTATATTTCTGATTCTCAATATAAATCCCGTTGGTCACAGAATTGAAGAAAAGAGCATCTTTTGCCAGGACAGTTCTCTGGTCCTGCCTGGGACTGGGATTGGAATATGGGAATTGCAACATTAAAAAAAAAAAAAAAGTCCTTTCCTTCCAAACCAGTTTCATGAAGCTTCCACAGATATTGTTAGGAAGATCATTCCCAGACACCCAGAAGCCCCAACTGTGAGGAGCCGGTGGGAATGCAAAACAAAATTTTAAAAAATGATGGATGGAGAGCAGCTTTCCATCATACCACACCAGCAGAGAGCAAAGAAAAGATAGACTTCTTTAATTTAACCCTTTCCCATCCCTGAAAAGGACAAAATGCCTTGGATATTGAACACTCTTCATACCCCAGGAACCCTACTGGCCTGGCTTTAGTTAGTGTTTCAAAGTAGAAAATAATAAAAGGTGGATATTATGTGGAACAGACATTATTAATAGGCCTCACAAAAGGCATATATATATATATCCCAGAACATCCAATTCTGACCTTTCCAGAAGGAACTGAGGAGTCCATGAGATGAACCAAGATGGCCTTAGCACAGACTTACTTTCTTGGTGTGTGCAAAGCAAACTGAAGTAAAGGTCTTCTTCCCCATGGCTCCTGACTTCCTGACTGCTCTGTGATTTCATCTAGCTCCTGATCTCTAGTCATCAGGTGAGGAGGCCTCCAAACTTTAATACCTACCAGCTCCTGAAGCTAAAGGATCCAATCACTAACTCAAATAGCCAACACCATGGTCTTTCAAGAACCAACGTACCAAGGGTCCAAATAACCCAACAAAAACCTTCTTGGCAAAGTAATTCCCAGACAGAAAGTGACACAGAGAGGCTCTGCCTGGAAGAGCAGGTGAGAAGGACAGAGGAACAGAACGAGGTAGAATGTGCTGATTCTGAAAATGTATCCTTGATGCACCATCTCCTCAAACTCCCGCAGGGTCCTGCCCGATGCTCCCTTCCCAGCCCCGAGGCCGTGCCCTTGACCAGGAAGCAGGCCCGTCGGCAGCGCCTCCAGAACTCTCCATGAGTGCCCGTCCTTTCCGTCCCCAGCGCCCGCCTCCCCCACCTCTACCTCAATGGTATACTGCTCGAAGATGCGCAGCTGCAGGAAGATGTCCAGCTTGATCTTGCGCTCGTGGAACAGCTCCTCCATCTGCACCTGGGCATCGTCCAGCTGCTGCAGGACCGACTCGATGTGGCTGATGGAGCTGCTGTGGGGTGTCTTGTTGTTGGACACAGCCGAGTCCCTGTAGCACAGGAGCGGGGAAAGGCCTCGCCGTGTTAAGGGGGAAATAGGGGCAGGGGGCCTTCCTCTTCTGAGCAAGGTAGGTGTGACTTGACTGGATCATTCACGACATTTATCAAAGTCCCCCTGTGACCCTGGGACTATCTTTGTAGCAGGCGAACCAACGATACGTGTATCCCCTTTGAGTTCCCCGCACTGTAGCACGGAGACTAGTGGCTCTCCTCATCCTCAGAACTGCGAAAGGGATCAGACAAAGGAATGTACGGGAAGGTCTCTCTGAAGCAGAATATGTTAGGGAAATGGACCGGTGCCACACAGACATGCAGCCTACGACGCACAGGTTTAACACACACACATACACACGCATGAGAGTAGACACAGTGGTCACAATGCATAAGAGTAGACAAATTAAAGGCATGTGAAAAAAATCACTCTTCTTAGTTTAAATAAAATGAGATCACGGCTACCAAAATTATTCCTCCACTTTTACGGTGCCATGCCAAAGTTATACACCTGTGCTATTACACAGGCTCCGGGCTGCTGTGAGGAAAGCATGGGATCTAGAGGCTGCAAGCCCAAACTGAGTCCCCACTCTGACACACAGGGGCCTGTGGCCGGGGGACATCACCTCCTGGAGCCCCAGCGGGCTCCTGACAAGTGGACTTAGTAATCCCCCACCTCACTTCGTGCTTCGCTGTCCAGTAAGACCATGCCCGTGAAGGTGCTCTGTGACCAGAAACATGCTGCGTGAGTGGCCATTGATCCTGAAAGGACACACGAGAAGTGCCAAGCACTGACTGGGGCCCAGGCCCAGCTGGGGAGAGTAGAGGGTAGGGGCACAAGAGGCTGGGGCAACAGCAAGGCTGCCAAGAGGATGAGCTTTGATTTGGGTGTGAAAAGGAGGAACCCAGCTAAGCAGGTGGGAGGCCTGTGCCCTCTGAGCAGGAGAGTCTATGCGAAAGCTGCAGGGGGAGGTGACATGTCATAGAGGGGAACCAAAAGGAAACATATTGAGCTGCTCAGAGAAGTCAGGGGTGGTGAGACCTCCAAAGAGATCATTATAATAGGTCAATTACAGGTGCCGAGATGTTCAGATTCTAGAGGGCCCTACAGCTTGCAGTAAAGGGGCATGTTCATTATCTTGTGGCTTCCTGTTTTTTTATGCAATGTAAGAAGTCAGAGGAAAAGGGCAAAATCATCAGCAGGCTGCCAGCCTGCGTCTGTCCCAGAAGCAGCTGTGTCTGAGCTCACACTGTCTGTTTCTGAAGGAGCAGGAGGCCCGTGGTCAGGAGCCCCTCCTTCTGTCATTCTGAGAGCTCCCAAGTCCACCCTCTCCTCCGGCCTCTCTGGGCACCAAACCCCACCACGGCACAGCCAGTCCAACCAGGAACAGAACATACGGCAGGTACTCGATGCTCTGCTTTATGCATTTGCTGAGGACTTTGCTATTGGAAGGATATGCTTGTTCTTCCCAACTGCTGCTCTCGGGCTGTTTTCCATCATGCAGCTTCCAGAAGGAAGAGAATGATTTCTGACCATTTTGCACGGCACCTGGGTCAGCGGCACACTCACTAAGAGGCTCAGAGATGATGCCAAACCACCTGAGCTGCTTCGGTGATGAGTGCCAGCAAAGTCACAGAGACCGAGAGAAGATGTGTGCTCTGCTGGGCAGGAGGCATCTGCCCCTCTCCACCAGGCACCGTTCGCTTCTTTTCCTCTTTGACAGGTCTTGAAATCAGGGACGGGAGCCTGGACTAGAGTCAAGCCAGTGCGGGCGTACACGATCCCCAGTGGTTCTTGGTCACACAGCTAGCTAGGGTCCCCTCGGAAATCCATGGCATCTAAGCTGTAGAACAGGCCTCCACCACCACAGAGTAACCCTCGGCCCTTAGGCATCATGTAAGGTTGGCAGGTGAGAGCAGGGGTCACCCCCACGGACCCAGGCCACACAGAACGAAACCCACCAAGCTTACAAAGAGCATTTGGAGAGAAAACACAAAACCGTCACAAAATTCTAGAGCTGACAGAGCTTCTAGAGCGACCCCCTTAATTACACAGATGAAGCAGCTGAGGGCCAGAAAGCTTAAGTGACAGCCTGCTCTTTGGAACTTTTTGCAGAAGCCAGTAACAGTAGGGTTTCTTAGATAGATAAAACTCATATATTATATATTAGTAAAGATGAACTGGGGGAAGAAGGGAAAGAGGTTGTCTTGTTAGTATGCACCAGGAGGACTCAAAAACATTTCGCATGCATGTTTGGAATCGACGTGATTAATTTCCAACAGAAAAACGTGCTGGGGCTATCTCAAGGTAAGTTCTCATTGTTTGTTTAATTGGACAACTGGTAAGGGGGGGAAAAACCCTCTCCAATTCCAGTAATTCCCTCAGGCCCCAGGGCTGGTTTAGGACTTGCTGATGAGATTATTTCCATCTGGGGCTAGCAGAGGTCCCAGCACTCAGTGATTCTAGGATAGAGCAAGTCCCTGCGGGCAGACATCGTTAGCACCATCAAGTCCTACTTATACAGCACTGGGCCCAGAGGTGGTGCTGAGGGATTGTTCATGGCCCGTGACACTTTAACTGAGGAGCCTGTGCCCTTGACAGGGACAGGAAACTAGATATTGATGACAACAGAAAGGAAGCAATGGTGTGAGTGATTCTAAATGAATGTAAGGTTTTCGACAGGATTTTCCTTCCTGGTTATGTTTGCTTAGGTTGATACAGAGGGAGTTATATTTTCTGGGCATCAAGGAATGGTGGAAAGGTCATATGTGGGTAATGGAGAGTGGACTGGGATAAGGACACACACTCTCTAGATCCCCATGGGGCCAAAGCCAACCGTTTTTGCCAACTGGGGCACTAGCGTTCAGGGTTCAGCCTGAGATCAGAAGGCAAATGACATGATACTCCATAAAGGCTATTTCTCCACATAACCAACTATGCCAGAATTCTTCATGAAGATGCTATTTATTTTCTGTTGAATGTGGTTAATTTTTGTGTCTATGTTACTTATTGATTACTGAATAACATCATGAATAATACATAATTCTCTGAAACATCAGAGCTTCTCCATTTACGATTTCATCCTCAACTCAAGCTGGGTATGGCACAGGCATTTTTATATCTGACAGATGGAGAGACTGAAGCTCACACGAGACCACAAAGCTGGCTATGGCTGAGCCAAGACCAGGACGTGACTTATCTCACATCTAGTCGAGGGCATTTCCCACTGGAAAGCACTGCCCATGCTGACCTGGCCTCGCTGGGCTCCCCCAGGGAGGGAGGCGCTGACCTGAGCTGCTGGATAAGGTCTTCGCCTTCCTTGATGACGTTGAGCGTGGCGTCCAGAGTGGCGGTCTGCTGCTGCTGGAACTGCTTGATCAGTTCCTGGACCGCATCCACTGAGTCCGCACAAACGTCCTCCAGCATCTCCTTCTGAAGGTCTTCCATCCATGTCCACAACTGTGGGGGAGAGAGCAGAAACCCCGCGCAGGGCAGACAGGAGAGGTCAGGGCTGGGGCCAGGGCCAGAAAGTCAGACAGGGGCCGTGCAACCGACCCTCCACCAGTCAGTGCGATGTCAGACCGTCCTTCTCACCCGCACGCCTAAGTTTATACTCATTACTCATCTCTGCTAAGTTCACTCCATTAATGTTTCTGTTCCCTAAGGATGAGAACCACCCCTGGCTTCAATTCCCTGTGGGTCAGGCAAACTTGCCATTGTAGAGCAGGGTGATCACTCATCTTGGAGACACTAGAAAGAACAGAGGACTGGTGAGGTACATATATTATTTCATCTTTCAGAAAGGAGGGCTCTGCACACTCCAGGCCGCTAGATGCTGATTTCTAGAAATGTACCATGACTTTGGAAACATGCAAAAAGGAATGGGATGCTCAATAAGAACCAAATGAAGAAAGGGCGCCTGAGTGGCTCAGTTGGTTAAACAACTGCCTTTGGCTTGGGTCTTGATCCTGGAGTCCTGGGATTGAGTCCCACATCGGGGTCATTGCTCGGTGGGGAGTCTGTTTCTCCCTCTGACCTCTCCCCTCTCATGATTTCCCTCTCTCATTCTCTCTCTCAAATAAGTAAATAAAATCTTTAAAAAAAAAAGAACCAAATGAAGATTAATTTTAAACATATGTGTCATGCTAAATTATTTTGTTCTTTTCAGGGCTGCTAGGTTGGTTAGAAGGTTCAATGCTAAAAATGTAGCTTATCTTAATTTCAGGGTAAGGATGAGCCATTTCCCCCATTACATTCACAGCACTGAAATACAGCCAGGGTGATATTACTGGTCAGGCAACTTTAAAAGAGCTAAGTATAATGTTTTGAACAGAATAAGCACTGTAAATGATGAGGAGCTGGACTGAATTACTGAAAACTCATGTAATGATAGTTCTTCCTCATACTGAAACTAGGTCTCCATGGCCTGCCATAGGACTCTACTTCTAATACTCCTACTGAGCATGCTCACAAAATGAGGAAGGGAAAGATGAGTTTGACGCTTGCTTAGAAATAAGGAATCTTCACCTGGCTAGCCAGAAAGATAAGCTCAGGGCTCTACGAGGGAAAAACAAAACAAAAAACATTTTCTCTCTTCTTATGGAGAGAAAATGGAGAGACAGCATCAGATGCAGATTTTGGACCCTATTCTCTTAACTCATGGTGCCTTTGAATAAATCACTCCATCCTTGGTTTTCTATGACTTCATATGTAAAATAGGTAGCTGATATAGGACTCGATCCCAGGATCCCAGGATCATGACCTGAGCCAAAGGCAGACACTTAACGACTGAGCCACCAGGCGCCCCTGAACATATAAAACTATTAATAAGCCCTTGGCATTGTGATGATCGCTATAAGGAATACAAATTATTATTCAGTGGTCCTGTCATTTAGCAGCTTATAATCTAGTTGCAATTCAGTTTATTTCCCTTACAAAAAAACCTTTTTTTGTTGTAAAAACAGAAGACAAGTTTTCCAGACCGTAGAAGCTGGGATACATATTCCTACATGTGTGAATGTATTTATTTCAAATTGGTTTGAAACCAGGAAATCGGAAGTTCAGGGTATTGGTCACTGTTGCTTCGTGTTATTTCATGTTGCCATTTGCCGGAGAGAGCAGAAGCATTTTCTACAGGTGCTGAAGTCCCTGGGTAAAAGATAATGGGTTTTCGGAAAAGTTATTGTATAGACAGACAATAGAGCATAATGGTTAAGAGTTTTAAGCCCCAAGTTCTACCACGTATCAGCTAGACAACCTTGGGCAAATAAGCTACCCTCTCTGCACCTCGGTTTTCCTTATCAGTAGAGTGAGGATAATAATAGTGTTTACCCCTTCCCAGAGTTATAAATATTACTACTAAGTTGATATGTATGTGTGTGTCTGTGTGTACATATACACAAATAAGTTAGTTATATCTATATCTATCTATATAGATACCCGTATCTATATATACCATTTAGAAACAGTGCCTAGCATATAGGAAGTGCTAGGTATTATATTTAAAAGATACTTTTGATGTAAGCCACCTCCAGTTCCCACTAGAAGGGAGTGGGAAAGTTTGAAGTACTCCTTCATTTTGGAATTAGTAAAAGATCAACACCGGATTGGATCTTTCAGTAGACTAGGTTGAGCTGGGCCTCGCTTTGCTGTTTTTGCTGCTTTGTCCTGGGATGTCTAAGGAAAGCCTAGAGACTGGAAAGTCTAGATATTTCTAAAGGAAAGAAAGAAAGAAGGAAAGAAAGGAAAAGAAAAGGGAAAGGAAAGGAAAGGAAAGGAAAGGAGAAGAGGATGTGAAGAGAGAGATAAAAACTGTAGATACCAAGCAAGTCAGGTAAGAGAAAGAAAAGAAATTTGATGTCTTGAGGGAGTACAGGCACTGAGACAGAAAACCCATCAGGGTAAAGGTGGTGATTGCTATTATAGGAATAAGAGACAGAAAAGAGGCTTATAGGGATCTTGAGAATTTTATTTGATGTACAATAATTCTGTTCTTGGTACCATCCTTAAGCTGTTTTAATGGCTTCATCTTTTCTTCTTCTTTTTTTTTTTCTCCACACCCAGCTCCTAGTGGAGCCCAATGTGGGGCTTGAACTCATGACACGGAGATCAAAGATCTGAGCTAAGATCAAGAGTCAGACACTTAACTGAAAGAGCCACCCAGGTACCCCATTCCCTTATTCTTAATAAAACTTGAACACCTCTGGTGTAGGTCTAGGGAAGAAAGTATGATTTTTTTCTGAGGAAATCCACCATGTTTCATGGCTCTCCCTCCTCCTGATGGTCATGCAGTTAAATAGCAGAGGCAAAGAAACTGACCACAGAAATTGCCAGATAAAAATGAGACATCAGTGTTGTAAACAAAAGGACTAGGGAAAGACTAGGGACATCTGAGGATACACTCTGATCTCTTAAGTCACTATCATTAGAAAAATGTGTCCTCTCCCAAAACGGTCTTTGACTAGTGAATTGAAACTGATTTCTCATATTTCTATTCACATGTTCTATTATATTATAAACAAACTCTTGTCTAAGGCAGAATCAAACCTACTTACTGCTAAGGAAAATGAGCTAAGAGATAAATGATGAAGGACAATACTCCAGGCAGCTCAGCCCAGTGGTTAGCAGGCTGATAAGAAAAGGAAGCACTGATCTACCTTCAAGAAGATGAAATGTCAAATAAAATCGCTCGTGATTAAAGAGAGTTTGGCTTGGAGATAGGGAAGGGGACTATAGCACCAAAGACAAAGTGTTCGTGACATCTTTCTCTATTTTTCCTTTTGTTACAGAAACAAACAGAAGGAAAGGAGCTCTTGAATGAAATTGATATTTACTGGTGATAATTCTTGATTCTTCCCCTGTCTGGCTACTCCTTGAGCATGGGAAAACTACTTTACTTCAACTACTTCATATTGAAACTGGTGAGTGTGTGCACGTGTATGCACGTGTATGTGTGGGCTCTCCAGCTTGTCTCTAAAATCCCTTCCAGCTCTAACTTGCTATGGTTTCTTTTCAAAGGCTGATGTCAAGAAAAGGGTAGCAAAGAAATGGCTCTCTAAACTGAAACACAGTAGTCACGGCTTAGACATGGGGACATCTTAAGTCCAGAAACTTTTAGCAACAGTTTGAGGATAATTGTGATACCAAGTTAAGACACTATTAGCAACCTGAAAAGCTTGAGTTGTGAGCCACTTGCAATCCCATGAGGCCACACGCACAGTCACCTCCTAGGAGCAGCACATTTAAATTGCAGGCTCATAATGCAATTTTTTTAGTAAAGACCTCTGAGGCATACATAAATTGGACAGAAAGGAACATTAGTGTCCCTAAACTATGAGTAAGGGCCAATATTCCATTTCTTAGGCTGCAATTTTCCCATCTGAACGTCCCGTGGGTTTCCTTGTGTATGTGTCCATCTGACTTACCCCTGAAGAGTGTGCCTAGATTGCTTTGAAAAGAATCCACATCGGAGAGCCACTTCTATTACTAGCGTACTAAATATCAAGCAGCCAGTGAAACCCAGTCAGAATGGTCTCTCCCTTCAAGCTACCACAAGCAACGACTGCCAAAACTAGGTAAAATCATGGAGGGTGTGAGGTAATCCTGTTGTTCTCCATTTTGGTTTCTCCCCCCTAGGGTGATCCTTTTTATCCTCTGCGTACAGAGAGTCTAACATATTAGCGCTGCATCTTTTCCTTCGACCCACTGCTTCCAGAATGACTCTCATGTTTCAGCCATTTCCAGACACTCTTCTTGGTTGAACACACCTGTAGGGTGACCCATTCCTCCAAGGCTCTGCTCTTTGGTTGGCAACGATTACTCGGTCCCTGTGGACAGACGTACTTAGGTGGCTTTATGTGTTCTTCCTGCCAGAGAACACACATGGCTGTGGCCCCGAATACCTGTCTCCGAACAATGGACCTAATTTGAGAAGTTCTAGAACCTTAGCAAGGGTGAAGTTGAAGGAGCCTTTGAATGCACTACATAAAGTTAGTGAACCGGGGAGTTCAGGAGGGGCCAGCCCAAGGAGCCCATACTTCCTGCAGGGAAAGAGGCAGTGGAAAAAGGCAGGCAGGGAAGGACAAGGAAGGGAGACACTAGGAGGTCTGTAGAACTAATGAGGCTTATGGATGAGTGGTTATGGAAGAAGGTAGTCTACTGCACCGCTTTCCTCTGCTGATTGGCGGTTCCACCTGCACAGCTGTGGAGCACTGTGCCGGAACAATCGACTGCCCTAAGATGTCTCACAGACTCTAGCTCCACAGGGTGAACCGCCCTCCCCTCACTTTGAAGAGATCATTTTTCTTTGGCATTGACTACAGGTTTTTATTTCTTAAACAAACACCATGGCAGTTTGGCAACTGAAATAGAGGATGAAGCAGTCTTGTTCTTGAGAGCATCTTTCCTTTAGAAGACTAATTTAGTTTTGGTTCTACAGTGGGTGGGGAGAGGAACATGTGTACATATGAGTGTCTGAGGCATTTGTGGGATGTGTGTGTGTGTGTGTGTGTCTGAGTGTGAGTGCGTGCCTGTTTGAGCAGAAAATAGTGCAGAAGAATGATTTCACAGGTTTAGAAACAAATAGAAATGGGCATTTAATTAAGCTGTGTAATGAAGAGTCAAGGTTGATTATCTTGGCCACATTCTTTAGCTAATTTGACTCTCATATTATTACTAGAAAAATATATAAAAATGGATATTTTGAAAGCCCAGCAATTGCAGCATTTCCATGGAAACGCAGCAAGGAAAGAGAATTCTGTCCGGACAATCTCTGTGGAGCAGATGACACTTGCTACAAATGCCTTCTTCCTGGACAAAGAAAATGAGGACTTGGGTAAATTCTTCTCCCTACATCCTCCCTAGCTCTTGAGCCCAGCAAAATGCCAGCTGCCCTCCTGTCTCCAGGCAAAAACAAGCTATTTGAAAGTTCAGCACAATATATATGAATAGCAGAGGCTCTGCGAACCTAAGAAGGTCCCAACACATGTTTGTCGCCTCTCTTTATAGTGTAGCTCTTGTCTCCAACTGGGATGACAAATTTTATTTTTGTAAAATAACATTATTGGGATTGTTATGGATTTCCAATCAAACATATCACTGAAGGAAAGTTATAAAACAAAAGAATGCAAAAGAAAAATCACCCATACATTTAACTTCTTTGTACACTTCTTTCTAGTCTTTATTCTATGTGTGTATCAAAATTGTGATCATGCTGGGTATACAGTGTTTTATGTATTATACCACAAGTCCTTTCTCATACTATTCATGATCTTTGACAATGTGATTTATAATGGCTGTATATTTCACTGGGTAGATGCACTGTGATTAGTTTAATGAATCGCTCAACATTGACTATTTAGTTTTTAATTATTCAACTTATGAAGAACTCTGCAATGAAATGGTTAGAAGGTTTTACCCTTCCAGACTCCCATGGTCACCAAGAATTCATGATGCAGGGCCAAAAGGATTAAACATACTCTTCAATCTGTAGAAGAAATGGGCTTGGAGGGTATCTTTCTCATATCTTCCTCCTGTTTCCTCTCTGATCCTAATTAGAGTAAATCTTTTGATGTAGGAAGTGGGAAAAAGTAAAATTATGAACTTTAGCCTGGGGAGTCACGGGAAGCCTAGGTCAAATCATTTATGAAGATGAATGTTCAGTTCCTGCTCAGAAATCTCTTCTACAGGGGGCTCTATCTAATTCCTTCAAAATCATATCCTGCAACAACATTTTATTACACAGTGGCATTAATGCAAAAACTCAGGAAACGATTGTATGCAGATAGAAAGGAAGAAAGAAAAGGAAGGAGGAGGGGCGCCTGGGTGCCTCAGTTGGTTAAGGGTCTGACTCTTGATCTCAGCTCAGGTCTTGATCTCAGGGTTGTGAGTTCCAGCCCCACGATGGGCTCCACACTGGGCGTGGAGCCTACTTAAAAAAAAAAAAAAAAAGGAAGGAGGAAGAAATTAGCCATAACTAGGCAGAAAGGATCTATGACAGTATTTATCAGCATCTGTCTCCCGCACCCACAACCTGGCAACACGTTGCATTTCTCAGCTAAGATCTATCCTCCCCATCAAGGCCCTGCTTTGAGGATTGAAAATGTAAAGAGGAAAAAGAAGGGTAAAGAGAAGGAAGAAGAGCAGAGGAGGGCAGGAGATGGCAGAGGAGCACGGGAGGAGAGGCTGTGGGACAGCAGACGCAAGCACAAGCAGTCTTCAAGAAGACGCGTCAAGTCTTCGCTGGGTGAGAAGCTCCATCACATAGACAGACTCTTTTATGAGCCCGTTTCCCTGTTTGAAAATATGTTTAAGAAAATCTAGATCATAAGATGATCATGACGATTCCATGCATCTGGCAAGGAGTAGGTACCCAACTAAAAAAAAAAATACTACCTACTATGCATTGAATGCTTACAATGAACCACATCTTAGGTCAGGTAAATCACCTGACTTAATTACTCTTATTTATTATTGTTATTATCAGACTTAATTCTCTTATTTATTATTGTTATTATCACCATCAAATAAAGAAGAGGAGAAGAAGAAAAAGAAAGGAGTCTTGAGCATTAGAACTATAAGGGGTCTCAGGGCCACTGAATCCAACTGTACGATTTTATAGATGGGGCAACCCAGGGCCAGGGATATAGTGATCTGCATAAGCTCGCATGGTTCTTTTTTTTTTTAATTATGTTATGTTAGTCACCATAGAGTATATCATTGATTTTTGGCTCACATGGTTCTACAGAAGCAGACTCTGGACTAGAACCCCAGCCTTCTAGGTCCATGCACAGAACGTGGAGATACAGCTAAACTAACCTCGCCCATCACCTCCCTGGGCAGGGAGCACCCCCACAGCCCTCATGGGGAACATGACTCCTGTTCATTCATGCTCCATTCCATCACCGACAGGCTCATAATTAGAAGAGAATACACAAGCCTTTGGTTTCTGAAACCATTATTAAGAATCGGGTGAGCCCCAAGCAAGCAGACAGCCCTGCAGGAAAACCTGGATTAAAGCTAATCCCCTTGCTTTACCGACACTCATCAGAGAGTGGCTGTGGGTCCCACAGAGAGGAAGCAGAGCCATCTTCAGGGAGCTGGCCAGCCCTTCATCTGCCTGGGGAATCTCAGTTTAGAAAACATTATCTTTTCATGTTTTTCTCTGATAGGCACTGCAATGATTTGCATTCATTCCCACCAAGTGTCAGAAAAGCCTGCAAAGTAGTAACAACCAGGCTTCTTAATGCATTTCAAATATCAAAAATCAACTTAATTAAGCAGGGTTAATTTTTTTTTCCTGAGAAGCAATCAAACTTTAATTAATACTCCATTAAAATGAATTCCTGGGGGAACACAAGCATGCATACACCTAATGAGTTCATCTGCCAAGGGTGTTATTATGGAAGATGCTAAATGTGCCTCCTCTCTGGCCACTTACTCAATTTCAGAGTGCCCCATGTTAATCAGAAACGAAAAGCAATTGCAGGCTTGCAGCCCTCCTCCTCTCTATGAGGCCATCCAACAGTGTAACCTAATCCATCCTCCCCTCTCCCCTCTCCCCTCTCCACTCTGTGAATGATTCGGGCGGATTTAAGCCCAGCTGGCTTCCTCCTGCATGAAGGGTACCTCAGTCCCCCTCCTTCACTGGCCGCCACTCCACCATCCGGCAAGTTGAGAACCAACTCGCTTTAACATCAACCCTCTGGCAGACCTCACTAAGAAGATTTAATCCTCTGTTTTAAAAAGATAAAAGAAAAACACAGAACACATTTGCAAACTCTGTATGCTTCTTGCTGGTAGCAAAGATGATCAAAGTTCTGCGGGACTGATTTCTGACAGGAAACAGCAGCCAAGAGAAAGTGGGTCCAGGGTGGGAAGGCAGTCTGAGATTTTACATTTCCTCTTGCCATGACTATTTCTACACCAGGGATCCCCAAATTTCTCCAGCTGCAGACTGAATGCTCTAGCAGACTCTCTCAATGACCTGCCTCTGTGACCACCCCTCCCCCCCCCCACTAGAGATGAGAAGGGAAAAATTTTGTTCCATTCTGGTTGAGACCTAAATACAGGTTATCAGGGGCAAACTGTGAGTATCATCACTGTCAGGAGGCTAGTAACCCTAAGACCACCCAGCCCCCGGGCATACCAGCCAATGCTCCCTTTCCACCAGCTTGCCTTACCTCTTTGGTGTGTGTGTGGAAGGAGACAGACATGTCCAGGAGAAGCTTCCGCTGTTCCACCCTGCGCACGAAGTCCTGGATGCGTACCTCCAGGTGTCGGGCTGCCTTGTAGATCTCCTCGGGGTCACATTCCCCCGTCTGAGCCAGCTGCTCGGCGGCTTCTAGGAGCTTGTCCGCATTGGTGTAGGTATTCTGCCAGCAGCAACAGTGAGGGAAAGTCAACTTGCAGTCACTGACCGGGCCTCGCGCCTTCCCCCAGCCCACCCGGGGCTGCCCAGAGCTGGAGCGCAGGGCGTAGGCGCTGAGCCCACAGCTCCCCGATCCGGCACGGAGGAGCTGAGTGCCAGGCTCGCCCGCCGCCTCTCAGCGAGCTAGCAGCCTGCCTGGCAGCTTGGCATAAGTGGGCACTAGCTAGGTGCCTCCTCCGTCCCTGGGATTTCTCAGAGGTGGGATGTCCCTGGGAAGAAGCGAGGAGGCATGCGAGAACCCCGTCCCCTTGCGCTGCGACTCCCCACCCTTGCAAAGATCCATCACTGCCTTCGCATCTCAGGCTGTAACTGCCAGAGTCAGAAATACCTCATCCACAAAGATCGTCTGTGTTTCTATGCGAGAACACCCGGGAAACAATAACTGGGAGACTTGTTCGACTTTTCCCCTCAAGTTCCCTGTGACTACTGGTGTTTATCTTTTGGAACAGAGCTATCTCTTTGCAGGGGAAGGGGTCAGCAATTCCAGGGAGCTGACAGAAGGAAGCAGCCACAGTCAGAGAGAGGAGATGCAGGCTATTCCCTGCCCTCCCAGTGAAGGCTTAATGTTTGCAGGAAGGCTGGGGAGGAGCCTGGTGATTTTAAGTGACTGCCTGCACACGCACATTGCCACACATACACACACTCCTCCAACCCCTGTCTGTATACACCACTGTATTCTCCAGAGCATTTAAAATGCAACCACCTTGTAATTATTATTCATCAGGATGGGACTGCCTTTACAAGTTATGCCACGGACTCAACTTTTCCTCAGCAGGGTTCCCTTAAAAAAGATCCACTATTCCCTGATTTAGAACTGGCGACTTAAGTGTCTATCACATTTCTTAATATCCCTACAGTCATGCAATGCCCTATAGAGTGGTAAACAAGTGGTTACTGGTAAGGATGCAAATCTGGCAGCAGGAAAGTATCAAATGCAAAGTGAGTGAGAACTGAAATGGGTTTATGAGCAATGACTTTGCCTGTGGAGAAGTGGTCTTTAGTGTCCATGGAGTTTTCATTTTTTATTTTGTTTTTTGGGGGTGGGTTTTTTTCCTTTCCTTTCTTTTCTTTCTTTCTTTCTTTCTTTTTTTTTTTGATTCACCTGAAGATCCGGGCATTAAACTCTGAATTGTACTCCCTGGCCCCAACCTGAAAATTCCCATGTTGAAGTCCTAACCCCCAGAACCTCAGAATGTGACCTTATTTGGAAACCGAGTCATTGCAGATGTAATTAGTTCGGATGAAGTCCTACTGGAGTAGAGTGGGTTCCTAATCTAACACGACTGGTGTCCTTACAAAAAGAATGCCATGTGAAGATGAAGCAGAGATTGGGGGATGTATCTACCAGCCAAGGAATGATAAACATTGTCAGCGAACTGCTCGAGTTAAGAGAGCAGGGAACAGATTCTCCCATGTATTCCTCTGAAAGAACCAATCCTATTGACACTTCCATCTTGGACTTGCAGCCTCCAGAACTGAGAGACAGTACATTCCTGTTGTTCAAGCTCCTCAGTTTGTGCTGCTTTGTTACAGAAGCCCCGGGAAGCTAATCACTGGGGTTGAAACTTTCAGAGGCTGTTGACGCAGAGTCTTGGTTTTACTGAGGAAGATGGGTAAGCCTTCAGTAAACACTTGCCATGGTTTCAAGAAATACTTAAGAGAGGCCCCGGTGGCTACTTAAGGGATGCTGTCTGAAAAACAATGGCTTAGGCAAATGCTGTCCCAATGCAGGTGAGTAGGATGGTGGTGGGGCTTGAAAAGGAGGAAAAATCCCTCAGTGCCACTTAGGGAATTCATGGAAATGCATGATTTTTGTGTGAGGAAAGAGGCTTTGCCACCGACTCAACTAAGGGTATGCTGGTTCTGGAAAGCAAATGAAGAAAGTACTCAGAAGCGTGATGGAAATGACAAGAGATATAGGAAATAACAGGCAGGAGAGACCTCCTGGGCTGTGGGCTGGTTGAGGAAGGCTCTTATGGGGTTGTTCACAATTTCTAGTAAATATACCCAGAGCAGATGGGAGGGAGTTGTTTTTGTTTTGTTTTGTTTTTGTTTTTTTTCCTGGAATCCCTCATATTTCCTATCTTAAGCCCTATGGAATTTCAGGAAACCCCAAAGAAATCCAGAGGTTGTGACCTTATATTTTTCTAGGCAAAAAATAAATATTTGTGGCAAAGCCAAAGCAAGCTTATTTGAAAGTTAAGTTTGAGACCAATTTATCTCTTGATAAATAAAAAGCAAAACCAAAGGACTCACTGCACATAAAGTGGACAACTTGTCCCAGTTTGTCTGGGATTTTCCTGATTTTAACACTAGAAGTCCCATCACTTCTGAGCAAGGTGGGATGGCTGATCACCCTAAGACATACCTAAGACACCCTAAGACATGCTGTGAGTCTCTCCGGAGTACAGATACATATGCAATGTATGCTGACTCCAAAGATTATTGTATAATCATTCTTGAAAGAAATAATATGGTAACACATAAAACTGAGCAAGTAACACAATAATAATTAAAGGTTAAAGTTTCTTGACATGATATCGATACTGAGACTAAAAATAGTCAATAACTATTGAATAATTTTCACATGCCAAGGACAATCTAAAGATTTATATGTATATTAACTCTTAATCTTCAAAATAACCCTATGAAGTCAATAAAACTATCAGCCCCATTTTACAGATGAAGAAATGGAGGCACAAATAATTTCTGGCCAAGATCACATGTCTCATAAGTGACAGAACCAAGATTAAAATCTTTTCTGGTTCCAGAGACCAAGCTCCAAACTATCACACTATCCTGTCAGATGAAGAAGGGCCTTGGCATGCCATGCTGAGGAGTTTCCCCCCAAACACAGTGGGAAGCCATTGAACAGTTCTAAATAGAAGACAGATGTGATGACTGTATAGGGTATAGAGACATTGCCCTGCCTCTATACAGAGTGAAGGCAGATTTGGCAGAGAAGGAAGAGGGCTTCTCATTGACATGATTCCCTTTTCTTATGCCAATAGTACTCTATGTTTATCCATTCCATGTTCATTATCATCCCTATAGTAACAATGTGCTCCCATGGGTATCTCCCTACTGGTCTGTGAGCTCCTTAAATGTAGGTTCCATGTTTCATTCATCTTTGGTTCTTCATGCCAGGAACCATGACTGGTTTACTATAGGTACTTGTTAAATGTTTATTGAATGAACAAGGCACAGAGATGGGAATGAACACAGTATGTTTGGATAAGTTGAGTCAACCTGAATAAATTAGACAGTGGTAAGAAATGACACTGGATAAGGCAGAAAAGAGAGAATAGATTTTATAAAGAGAAAGGAATAATAAAGACAGGAGGGAGGACAAGGGAGTCAATGCTAAAAGCTGGGCTCTGTGCTTTACCTGCTGCCTAGCCCTCCTCCCTATCACTACCAGAAAGAGATTCTAAAATTCAGATCCGGTCATACCTCCCTTCTACTCAAAACTGTTCAGTGGTTTTCCACTGCCTTTGGGGTAAAATTCCTTAGCATGGCATGCAAGGCCCTTCTTCACCTGACACTTGCTTTTTCGCAAGAGCTTCAGCTCATATTCATCCCCTACAGCCTATGAAATAACCTGCTTACACTTCCAGAAACTCATTGCACTGAATGCTGCCTCTATTCTGCCTGAGATGCCCTTTCTCCACTTTTTGTACATGACCAATTCTTACCCTTTAAGACCCAGCCTAGGCATCACTTTCTCCAGGAAGTCCATCCTCATAGCCACTTCTTATGCAAGGTTGGCTAGATGTGTTCCTCTGAGCTCTCAGAGTGATCTGTGCCAACCCCCCTCCTTGGTTCCTGCCATATCCCAATGCAAATGTTTGCCTTTCTCATCTGCTTAGAGGCACATAATGTCTTTTATCTCTTTCCGTTAGTGCCTGGCACCAAGTAAATGCTCCATAAATATTTAGTGAATGAATTAATAAATTAAAGAATACATCACTCCCCCATCAATCCTAATATTCAATCCTTGGCTCTCTTCAACTACTTCGTACAAGACCTTACATGCTAGAATTCAAATTCAATGTTCAATCCCGGTTGGTTCATCCTACCTCCTGGCATAGTCCTGAAATGGGAATGTGCTTAGAGAATATCAACTAGAGTATAACCAAAGCACTTCTGCTCACCTTCTGACCAAATAAACAGTAGTTTCTGCCCCAGAGCCAGAGTTGGATTTCACCCTGAGTACAGTTCCTAGGCATTCTTTGGTTTCCAAGCCTCCTAGCCTCTGCCTTGTACTTGACCCCTTAACAACATACCCAATTGATATGCCAAAAATGTGTAGAAGATCTGGGTTAATGATCCTTCAGCTATTGAGGCTTTCAAGCAGTGCCTGTGGTTGTCGTGAGTCAATTGGGACACATAGATAGCTGCAATTTCTATTCTTCTCTCCCCAATCCCTATGTCAACCAGGTAAAATGCCCTAGATAATTCAGACCTTCAGTCTACCTTCCATGCACTCTGCTGCAGCCCTGGCCCATTAATTTTTTTTTTATGGAAAAATTTCATAGGATTTCATGGAAGAAAGAGAACTAGGATAACTTGTCTCTAAAAATAGAGGCATCCCCAAAACATAGGTATGGTTTCAGACTCCCAGGGCTAAAGCAGAGGGGCAGGGGGGAAGCAAGCTTTTTGAAGGCAAGAAGTAGAAGAGATTGTGAATATAAACACCTATAGCATCAAGAGTTGGCTTCCTTGGTAACATGGAGTTAGCACTTTGGCTCTATGCTCTGGGACTGAAGAAGTTGGAGGCCCAGGAGGCACTTTTATTATTCAAAAGAGGCAGTATGGACTGAAGAATGTGACTACCAGAGGACCAGAAGAAAAATTCTTTCCTAATGATTATTTTTCCAGGCTCACATGGCTAGAACCAATGGGCAGTGAGAAGGAAGGAGAAAATGTATGTAAGCATTGAAGGAAAGAGAGACATGGAAGTACAGGCATTGGGAAAGGTACAGACTTATCTCTGGATTTTGACATTAGTGAATGGCAGACAAATCAAGGTGATATCCTAAACTTAACATCTGAATAGTACTTTACAGTTGACAAACAAATTTCTTTCACCTTCTTTCCTTACCTGATCTGGGGCAGATACGCAGAGAATGTATCTGTGTATGAGGACATGAGCCAAGACTGGGGAAAAAACCACCTGAAGGAATTAAAGGTAATGGCACCCACTATTCACACAGGGGTGGGAATGGTACCTGTTTCCACCAGTCACACTGGAAAAACTCATGAATCACAGGATATTAGGTAAAATACTCAGAAGAGTCTTGCCTCAGCAGGGGTAAATAATTAGCCTTAGACCTAGCACTGCTGTGGTCCTGCTTAGCAAATTTTATAAAAAAGACCTGAAAAGATCAAATTTTTTTCAAGTAACTAAACTGTATCCCGGAACAAAGCTTAAGAATTTTTATAGGAATGCAGAAATATTCAGCAACTAACAAGGTAAAATTCACAATGTCCGGTATCTAATAAAAAACTACTAGACATACAAAGGAGCAGGAAAATATAACCTATGATGAGGAGAAAAAATCAATCAAAACTGACCCAGAACTGGCACAGATGTTAAATTAACAGATAAGGCTAAAAATGGCTATTGTAATTGTATTTCATACATTCAAAAGTTAAAGAGAAACAGAAGACATTAAAAAAAAAAGACCTTGCACTTGAAGAGATGAAAAATACACTGGATGGTAGTAGGTTAAACAAAGCAGAGGAAAGATTACTGAACTCAAAAATATAGCCAGAAACTATTCAAAATGAAATGCTGAGGGAAAATAATTTTTTTAAATGAAGTATCAGTGAGCTGTAGGACAACTTTAATAAAGTAACACTCATGTAATTGAAATCCCAAAAAGAAAGTGTGGGAAGAAGAAAAGACATTTAAAGAAATAATGACCCCCCCCAAATTCCAAGCTTACTAAAAACTATAAATCCACAGATACAAGAAACAAAATCTTAACATAAGAAACCCAAGGAAAATTACATCAAGGCACATAAAAGTTGAATCAAACCAAGTGGGAAAAAAAAAAAGGGAAGGAAATTTTAAAAGCAGCCAGAGGAAAAAAGACATGCCACACACACACACACACACACACACACACACACACATAAAGATTGACAGCAGACTTCCTGCCAGAAATAATGCAAGAAAGAAAATAGTGGAACAACATCTTTACTGAAAGAAGGAAAAATCCTGTCAACCTAGAATTCTATGCCCACCCCAATTATTTTTCAAAAACAAAGGTGAAATAAAGACATATTGAGGCATACAAATCTGAAAGAACTCTTCAATAGCAGACTTGCATGACAAGAAGTATTAAAGGAAGTCCTTCAGGAAGAAGGAAAATGGTACCAGATGGAAATACAGATTCACACACAGGAATGAAGAACTCTAGAAATGTTAATTACATGGGGAAAAATGTAAGATTTTTTTCTTATTATTTAAATCTCTTTAAAATATAATATAAAAATAACAGTGTAGCATGGATTTACAGCACATGTATAAGTAAAACAATAAAACAACAATAGCACAAAGGTCAGAAAGGGAGAAATGGAAGTGTATTATTATAAGGTTCTTATACTGTCTGTAAAGTGGCATAACATCATCTGAAGGTGAACTGTAATAGATTAAAGTCACATACCATAAACAACCCTAAAGCAACCATTAAAGTAACAAAATAGTTATAGCTAATAAACCAACAAAGTAGATAGAATGTAATCATAAACAATATTCAGTTCTCATGATAAGTATATTCTTTAATATCTATCATATATTCCCCTCATCCCCCCCCCTTTTGGTAACCATCAGTTTGTTTTCTATAGTTAAGAGACTGTTTCTTTGTTTCTTTCTCTCTCTCTTTTTTTCCTTTGCTTGTTTGTTTTGTTTCTTAAATTCCACATATGTGTAAAATCATATGGTATTTGTCTTTCTCTGACTGGCTTATTTTGCTTAGTATTATACTCCCTAGCTCTAGACTAAAAACACATTACTGCTTTCCAGAGGATACTGGGGTTGAAGTGATTGCTAAGGGCTACAGAGTTTCTTGTGATGAAATTGTTTCAAAATTAACTATGGTGATATTTGCACAATTCTGTGAATATACTTGCAACCATGGAGTTGTATACTTTAAAAGGGTGAATTGTATATTATGTGAGTATACCCAAATAAAGCTGTTTTTTAAGGAAAAAAAAATTCAATTAACCCAAAACAGAAAGAAAAATGAAGAGAAGAATAGATGAAACAAAGAGAAAAAATATAACAAGATGATAGACAAACATATCAATAATCACATTAAATATAAGTTGTCTAAATACCATAATCAAAGGGCAGAGATCGTCAGATTGGATAAAAAGGCAAGCCCCAACTATATACTGTCTACAAGGAATGCACTTTAAATGTAAAGACACAAATAGGTTAAAAGTAAAAGGGCAGAAAAAATATGGCATGATAACACTAATCGAAAGAAACCTGGGGTGGCTTTATTAATATCAGACATAGTAGATTTCAAAGAAAATCATATCCCTGGGGAAAAAGAAGTTCATTTCATAATGATAAAGGGGTCGATTCATCAAAAGGACATCATAATGCCAAACATTTATGCACGTACTAACAAAGCTTTAAAATATGTGAAGAAAAAAAAAAAAATTCCTTTAGAGATGAAAGAGAATTAGAGATGCCAGAAAGCCCAAGCACATCAAATATTTGGAAATGTTTAAAAGAGAGCTAGACTTCAAAATTACAGCCAAGTATGTTAGAGTATGTTATGTGTTAGGATATAATGCCTTGGAATGTTAAAACTGTCCTAGATAAAATCCACAGAGATGTTATAGACTAATAAATG
>CM052898.1:131101931-131131515 GCA_028534135.1 Potos flavus
GATGAAAGAGAATTAGAGATGCCAGAAAGCCCAAGCACATCAAATATTTGGAAATGTTTAAAAGAGAGCTAGACTTCAAAATTACAGCCAAGTATGTTAGAGTATGTTATGTGTTAGGATATAATGCCTTGGAATGTTAAAACTGTCCTAGATAAAATCCACAGAGATGTTATAGACTAATAAATGTTTCATTTGTGGAAAAAAAATAAAATAAAATAAAATAAAATAAAATATGTGAAGCAAAATCTGACAAACTTTCAACAAGAAACAGACAAATTCACAGTCACAATCAGAGATTTCATGTTCCTCTCCCAACAATTCAATAGAAAAAGTAGATAGGAAATTAGTAAGGATATACGAGATTTGAAGACTTGATCTAACTGATCTGACTGACATTTATTAATACTCCACTCAACAATAGCAAAATGCACATTTTTTCCAAGTGTTTACAGAACATTTACCAAGATAAACCATATTCTGGGCAATAAAACAAATCTCAACAGATTCAAAATATTTTCTTTGATCATAATGTAATTAAATTATAAATTAATAACAGAAAGATCACTGGAAAATTCCCAAAGAGTTGGAAACTAAAGAGCAAACTTTTAAATAACCTATGGATCAAAGAACACAGTATAAGTTTATCAGGTGTCTACAGGTGTGCTAGGCATTGTATTAGACTCCTTATATACATTACCTCTAAACTTTAGGATCAATTTTAAGATGGGCATTATTAATTTCATTTTTCAAATGAGAAAAACTGAGGCTCAGAGAGATAAAGTAACATGTTTGAAGAAGGTTCCATAGCTAGAAAATGGCAAACCGTGTTTCTGTGGCTGTCACCTTCAGGTACTTTTCATTAAACCATATATCTCTCTAAGACTGAATGTAAAATCTCTACCTCCTCTGCTTCCCTGTTACTTTGCATTATATTTGTTCTTATGCCTTTGATTTGTAAAATATGATATTGTAATTATTTTTTTGCAACTGCTGTTTTTTGTTTTGTTTTGTTTTGTAACACACTTCAAAGTGCATATGGTGACTTCCAGAGAGAACTGCAATCTCTTTGAAGGAAGGAGTCCTATCTTACTCATCTTTTCTATCTCAACTACTCATCAGTGTACCCAGGCACAGTGGTCTCCTTTCAATAGGCACTGAACCCCAAAGCTGTGCAGCCCAGGATCTTGTCAGCAGTAAGGCTTGGAAATGGATATTTACCTTATCTTCCAATGTCGGTAATCCCCAGATTAAGAATGAGCAATGACCTAAAAGTTCCTTTATAAACCATTTTTTTTTTAAAAAGATTTTTTATTTATTCATTTGAGTGAGAGGAGAGAGAGAGCATGAGCAGGAAGGACGGTCAGAGGGAGAGCGAGAACCAGACTCCCTACTGAGCAGGGTGCCTGACGTGGGACTCCATCCCAGGACTCTGGGATCATGACCTGAGCTGTTTAACTGACTGAGCCACCCAGGCATTCCCCTTTGTAAGCCTCTTATTTAACACCGAGAATATATTTTCCATGTAAGTGGGAGTTAGATTTCCAGGATAAAATAAAGAAATTCAGTTGAGCACATAATATGTTTAAAATTTGGTGCTAACATAGTACATCATGTACAATCAACCAACATTTATAACTAGGGTGATGTAGGAAAATGCTTTTCAGTTTTCATCCCTGAACACAAGGTACACATTTCTTCTCCATTTGCTGGCTCTCACAGGGGAGGAAGGGGATGGACTCTGGCAATGGCCAAGTGGTCTTTGGTGGGAAGCAATAGGAAAAAAGTAGGAAACTACCTCCTGGTACCAGTGATCAGTTAACTCACTACATTACATCTGCTAGAAGGAAATCTTCTTAAGGTGTTCTGAATAAAGGAACAAACGATAGTTGCCTTCATGAGGGCAATTTGTATGTCCAAATAAGGAGTGTCTAATGAGTAGTCCTAATCAAATGCTCCTTAAATTGGAGACTCTCTGTACAAATATTCAGTCTATTAATTGGGACTAATACCAAAAATAACTACTACAGATGTCAAAAGCTCCCAACACAAATGGCTTGGGTGTTGAGATTATCTTTGGAAACCTCAATGCTGGCTATATCACAAATACATACACAGTCACGACCCTGTCCCATTCTCATATGCATCGCAACTTGCTAGGAGCATTTTCTTCTATCTGAAATGCTGTAGCACCTTTTCTTATTAATGATAAATGGTGTATTTCCAGAACTCTACATTTTTTTAAGTAAAGCTTTTTTTTTTTTTTAAAGTAAAGTTTTATTTTCCTACAGTCTAATTTTGATGCGTTTAAGAATATACCTAGGTCTAGGAATTCTAAAAAAAGAATAGCAGTTATTTTTCACTAGAGTGTTCTCTCTTTTATGGATTCCTTTTCTTTCCTTCGAATCACACCACCCTCTTCATTTACATGCTATACTTTGAAGGAACTTCAGTGTATTTCCTTTCAGCTGCAGACCAGAAGCTGAATATCTAGTTATTAGCAGGCAAGAGAGCAAAAGAATAATGAAAACTGTTAGCATGTGATCTATTATCTATCTATCTATCTATTTAATATAAAAACAAAAACAACACAGAAACAACTTGTTTTTGGACCAAAAGGCAGGGTGGATCCTAGAGGTTACCAACACAGGTTATAAGGTATGATTTGACAGGAAACATCAGGTCTAGCTTGTAAGAAAGACTGGTCAGAGTCCAGAAAATGTGGATTCCAGAAAGCAAGAAAGCAAGAAAGGACTTTGTCCCTGACCTTCCCCACCCATGCTTCCAGGGCCTGGAGAGCAGTAGAAGGTAGACCCAGGGCTATAGGCCAGGCCTGAGAGAGCCAAGACTGGTACTTCGATGGAACACAAAGAAGATGGTGCAAACAGGAGGGAGGACTAGAGGCCAGAGGCTGGCCCAGAGCCCCAGGCTGGGACAAAGGAGAGGGTCCTAGGGAGCTGAGCAATCAGGAAATCAAAACCAGGAGAATGCCATGCAGACATAAAGCTCTGAAGACTGAGGAGGAAAGCATTTCATCTTCTTCCTGCTGAACAGGCCCCAGATGTAGCCAGCTGGCATCCATATCGCTAGTAAGTAACCCACCACTCCCAGAAATTGATAACGTGGTTTCCACCCTGGCCACCTTTCCCCCTCCTTCCTTCGCCGACTCTATCTCAAACTGGCAAAATAATGAAGAGGAACATGTAAGCACAACAGCAGAATGTGGACAAACGTATTTGAAAAGCGAACAAGGTAGACCTAAATGTTCAGACGTGGATACGTAGATTGCCCAGGTGTCGTGGCCACGTAGAAGTTCATTCTCACGTGGACGTCTGCAAGCCACAGAAACAAGCAGGTGCAGAGACAGCATCCCCACAGAACAAAGATGAATAGGGCCACCTGCTGCAGGGTTTGGTAACGCAAGACATACTGGGGCGGGGTGTGTACCCAAAGCAATGTTCTCTTTTAAAAGATTTAACTTTGCAGTGTTACTGTTTTTCCTGGTTTCCATGTTCTATGTCTGGTTGCCAGTGGGAGGCAGTGGGTGTGAGAGGGGGAAGGCAGGGCTCCGGGGAGAGACAAGACAGTTGGCTTGAAAACACTGCTGAAAACCTGCGGGCTTAGGGATTTACTTTTCTCTTCTCTCCCAGTCCCAAAGAGGACAGACAGAGAAAGGCTGGGCCTGACCCAGGGAAATGGGGGTCAGATAATGGGTTAACAAAGCAGAGGCTCTGGCCCACCCACACTTCTGCTTTGGCCCAGTTAGCATAGTGTCCCTTCAAATCCTTCCGCCTTCTTGGTCAGATGCAGCTCTGGGGATTAAGGGCACTGACCCTCTTGACCGGTGGTATTTCTGCTCACTTTCCACCTTTGCAGACTCTGGACTCCTTCTACTGCCCTGTTCTGGCCTTGGCTAACCTCCCTGGGTTCGAACCACAGATTATACGGAAGGTATTTCTCAACAGTAGCACTATTAAGGTTTTGGGCCAGATAATTCTTTGTTTGGGAGTCTGTTACAGGTTGAATTCTGTTCCTCCAAAAAGATTATGTTGAAGCCTTAATCTCCAGCACCTGAGAAGGTGACAATTTTTTAAAATGGTGTCATTGCCGGGGCACCTGGTTGACTCAGTGGGTTAAGGCCTCTGCCTTTGGCTTGGGTCATGATCTCAGGGTCCTGGGATCAAGCCCCGCATCAGGCTCTCTGCTCAGCAGGGAGTCTGCTTCCCCCTCTCTCTCTGCCTGCCTCTCTGCCTACTTGTGATCTCTCTCTCTCTATCAAATAAATAAATAAAATCTTTAAAAAAATAAAATAAAATAAAATGGTGTCATTGCAGACATAATTTGTTAAAATGAGGTCATACTGGAACTGGGTGGGCTTTAATCCAATATAACCAGTAGTCTTATAAAAAGATGGTCATGTGGCCTCAGAAACACTTTTTATGAAGATGGCACCAAAAATGAAGAAGGAAGCTCTGCTCCTCCCAAAGCAGGGGCTAAAGCAAAGGCACTGAAGTCCAAGAAAGTGGTGCCAAGAAGTGTCCACGGTCACATACAAAATAGAGATTCGCATGTCATCTACTTCTGATGGCCCGAGACACTGCATCTCTGAAGGCGGCCCAAATATGGTCAAAAGAGCACCCCTAGGAGAAAGAGTCTTGACCACTATGCCATCATCAAGTTCCCCCAACTACTGAGTTAGCCATGAAGGAAATAGAAGACAACAACACACTTGCGTTCATTGTGGTCAACGAGCAGCAGATCAAAGAGGCTATGAGGAAGCTCTATGACGTTGAGGTGACCAAGGTCACCACCCTGATCAGGCCTGATGGAGACAAGAAGGCATATATTCCACGGGCTCCTGACAATGATGCTTTGGATGTTGCCAACAAAATCAGGATCATCTAAATGGAGTCCAGCTGGCTAATTCTAAATATACATTTTTTCACCATAAAAAAAAAAATGGCCATATGAAGATACAGACACAGGGAGAGCACCATGTGACATGAAGGCCAAGAATGGAATGATACAGCTACAAGCCAAGGAACACCAAAGATTGCCAGCAAACTATCAAACTCTATGAGGGAGGCCTGGAGTAGATTCTCCCTCTCAGCCCTCAAAAGGGATCAACCTTGTGGACGGACACCTTGATCTCAAACTTTCAGCTTCCAGAATGGAAATAATAAATTTCTGTTGTTTTAAGCCTCCCTACCCCCCGCTTGTGCTGCTTTGTTACAATAGCCCTAGGAAACGAATACAGGGGCTGTTCTTTGTACTGTCCAATGTTCAGCAGCATCCCTGGCCTATACCTATAGGATGCCAATAGCAGTCCCCAGATATAATACCCAAAAGTGCCCCAGACATTGCAAATTGCCCTGAGGGGCAAAATTGCCTTCTCGTTGAGAACTACTGTCTTAGATCATAAGCCCATAGAGGAAGCCCTAGAGAGGGAGACCATACAACTTCCTCAGCTCACAGTGCTTTTCGGATAATCTTTAGACGGCAGAAGCCTTGAGTAATCATCTAATACTGTGGTTCTTACAGGACAGAATGAGGGGTAGATAAAGGAGCTTGGGGGAGAAAAGCAGTATCCAAGCCCTATGTCAAATTACTCCAATCAGAATGGTGGGGGGTGTATGGCAGCATATTTTTAAAAAGCTATTGCTGCAGCCATTATCTAAAGTTAAAACCACTCATCCAAGGGCAGGGCTCAAAGCCTAGGCTGAAATTCTTAAGTGACAGAAATCTAGTCTTTTGCCTTAAGATAAAATGGCTATAGTCTTTGAATGAATAGTGATGCTTCTGAAGACCAGAAAAATTTAGGAGAACAAAAGACTATAATGGATTTAATACTGTTCTTAGAAGTTGAAATATAATAACTGTGGTTTATAAAAACAAAAACTGGAAATAACAAAAATGTTCAACAATAGGGGACTGGTTCACTACATAGTGGTATTGTTACAAGACGGCGTCATTACAATAATGTTCTGAAGACTATTGAGTGATCTGACTATTGAGTTCTTGATGTCAGACTAAATGAAGAAGGCAGGTAAACCAAAGTATCATTTTACCTACCTACCTACCTACCTACCTACCTACCTACCTACCTATCAATAAAACTACTACTGATCCTGATGGCTGCCAGTTTGGGATCCACTTACAAACATTATTACATGGGGTAGATTATGTCATTATCTCAAATTACAGATAAGAAAAGTGAGGTTTGGAAAGACCAAAAAACTTGAGTAGGCTCACAGAGCTGATGAATGGCGGATGCTGGTCTGGAATTCACATTTGTTTCACCCCGCACAAAATATTCTTTGCATTCTGCTGTGCTAAATAGAAATTTGCCGACAAACATTAAGAGTTTATATAGAATTATCTCTGAGTGATATTAGGAATGATTTTTCTTTTCTACTATTTTCTTGTTTTCCACATGTTCTATGGTGAACATGTATTAATTTTATAAGCAGAAAACATGGAAAAGTCACTTAAAGTATAAAAATCATATACACATTCTTTAGAAATTATTCCAAAAAATAAACAGAAATTTTTATATCTACATATGTTTGCTTATTTTTGTATGTGTAAGAAGAAAGATGTGCAAGATAACTGTGATTACCTTGGGAGGGAGGGAAGGAGGAATAGAGGGACAATTAGCATTTCTATTTATATATCTTTGCAACATTTCGCTTATTATAGGAATCTCTTTCAAAATATGAAAAATACCAAATAAAAGACACTTTAAAGGAAAAGATAAGAATCCAATATATTTTTGTAAACAAAGTACATTTGGAAACACAAATAGATTTCATTACAAATGTATTTAGCTTAGGCAGGGGTACATTTCCTAGCTCTAGGATCCTGAAGACACTAATGTTTGACAAACCACAGTGAAATATATAATTACCAAAAAATATAAAATTTCTCTGCAGCCCTCGTCAAAGATGTCATCTTTCTCAGTTTGGACTTCATGACATTGCTCATCGAAGCTTAAAAGAAACATGATGTTGGTATGACATGTATATGCAAAAAAGATTCAGTTCAAAGGAGGGGGGGGATGGGCGAGCCTGGTGGTGGGTATTGAGGAGGGCACGTTTTGCATGGAGCATTGGGTGTGGTACATAAACAATGAATCTTGTAACACTGAAAAAATAAAATAAAAGTATTTGAGAAAAAAAATAAAAGAAAAAAAAATACTACCCTATGAAGTCCTTAGAAATCATTCTCCCTGGGCACAGTGCCAGCATCAACTACCCACAACCCTGAATTGTTTTCCTCCACAGTTAGAGGTAAGAGACATGTCAAATTGGAAAAGACTTAATAGTGAGACAAGCTCTTGGACAATACCCCCAAGAGCTTCTGTGTGGAATGGAGCTGTATGGTTCAGTTGCAAGCCTCCCTTATCACTACCGTGTAACCATCGGAGCCTTGTGCCCATGGCGTGGAGCTGACAGCAGCACACTGACAGGCTGGAGCCAGGGCTTTGGAGGCGTCCGTGTATGATACTGACAAGCTGGTGTGGATTGAAATGCTTGGGGCTCTTTAACTGAAAACCATCAAAATAAAGATAGCGTGATGCAAATGCGAGAGGAATGTATAGGAGAGATCCAGTTCTGGAATCATCTGCCCTCTTCCGGTCTGACTGGTCCATTCTAGGACTGGGATTTCAGTGGGTTAGAAAGGCTAGGTCGCTTGCATCTCACCTTCCCCAGGTAGGCTGTTAGAATCATCACCATCATCACCATCATCATCCAGGAGAAACACAGCTGTTAGCCACAGGGCTGCTCCTGGGGCCCACAGGGAGTGACACACACTGCTTGAGGGGCTGTATGCCCTGGACAGGCTCCCCTGAATGCAAGCCAGCCCTAGAAGGCCACTGTAGTGATGCAAGAAATTCTCGGTGAGGGAAAAGGAAAACCTTAGCCTCTGTAGGGGTCCTGGGCGTGTCTCTTCTACTTATGACTGGGATCAGTGAACACTGCCATGTGCCCTGAGGCATCCAAAAAAAGGGTAAGTTATATTCAGAAGGCTCTGTATACAAGGCATGGGGAGTTTAAGCTGTATTTCAGAAAGTTTACCATCAATAAATGTGAAATGTGAAGTTGCAGCAAGAAGTGATTAGGGTTGAGCCTTGGTTCTCTAGGAAATTAAATTATGTAGAAGAGTTCATTCTCCAAGGACACAAAAGAAATGAGGTGTGACAGTAGTACAAGGTGGTGATATAATGCTGAGGGCACACTAGGTAGCACAGTAATTGGGTAAGATGGAGAAGCCAGGAGAAGTTTGCAGAAGGAAGTGCATTTTTCAGCCAACTTTGAGGTCTGAAATGTGAAGGCAAAGGAGGGGGGATCTGCCAGGCAGGGGAACAGGTTGGGCAGAGGTCCAGATTGGAAGGTCAGGATGACATGAGGAACTTTGACAAGGAGCTGAGAGAGGTACAGTCCTGAGGGTTTCTCCTTCGAGCCAGGGTTGGAGATGAAAAGCTTGTTGGGGGTATACAGCAGGAGAGGCTAAGGGCTCTCCAGGAAGAAAGGCCACCTATCCTTTGAGAAGCACAGTTCAGGAATTAGAGAGCTCAGCTACCTGGTCTCTTGGTGGGACAAACCCAAGACCATCGCCTCATGGTGTGGGAGGGTGGTGGGGAAGGGTGTAAGGGAGGCGGGAGAGCCAGAGGAATGGGGCCTACATGAGACCTACATGAGGAATGGGGCCACCTGCCTCCCCTTCTCAAACAGGGCTGGATTCAGAGATTTGCTTGAGGTCAGAAGAGACACCATCTATCCACCAAGGATGATCCATCACAATCTGTGGGTCCTCTGAGACCTCGGGATCCCCACTTTCCAAGAGAAAACAACATGTTCTTCCCTTTTCCTAGCCTTAGGAGTTTGTTTGAAGAGGCTCAGCCATGGGAGCATTTCCTTAGTTGGATGAGAGAGGCTGCAGGGAATCAAGGTCTCCCCACACAGGGTGGTCAAGGGAAAGGGCAGAATCTGAAGAGCTGCTGATGGGACCGTGAGACAGGGAAGGGTCACGAGGGTCAGGCTCACATCCCATCGTTCACCCCATTATCTGGAGCTCTTGAGTGTTCCTGACTTTCATGGGCCCACAGCTATCTTTGATGACCACAGACCGTGCCCATAATCCTCATAGTTATGAAAGCCTCACCAAGAAATTCCATGCAAACTCACTCTCAGCGCTATAAAAGGGCAAGTTAAGCAATGGGGTTATGTGAAGGGTGACACGATGAATAGCAGCAAGCTGGCTAGGAGACGGGGTCTAGCAGGGCATGAATCCTCTCACTGAATCCCGTGAAGGTAGATGCGAGAGCCCCAGTAGAGCGGCAGGGCTTTCTGGAAGAGCCGGGCATGGCTGGAGGCAACACCGCTTCGCTGTTGAGCAAGTCCCCGGGAGCAGGGCCTTCCCTGTTCTCTCTGGTTAGAAGGGCACATGAGATAAGTGGCCAGAGTGCGCTACATAGAAAGCATCATGCTGTTTCCATTTTCATTTCCAAAATCCACTTGTGACCCCAAAGTCTCCCTGATCTACACTTATATAAACAACAGACCAAGGCTCATTAAATCAACAGCTTTAGCTTTAGAATGTGGGAAGTCTCCCCAGCTAATCCTGCTCCGCATGGGAATCTGGCCCTCAAACCGTGTGCAAAGCCTGGGGCACGAAGAGTTCAGTTAAACTCTGAGACTGGTCAGCACATTCTCTTTCTTGGGAGACACCCAGGATGGGGCAATATCATCAATCTTTTCTATATCTTTAGTTCCTCTTTTCTGAGAGAGTTCCAGACGTGATCTCATTCACTGCCACTATATCCCCTGAATAATAATGATGATAATTTACATCTGCTCTGTGCTCTAGACTTAGAGTGCTTTCTTTCAAGTACACGTTCTCTCATTTAATGTCCGCTTCTGACTATGATGGGATAAGTATTGCTCCCATTCTATGGATGTAGGGATGAGGTTTGGTGAGTTAAGTGATCTGCACATGTGGCTGGAGAAGCTCTGGGCCTTCTAACTCAGGCGTTCCCATCCCTGAGTCCTCCTCACTGGATCTTTTGCCTCCCACAAGGAAGATGGGAGGAAGAATCTGTAATTCCCATTTTACTGACAGGGAGAGGATGGTACTCATTATTAAGTGGCCTTCATGGAAGGCATCGGGTAAGGAAAGAGAATCTAGGGAATTACCTGTGTCAAGATCATCCACTGCCAAATTATCTGGCCACCTGAAGCCGTGATGGGATGTAATTTCTTGGAATAAATCTCAAACCCCACCCTCTCCAACATTATAAAAACTGTTATCAGAGTGATAGCTATGGTGAGTGGGTCAGACCCAAAGTTTGCATCTAAATAATGCTCTCTTCTCTAGCTGCATTTTTTATTTTTTAAAAGATTTTACTTATTTATATTTCAGAGAGAGAGAAAGAGAGAGGAGAGAGTGCAAGCACAGGTAGGGGCAGAGGGAGAGAATCTCAAGCAGATTCTGTGCAGAGCCCAACACGGGGCTCAATCTCCTAACCCTGAGATCGTGACCTGAGCCCAAATCAAGAATTGGACACTCAAATGACTGAGTCACCCAGGCGCCCCAGCTGTATTTTTTACAGCAAATGAGACTGACCTTGTGAATTCCCAAGACACTAAAGAGTCCATAATTCAAGGCAGAGTCCAAACCACATGAAGAAGAAAAACTGAAACATGTCTGTACATGGATTTGGAGTTCTCTTTTTAGCCTCACTTACTGCCCCCTTCCCTCGATGTTATTTTCAAATTCTAAGCATATGATGGACTAAAGTCCACCAGAGTTATTTCAAGCATTACTTGGCATTGTTGAAGCTCACATACATTATACAAAATAGCCCACAGCATGAAACACCATGGAGATATGTAATTACAGTGGAGGTTGCCAGTATTCAGAGCGGTCAGCCCCTAGGATGTAGCAGGTCTCTGAAACTCAAAGGGCAGTGCCTAGGGCTGGCTGGCATTTGCCCGTGTATTCCAAGACAAATAAAGGCACCAGTTCCAATGAGGCTTGGATGTCCCCTGATGTTACAGGACACTGCGAGAGCTCAGCTCCCTCTGTCCCAAACCTGGCTTCCTTTCCAGGTGGAAAAACTCAGACGTAATGCTTTGTTCCTGCCAGAACTTGGCAGTGGGCTTTTCTCCTGTTAAAAATGTATTCCAAACAAAATTAGTTCATGAAAATACCTCCGGTTGCTCACTGGCAGAGGAAAATAAAGACATATCTGCTTGGCGGGTTGTTCTTATTGGTGATATGTGTTTTATTTTCTGGTTTGTGTCATATACACCCTGAAGCCCTTCGGGGGCGCTTAGGGGCTGGTTCCTGGCACTCGTCATCTGTCCCAGCTGCCTCATCTGCCAGCAAGTTCTCCAAAGGCCCTGCCCTTCAGCCCAGACTCTGCTGATTTGCTCCAACACCACAAATGCCACAGCAAGGGAACATTCACCCCATGGAGTTCTCAGGGGATTGGGAAAACACTGCTCACCTGAAATACACTTGGACCAGAGCTGAGCACTGGACGCTGGACCCTGATGGAGTCCCTATTTCAGAAAAGGACGTCCCTGGAGAAGATGGGACAGACATGAAGGGAAAAAAGCAGAGGAGGAGGAGAAGGGGAGTAAAAAGAAGAAGGGAAGAGGAGGAGGAGGAAAGAGGCTACAAAGGCTACTGTTTTGAAGTACTCCCCACTACCACCGCTCCCACCACCACCAGAGTCACTCCGCTCCACTCCAGCCGGGACCCAGAGAGTCCTCCCAGCATTGCCGGCCACGTGCATCTGCCAGGGGGAACAGGAAAGCCTTGGAGGGCACTTATAAACTGCCATTTTCTGAAGCTTTCTCTTGGGAAAAGATTCTGAATCTTTGGCTTAAACCCGGCCCTCCATTTTCAATGCTTATTTTGCTTCTCTTTACATATTTGTAATTGTACCTGGTTTTAATAACCTATCACTATAAATTATCAGACTCTGGGAAAGAGTAAGAAGTCTTCATATTAGAGACTTCGCAAAAAAAAAATAAATAACATTGCAGATTACCATGGTAATCTGCAACACCATAGCAATAGGTAACAGTGTATCAATTATCATGGATATATCCTTAAGTGAGAAAAGCTGGTGACCAATATACCCATGTACATATAGAGAAGAATATCTGGGAGAATAAACACCAATGTATTAGCCACTGTTAGACAACTGAGTGGGTGGATTATTTTTGTTCCTATTTGCTTGTCTGCTTTTCTATATTGAATATGTGCAATTTTGTAATTAAAAATAAAGAATATAAATAAAAATAAAATAGAAACTTTGTTTGGAAAAAAAACTCCCCAAAGGATTGTTGAATAAGCTCAGTTTTTCCTAATACTCTGAATGCATGTGTGCTAGAAGGGTGGGCTTTGGGGTCAGCCCACCTGGGTGCAAATCTTGCCTCCTGCACTTGAATGATCCTCTCTGGGTATGACTCTTCATCTGGAAAATAAGGATAAATTAACGCTTACTCTAAAGGGTGGTTTCAAAGATTATATAAGCTATTCCTTAAAAAAGTATGTGTTAAATAAATGGCATTTCTTATCATTACTTGTTCTCGTAAGCTTGACTTCATAGCACGATTTAAAATCTTGCAAATACTTTTCAAAGTATTTTTATCCCCCTGTATGCAAATCCATCAGCCCTCCCTCTAGCGTTCAGTCCAGTCCGCAAGCTTCTAGGGCGGCAAGCACACTCCTGAGGCCCATGCTGCTCAGTGTGTCACAGAAATGGAAAGAAGAGGGAAGAGAAAGGAAATTGATTTGGTTTCTCTTCACCTGGGCAGGTTGACCTGTGCTGAAATTAATTATTGGAAGACACAGTAATAAATGGTTTGCTTTCAGAATCAATACTGGGCAGACAGGAGAGCTTTCCTCTGGAACGGCCTTCTCTGTTTCCTTTCTAAACCATGTCAATGCTTTCTGAGAGACAGTAGCTTTATTCTTCCCATCTGTATGTTACTCTCGCTGTGCATGGTAAATATGTTGTCACGTTGTGAAACTCTAGTGGTTGCATTCTTGGTACCCTTCTAAGGAGGGCACCGAGTCAGAATTCTCTAGAGTGGAGAGTGCTCTCACTTGGTGCCCAGACTCTCTTTTCTTCCTTCTCCCTTTTCTGGGGCCCTGTGGCAGGCTCAGTCCCAGTCCAGTTTCAGAAATCAAATGGAAACACACATCTCACCAACAGACTTCCACATCAGGTCCCCGGTCAATTAGTCTATGATAAAGGAGGCAAGAATATACAAAAGGGAATAGGCCTACTCTTTCCAACATAGTTAAGCTGCCCACACCAAGCTGAGTGTTGAGAGATGAGAGTGGGGTACTTGATCACCTAGCCTGGAAGAGAGTGAGGCTTAGAGGCATTCTATCACCACCACCCCATGGCCACTACTGCTGCCACAGAGGCCACTATTCATCAAGCATCTCCTATGAGCCAAATTCTCTACTAGGCACTTGCCATATGTTATTTCTAACTGTCACATCACTCCTCAGGGTAGCTGTCCCTAGCTGCAGTTTAGAGAAGGACACTGAGACTCAGGGAAATAAAGCGACTGGCCCAAGGCCAATAAAATGAAAGGACAGGTTCATTCCAAATGCTGTGCTTTTCCTCCTCTGCCATATGTCCCAATAGATAGGAAAAAACAGCTGAGAGGGACTCTCAAATGGGCTTAGGGAGCTATCTAGGGGAGCAGATTTGAGAAACTAGGAAGTTTAGTAAGTGACAGCCTGACCTTAGCAAAAAGTGAAAAGAAAGAAACAGAATAATCTCCTAGGTTGGTCAAGTGTCGTCCACCAGTTTGTGCTGGAAAATGGAAATGAAGACTCAGGCCAGATCCTGGCCAAGTTCATTGTTAAATAGACCAAGCTCTCGCAGAGAGCAGAGCAGCTGCCACCAACCACTGGAACATGTGCTCCAGACAAGCCAGAGAACAGGCAGAGAAAGGTGAAAGGCAGTCATAGGGTTTCCACAGGTCTAGGGTCACACGGACCCTTTGGATTCAAAAGATGTCACAGAGGATCATGAAGGTGGTCCCAGAATCCAAGGGAAATCTTAGACAAAGGGAGGGAAAAAGTGTCACTCAGTAGTCCTGTGGCCACAGGGCCAACATGGAGCTATCTGAGGGATCACCCAGATACACACAGTGAGAGAGGACTAGGAAATGGTTCCAGGGTGGACCCTGCCAGGCCTTATCCCAGAGACAGCTGAAGTTCTTGTGAATTCAGAGAGTCTACAGCAGGATGGCTGAGAGCCTGGGCTCTGGAGCTAGACTACCAGGGCTTGAATCCCAGCTCCACCATTTCCTAGCTCTGCCAACTTGTACTAATCTTTTAACCTCTTTGCCTCAGATTTCTTATTTGTAAATGGGAATTAGAAATGCCTAACTCATGTACAAAGCTGGAGGTAACACAATCTCAGATTTTGAGATATACTACAAACCTGTAGCAATCAAAACAGTATGGTATTGCCATAAAAACAGACACATAGATGCATGGAACAGAATAGAGAGTCCATAAATAAACCCACACTTATACAGTCAAATTATGATAAAAGAGGCAGGAATATACAATAGGGAAAAGATGGTCTTCAACAAATGGTGCTTGGAAAACTGGATAGCTACATGCAGAAGAAACTGAACCACTTCCTTATACCATATACAAAAATAAACTCAAAATGGATTAAAGACCTATATGAAAAAAAAAAGACCTATATGTGAGACCTGAAACCATAAAACTCTTAGAAGAAATGATAGGCAGTAATTTCTTTGACATTTCTAGACATGTTTTCTCAGGTAAGGGAAACAAAAGCAAAATTAAACTACTGGGACAACACCAAAATAAAAAGCTTTGCACAGCAAGGAAACCATCAACAAAACAAAAAAGCAACCTACTGAATGGGAGAACACATTTGCAAATTACATATCCAATGAGAAGTTAATATTCAAAATATATAAAGAACTTATACAACTCAACACCAATAAACCAAATAATCCAATTAAAAAATGAGCAGAGGGTTCAGGTCACGATCCCAGGGTCCTGGGATCGAGCCCCACGTTGGGCTCCCTGCTCTGCACGGAGCCTGCTTCTCCCTCTCCCACTCCCCCTGCTTATATTCCCTCTCTCACTGTCTCTCTCTTTGTCAAATAAATAAAATCTTTAAAAAAAAATGAGCAGAGGACCTAAATAGATATTTTCCCAAAGAAGATATAAAAATGACCAACAGACATATGAAAAGATACCCAACATCACTAGGTAAAATACAAATTAAAACCACAATGAGATATCACTTTATACCTAGCAAAAGGGTTAAAATCAAAAACATGAGAAATGTTGGCAAGGATATAAAGAAAAAGGAACCCTCGTGCACTGTTGGTAGGAATGCAACCATTTTTATCATAGTGGTAGAGCCACTATGGAAAAACATTGCGGAGCCTCCTCAAAAAGTTCAAAGAACTACCATATGATCCAGTAATTCCACTACTGGGTATTTACCAAAAGAATATGAAACACTAATTCGGAAAGATATTTGTACCCCTATGTTTATTGGAGCATTATTTCTAATAGCCAAGATATGGAAGCAACCCAAACCCGAGTGTCCATTGATAGATGAGTGGATAAAGATGATGTGGTGTGTGTATAAAGGAATATTAATATATATTTAAAAATATATATTAAAGGTTCTTAATGGAATATTAACATATATTATATATAATATACATATAATAGAGTATTACTCAGCCATAAAAAAGAATGAAATCTTGCCCTTTGCAACAACATGAATGAACTTAGAAGTTATAATGCTTAAGTGAGAGAAGTCATTCAGGGATAGGCAAATATCATATGATTTCACTCATATGTAGAATTTAAGAAACAAAATAAATGAACAAAGAAAAAAGAGACAAAAAATGAACTCAAATACAGAGAATAAACTGATGGTTTCTAGAGGGGAAGTGAATGGGGGGATGGGTGAAATAGAGGGATTAATAGAACACATATTGATGAGCACTGAGAAATGTATAGAATGGCTGAATTATTATATTGTACACCTGAAACTAATATAAGATTGTATGTTAATCATACTTAAATAAAAAATACTGAAAAAAAGAAATACCTAACTCATTGATGTTATGAGGATTAAGTGTGTTAATATAGGAAAAATAGAACAGTGTCCAGCATGCAGAAAGTACTCAGTAAGTGTTATGCTACTATCATTATTGTTGTTGGTATTAGAGTCTCTTCGATAGGGAGAAGCAAAAAATATCTATCAATGAACATGATACACTGAATCAAAAGAAGTATGACTAGATGAGCTATCTTGGACTTAGAATCAATATACTGAACATAAAATCGGTATACAGTATACTTCTTTTATCTAATTTACTTTTTGGGTTTTTTTTTGCCTTTAAAATCCTTTTGGAAAAGGCCAATATTATTCATCTCTCAAAAAAGAATTTTTGCAAGAGAAAAAGAACTTCACTACATATAAGCTAAAGAGGAAGGGGGTTAACGATACAGTATGATGGTAGCTATCCCAGCTGGAAAAATCATAGAAACTTAGTGGGGCTGGGGAAACGCGCATAGTAAGGATTACCATTTCCTCTTGTCAAGATTGGTTTCCTAGGACTTCAACCGAAATTAATTTTTAGTTTTTTTCAATTAAAAAAAACCCAGGGTTTTGGAGGGGAAGGGTGTGGGGGGTTGGCTGAGCCAGGTGGTGGGTATTGAGGAGGGCACGTATTGCATGGAGCACTGGGTGTGATGCATGAACAATATTTTTCAATACTGAAAAAATTAAATTAAATTAATTAAAAAAAAAAAAAAAGAAGAGTCCAAAAACCTCACTCAAAATATGACTCAAAAAATGCTTCTTCCCAAGTGTCAGACCTGGGTAAGGCCGTCCAGGTTGATCCCATCTCAGTGCAGTCTCACTAATTCTAACAGGGTAGCTCTCACTTAGGCCCCAGGCTATATGGTTCTGGGGCTTGCGTTCTTACAAATATTCATCTAATTTACTTCTCTTCCATTTATCATTCTTAGAATTAGAAGGGATCTCAGAGATAATCAGACCTAATATCCATCCCACAAAGAAATCCTCTCTGTACCATTCATTTACTTTTTCAAGTGCCAATTGCATGTTAGGCTCACTGTGCTAGGCACTGAGATAAAAAGACTAATGAGACAAAATTCATGCTCTAAGGAAGTCACAGTCCAGCTGGGGAGTGAGGCTGGCATAAAATTAATGATGACACTGCATGATAACTACCATGACAGGGATGTGGCCAAAATAGTGGATACCTAGAAAAGGGTCATTCAATCAAACCGTGGAGACCACTTCTTCTGAGATGAGATGATAACATGAGTGTTTCAAGATGAACAGAAGCTGGCCAGGGGTGGTCAGACTTAAGTAAATGGGAGGGATAAAAGAGCAGACAGCACTGACACTTAAAAGCATGGCATGTTCAGGTATAAACGGGGACATCTCGAGTAAGGGGGATGTGTGTGTGTGTGGGGGGGGGTAAAAGGAGCACATGAGGTATAAGAGATAAAGCCAGAGAGGCAGTAGCCAGGTGATAAAAGTTTTATGATATCAATAGTTTGAACTTATGGCAGTGTGGGGAAGGATTTAAGGAGACTATGACAAGTCAGGGAAAACAGGATAGTGTGACAAACCAAAGAAGAGATAATGAGACTCTGATCTCAGGCAGTGGCAATGGAGATGGAAGGAAAGGGACACATAAAGAGGTAGCATCAGTAGGACTTTGAAAAGGACCCATGAGGGGTGAGAGCAAAGTAGAAGTCAAGAATGACTCCCAAGTTTCTGGCTCAAGCAACTGGGTAGTTGGTGCCCTTCACTGGCATGGGGAATACAGGAAGAAGAACACATCTGGAAGGGGTGGAAAATGATAAAATAAATTTTGGATACACTGGTTTTGAGAACCCTCTGAGAAATCGAAGTAGATATGTCCAGAGAGTTAATGGGTTTATGAATAGGTTGCTCAGGGGTGAGATCAGAGATAAGACAAGAATTTCAGAGCCACCAGACTAAGGGTGGCAGTTGAGGCTAGGAAAGAGTATAAAATTATGCCTGGGGTGTACAGTGAGAAGAGATGGTCTGAGGAAATCCTTGGGAAAAGGGAGAAGAGTCTAAGAAGGACCAGCCAGAAAGACAGAAGGAAACCAAGAGAGCATGGTGTCATGGAAGGCTGGGAGAAGAGAATTTAAAAAGGAGGAAATGGTGGACAGGGTCAAATGCCTCTTGAAGACCAATTAATATCTGAAAAGTGTCCTTTGGATTTAGCAACAAAAAAGCCCAGTTGAGGACTTCGATAAGATTATCCTCAGTCACCCAGAGAGAATAGAAGTCCAATGGCAGGGGTCAAAGCACATCTAGGAGATGAGGAAGTAGAGATGGCAAATAAAGACTCTTCTTTCAAACACTTGGGCTATGAAGGAAAGGAGGAACACAGAGAAAGTAGTCTAAACTACCAGAAAAGATAATCTAAGTTTCTTTTTATTCATCTTTTTGTTTGTTCATTTTTAAAATAGGAAAGACTTGAGGATTTTTATATCCTAAGGGAATAAAGGTCACCTCTACCAGAAAACCTCAAGTGGTAAGAAGCACAAAACATCACAAGGTATTTCATCCTGATTTTGGATAGCTCATAAAAAATCGACTAGGGTTAGAAGTTATTTCTGAATGAAGCTAAAATTGGCTTCACTATCCCTTCCACCCTTATCTCTTCTACAGGAAGCCTTCAACTATCTAGCCTATTCCCCTGCCTTCAATAAAACATTATTTACTCAAAACAGAATATATCCAGTTACTTGGATTTCACTATCCTAGCAGTCTTCTGACAATCAAGTACAGTTTGCCAATATCCTTTTGAATATATATTTTCTCAAATTAAGCACAATACTACATATGTGATTTAAATAGCCAGTGGATAGAGAAATCCTTACCTCTCTGGTTTAGAGATTATACAATTGACCATTGATCAACACTGAGCTTGAACCAAGTGAGTCCATTTATATGTGGGTTGTTTTTTTTTTTATAAATACAGTAGAGTCCCGTAAATGTATTTTCTCTTCCTTATGGTTTTCTTAACATTTTCTTTTCTCTAGCTTACTTTATTGTAAGAATATAGCACATAATATATATAACATAAAAATATGTGTTAATTGACTGTTTACCTTATCAGTGAGTCTTCTGGTCAACAGCAGGCTATTAGCAGTGAAGTTTTTGAGAAATCAAAAGTAATATGCAGATTTTTGACTATGCGAGGGTTGGTGCCTAACCCCCATGTTATTCAAGGGTCAACTGTATTTTAATTTATATCATTACTCAAAAGTTTTTGCTATTTCTCTCTGCTTTAAGAGCAAAGTCTAAACGCTTTCATCTAAAGGTCAACGTTCTTGAGAATTTAGACACAACCTATACTCCTTTGAGCTTTTCTACAACGATTCATTCTCTTTCATGTAGAATCTTCCACTCTCAACAACATAAAGATGTTTTATTTATAGTGTCGCAAAATTTACAGGAGATGCCAGAAAATTTGAGGACTATCATCACCACCATGTTTTCCCTTGAACTGGAAGTGAAATCATATCAGAACAGCATTTCCCAAATCCTTCATGTGATGGAGCAGACCATGGTCCTTTCCAGTAGCAGTTTCTTTTTTCCTCTTCTTATATCTTTATTACTTCTCCATATTGTTTCCTACCCTCGGTTTGTAGATCTCATACTGATGTGATCCTGTCTGATATACTTTCATCCCTCCTGTTAGAATGAATCCTTTAAACAAAAAATCCTCTTCTCTCACCGTTTTCTAGTTATGAGCTCAATACCCTAAAATCTCAGGAATGTTTACTATATTTGTATTCTGGTATTAAAATTCAAGTACATATATAAGTATATATACATATTGTAATATGTTATATATATAGTACATACATATATATATTTTGCAGGCAATTGTATTTGTATTTTCCTACCTAGGATGATCTAAGGGCATCTCCTTCACAAGGTGCTTCTTTCTATGTCACCTCTATGGTGCCCCACATTACGAGGATAATTTTCTCCTTCCACTTCAAAGTTCACTTCAATATTTCTAGATAGAGCGGCAAAACTTTCTGCCAAATCTTCCCCAGTCTTTACGGGATGCACGCTTCCCTTACCAGAAGTCTATCATCCTGGCTCTGTAGGGTATACTCCAGAACACTTCTGAAAACACCATCTGCATAGGCAGCCATTTGTTTTTCAATGCCTCCCCTCTTTTCCATAGTCCCTGCCATCACATGGAACAAGAGATAAGAATGCCACCAGTGCTTTTGAGTCTTTCAGTTCACTACCCGGAACTTAAAATCATTAGGAATGCAGTCTCAATTTCTTCTGAATGTGCCATTTGTTCCATAGAGGAAGCAGCAGAAGTGGGGGTCAATTCATGGTCTTCATAAGAGGTTCTTGGTAGGCTCTCTATAATATCTTGGATATTGGCTCCGATCCCCTCTCAATTTCCACATCAAGTGTATATAAAGTGACCTTCAAAACCCGTGGTTGGGAGTTATCCACAATGTAACCTATTTTTCTTCTTGCTGAGAGTGGTCCCAAGAGCCCTCCCATCAGCTCATGCAACTTTTCCCTGGTGCTCCAGGGGGGAATGTCCTGAATCCACTCAAATGGAATGAACGTCATGCAAGATCCAAAGGGTATGAAGATTGTCCTTCATTTTTTTGCTATTTCACATTCTTCCACTTGCCCACTTCATGACATTAATTTCTCTGCATTTTCCTGGCTTTCTTCCTCAGTATTTTTTTCATCCTGCTGAAGAAACTTTTATCTTCTCTAAGAAGCTGGAGTGTGATACAGCATCTATTGAAGCTTTCCCACCTTTTCCTTCTGCTTGCATATGCAGTTGCTATAATTGGTCACCATCTCAGGCATGAAAAGAAAGATGGAACTTACTCCAAAGATCACCACGCCATCCCCTAGGCAGGCATATTAATTGGATCACCAAATGAACTAAAGGTTTATCTTGGTTTCACTGGAAATGCTCCTTGAATACCCTGAAAGAATAAAGATTATGCTTCCTTTCAAACTATGGGACTCCTTAGAGGGTTAGAATATGTTTAATGCATGTTTCTCTTTGGATCATGATTTCCTCAAGACGGAAACTGTTATATCTCTTTAATTTCTCAAGATGCCCGACAAAGACTTGGTGGGCTTGGGAACTGATGAGTACTACTGTCTGACTCTGAGGGCAGGGGCTTTCTAACCCTATGGATTCCCGATTCTACCTGCCCTTGGGGCTCTAGTAAGTTAGCTGATTATACTTTGAAGATCTTTGATAGGTAAGGTCACTGAGAGGTCCACTAAAATGTTCCCTTCCATTTTTGCCTATTGTGACCCCAAGACTCAGAATGATTTTTCAAGTGTTTTCTATCCAAGTTTGAGAAAAAAGCAAGAGTCAGACAACTAACCAGAGATTGTTGAATGACGTGCTTAATTGTGCCAATGTTTTTATATTTCTTTAAACCTTCCTTTAAATGGTCTGTTCTTTCAAAAATGTTACATGAATGCTATTTAATATGCTTAGCTGTTTAAATGTGATTTGGTGCTTTGAGACTTTAGATAATATATATTTGAGTGCAAATGATTGCTAATTTTTTACTAAGCTAGCTTACAGAAAGTCTGGCATTCCAGATAATGAGGTCATAAAGCAGACCACTCACAGAGCCCACAGAGCTGCTATCTAAACCACAGGCACTTGAGTGCTTTCCTTCTGAGTAATAGCAAATATCTTAGGACAAAATAACAGTACCAAAGCCCATACTCCCTCCTGGACAGATGTGGACACATGTATCCCCTGACAGTTACGTTGTGATGGGAAGCAACTCTAGCTTATGCTTGTTTATACTCCTGAGAATGACTACTGTGCCCCAAAAATATATATAAAAATACAATAAGTGTCTTTTAAAATCTGATGAACTCTATAGCCTGAGTCATGTGATGAGTTTATTGGCAACTTGAATAAAGTATCTACCAGGACCAGAAGGGTTCCCACTAGTGCCCAGGTCTTCTCTTCGAGCACAGGGAATCTCAGTAACTTGGACTAGAAGTATTTATAGAGACAGACCCCCTCGTGCCCATGAGGCCCCAGACTCTCCCCACCAGCCTGTCAGGAGCCTCCCCTAGCAGGCGGTAAGTACCGGAGTTGGGGGGGGGGGGCCTCCCTTCCCATTCAGCTCAGCTTCCAGGTAGACTATTCGAAGAGTGCCACCTGCAGGATGAAGGGAGGACCATAAATACTTTTTATTTCCTTCAAATGACTGGCGAATTTGTTTAAAATGTGTTCAAGAGCTAATAAACACGAAATGTAAGGTCATGGTTTGCTACATTAATTCTTCCCAGATATAAATGATATTTCTACTACTGTCTTAAATGTCTTTACATGATCTCCAGAGCAGAGGCGTATTTGTTCCAGGAGCTCACACTGCCCTCGGGCCCCTCCCTGTGCGTAGCCGCTTTCTCTGCTGGAGGGCTTGCTCTTCCCTGTAGAAGGGCAGCACCCCAGGGGTACAACAGGTGCAGCAGCTCCCTTCCTGCTTTGATTCAAGACAACTTTTTAACTTGAATTTAGAGAACAGGTGCTCAGAATTTTCTTCTCATATCAGCCTCAGGTCAAAGAACCATAAAATCATGACATTAAAAGAGATTCCTTCACTGAATCATGACCCTCTGTAGGACTGGCAACAAGTGAACCCCCAGCCTCCTACTCCTCACCATTTGTGATGTCCTTCCTGACTAGATCTCTTAACCAGCAACCCCAAACAACAAGCAAGAGTTGCCCTGCTTGGGTTCTGTAGCATTGATCTCTGACTCAAGAATTGTCCAATCCTGATTAAATCCACTCCTTCCCTCCCAGTGGCCCTCACTTAATTGAGAACAGAAGTAAGAGAGAGAAAGAGCCCCCCTGTCCTGCCTGGATCATCTCCTTTCTCACCACTTGAGCGTGATGCACAGAACAAAGAACTTCGCACGAACAAAGCAGATCTGAGGCTGCTGCCAGTCCATCTGCCTTTGCCACAGTCAAGTTGGTTTTCCAATGTGGACTACCAAGTCCAGGATGCTAGGCAGCTCCACGGCCCACTCCCTTCCCCGGAGTAGGGATGAGAAAACAAAACAGGACTTATTACCAGACTATGAGATTCATCTCTAAAGACCGACTTACAGGGCAATACGGCAACTTCGTGGCCCCTTGCTTATGTGTGCCCTTTGTTATCTACATCTGTCCCCTTTCCAGAGGGAACACTTCAAAAAGCATGAGGCTTTTAGAAGGTAGAACTCTCTCTCCTAAGAAAGACACTGTCTTATCTGAAAGCAGGGACAGGGAGAAGTGGATTATAGGAAGACATTACCCACTGGCAGAGCCTGGGAAAAGTTGTATGTCAAATGGAAGGGCCACAGCAGCTCTCCTCTCCACTCCCCCCACTCTTGCTCTTTGTTATATACTTTTCATGAGCCAACTGGCACTTGGAAATGAATTTTACACTCAGGTCCTATACTTCACTAAGGAGGGGCAGCATGAAGTTAAGGTAAAAACATGACTCTGTGGTCAGACAGACCTGAGTCTGAATCCTAGCAGAGCTACTGACAAGCCACATGATATGGGCACACGGAAGAATTTTCTGAGCTTTAGTGCCATCTTCTATAAAACAAGGCTAATACTATCCACCATTCAGGATTGCTGGATAAAATACATAATGGAAACATAGGCTCTCAAAAATGTGTCCATTCTTTCTTTAGTATGAATTTAAGTGAATACGTCTCTGCTACTGATTGAAAGGCACTGTCCCAGGTGAAAGGCTTAGCAGGCATCAGCAAGAAGTAGGGGAGCAATTGGGAGAAGTGGGTTAGCAGTCAGGCTTCCTCGGGTGTAACAACACACAAAACAACAGTGCCCTCAAGCGCCGATAACCAAGGCTGGCATTGCCTCGGAGGCTGCAGCAGGAAGAGGGCAAGGGGGGCTGGCTGGCTCAGGGCTGTGGGATGTCCTTTCTGAGTGAGGAAGGGCTGAGCCACAGGACAGCCAAAGGGCAACAATGCCACAGCTGTGGGATGGCTCCATTCCAATAGACCGTCCCAGATACCACGACCCCACTCAGCAGACAGGGAGTCCATGTGGCCCTCTCCCACCCTTTGTCCCCTGACAGATAGCAGAAGCACCCGGGATGTCTGGACACTCAGATATTTTGGGTCTGTGCTACATCCAGAGGCCTATTTGGCCTGTATCTATATGACATGGGCGTGATCCAGCCCATTCTGCAGAAGGTCTTTGTAGGGATGAGGCTTGCGTAATACGTATACGTAATGTAAAACTTTTTAAGTTCAGCGGCATTAAATAAATTCACTCTGTTGTGCAACCACGACCACCATCCATCTCCAGAACTCTTTATCTTGTAAAGCTGAAACTGTACCCATTAATTAATAACTCCCTATTCCCTCCCTTGTCCCAGCCCCTGGCAACCATCATTCTACTTTCTGTCTCTATGAATAGGACTACTCTTGGTACTTCCTATAAGCGGACTCCTATTTGCCCTTTTGAGACTGACTCATTTCACATGGCATAATTTCATCTGGACACTTGGGTTGCTCTCACCTTTTGGCTATTGTGAATAATGCTGCTATGAACACGGGTATACAGGAATCTTTTCACATCCCAGCCTTAATTCTTCTGAGTATATATGTAGAATCAGGATTGCTGAATCATATGGTAATTCTATGTTTAATTTTTTGAGGAACTGCCATACCGTGACTCTCTCACTTTACATTCCCACCAACTGTGCACAAAGATTCTATATGACGCTTTCCTTATTGCATGGGTTGGGTCTAATCCATCTGTATTCCCACCGTGAGGTCACTAGTGACTCAGTCTTTCTGGCACCTGCCAGGCCCTCTCACTTTCCAGAACCCACTCGGAGCTTCCTTAGAGATGTAGTTTGCTCCCACCACTCTCCTGTCCTCTAGCAGATTCCTTTGGTTCTTGGCAGGGGCTCACCTTTGGCATCCACAGCTCACCCACAGTTTTGTCGGGGGCTGGCACTCCACACGACGCCCAGGATGACACCCACCGCGAGGACTGCCCACGCAGTGGGATGGGAGCCGGGCCTGGTTACGGCTGTGTAAAAGCTAGCTAGCTCTGTCATCCTCCCTCCTCCTCATACTGACCCCCCGCAGATGTCCCTTCCCTGCTTCATTCTGAGGTCTTAGTTTCCACTGCAACTGATCATGTCGGACAATATAAACGGACAGAGTGGTATTTCATCTTGAAGATGAAGATGTTCAGGACCCATTGAAGAACTCCCCAACAGAGAAATATAAGAGAGTTAGGATAAAATTGAGGGGCTTTAGGCTCAGAACCAAAAACCCTCTTCTATCCCTCCACCATGAAGTCAAATGGTCAAGGCCTCTGACGGCATCTTTGTATAATTAGTAAAAATGCCCTTTTGGGATCAGGTGTAGAACTCAACTAAAAGACCGAGTATTATGCCATATTCTCTGGGCCCAGTCAGCCTTGTGAAAACAGGTGCCGTCTCTTCCTCCAGGTCCCGGAAGACACACGGTTCTGCAAGCAGAGCTAATGCTGATTTCCAGCTCCCACTTGCCCGTGGGGATAACCATAAGCAGTCGTTCTGGGCTGTCAATGTTCCCAGTGGCAGTTCCTTCCGCCATCACCACCTTGTGGACAAGGCATTTACAGATCATGCTGGCAGGAAGATTTTCTCTGAAGACCAGAAACTAAAGGTCTATTTATCACTCACCTAGTGATCCAAGAGCAGACAAGGGTCTCCGTGCATCAGGCAGGAAGGCAGCCCCGAAACCACTGGGCTCTCAACCCAACATGCCTCAGCAAATACCAAAGCCGCAGCCCTGGCCTCCCTCACCCGGCTCCACACGCACACACAACCACACACAGCGTCTCACCTGGGCCACCTCTTCGAAGTCATCGTGCCTCTTCTGCAGGGCCCGGGCTCGATGCAGCGACTTCCCCACCCCGGTGTGTTTGCTGAGAAAGGCCTCACCATGGTTTTCAATCCAGTCCAACACCTGGTCAGAGGAGGACAGAAACAATGACTCCCTGGCAGAAGGAAAGCCATGTGACAATAGGAGTGACCGCCAGCGCCCCGGAGTTCCCATCCCCATCAGAAAGCAGCAGTCCAGCTGGACATGTGCGGCCTGCCACGGATCAGGGATTTCATCACTGTCATTGGTCACGTAACGCTCCCACCCTTAACTACGTCAACTCATCTTCGATTGCCAGGATAGTCCCTCGTTACTCTCTCAGTTTTCCCAGCCTTATTAATCCATTATTTTAAACAGACCACCAGGCACAGTTTAAGCCCCTCACTACCCTTACTCCACCCACATAAAGTCGGACACACGGGCAGAAAATTAGGCAGCATCCGCTCAGGGCGATTCCTTGGCCCTCACGGCTTACTCATCCCTTAATTCACCAAAAAATGCTTGTGGCAGAGGTAACTGGTTACGGGGACCCTGCCTCCTTGTGCTGCTGGGACTCCCTTCCTAATCTCGAGAGGAAAGTCGGCACCGGTTAGCCCCCACCTGGCTGCCCCAGAGAGTGGTCTCCAGGACAACTGTCCTTTCTGGCTTACCTCCACCCCTCTCCTCCAAGCAGCATCAACTGCCCAACCAAACAGATTAAGGTCTTTACACCCTAAGGCCTTTAATATCTATGATTCTCTCCTGGGAAAAAGTGGAGACCCCATGTTTTTCTAGGGTTCAGATCGAGTGATTTGGCCCCAGGACATTTTCCTTGGTATTTAGGGAAGCCGGAACAGACGTAGCTGGAGCAGTAGAGGGATGAAGGAGGGGATGCTGAGAAGGTGAGGAAATATGTTGGGGGAGTAGAAGCCCCTTAGTAGAAGCCTTGAAATGGAGGGAGGACTAAAGCCTTTAAGGTCTATTTTGCATTCACACCGATAGCCTAACAAACACATGTGCCTCCCAGGGAGAAGGGAAGCCGTTCACCTCCTGGTCCCTGAAGAGGTGGCTCTCAGTAAAGCAGGTGGCCACACTTCAATCAGTTAGAGTGTACAGCCACACATCTGTTAGAGATCCTGCCAAGACAACTGAGCCCACTCTATGCTGGCTATTCTGGACTGAACCCAAACATTTGGTTAATGACGTGCTGGCCTTCTCAGGTTCTAGAAGGACTTCCTGGAAAAATGATTTAGATGAACTGGGCCTGTTTTAAAGGACCCTTTAGTGGGGGCCTAGGTGGCTCAGTCGGTTAGGCACCTGCTTTCGGCTCAGGTCATGATCTCAGTGTCCTGAGAGTCTGTTTCTCGTCTCCCTCTGCCCCTCCCCACTGCTCTTGCATGTGCATGTTCTCTCTTAAATAAATAAATAAATTCTTAAAATAAGTAAATAAAAGGATGCTTTAGTCCATTCCTCTGTTTCTTCTATGGATTGCCCTGTGGCAAGCAGACAGACCAAATCATTCCATGAACTATAGGCATGGGAGTTCTGGCTCCAAAGAATCTAATCTGTGGCTTTACTTCCTTCAACATTGGAAATAAATTACACCTGCAATTGTGCAAAGTATGGAAGCCTTCAAAGTCTTCGGTGAAACTATCACAAAGTCCACAACAAGATTGATATTAGGTCAGAGAAATGTATGCATGATATAAAAACGAGATTTAACAAACATCCACTTAACAAAACTGGAATGTCAGATAATTGCCCATTAAAAAGGAGAAAAGAAAGGCTTCTTAGAAAATGACTATATAAACACTGGGTATAGAGACTTAAATGTTTTATATAACAAATTCTGGCAATATATGTTTTTAATATTCTAGAGGCATGTCTGTGAAAAGAAATTGCAGTAGTAAATAAACTGGGTTTTTACCTTTTGCAAACACTGAAAGGCAGCACTGAAAGGAACTCTAAATGTTCCTTTCTTCAAAGAAAGAAGAGCCCACATCTCTCTAAAATTATGTATGGGAAAATTTGAACAACAACAACAAAAATCAGGAGAGTGCATTTTTACTTGACTTGACACAACGTGAACCCACAATTTTCTATTGTAAAGAGGATGATGAACAGCATGCAAGGTCAAAGAGAAATATTTCTAGTCCCAAAGTTTTCCATGTCTTATGTACCATCGATAGTGCAGTTTTATAATTTTTATGTATATTTAAACTTATATTAATCCCATGAAATGAAGTTTATAGATGATTTTGATAATTTTTATATACAAAAGAGCTGTCTTGTGGCTTTTCATGATTGCTTCAGAATTTATGACAGATTTTCAAATTATGATTATTATTTTTTTTTTATTTAGTTGTGAGAAGTTAAGTGTGACCTGCTTGTCTGGCAATGTTTTAATGAGTTTATTTTATTTCATTTCATTTTGTATCTCTAGTTTTAATAAAATTTGTTTAATAAAACAAATTAGTTTAATAAAATTTGATATGCTAAAACAAATGGATTTAAGAGGAAAGCTTTCCATTACTGGTTCACAAATGGTTAGCCTTTATACTCCCTGGTGGTAATTTCACAACTTGTAGACTTCTCTTAAAAAGGAATTTGTGTTCTATTTAAGTTCTTTTGCTTTCTTTAAAATGTTAATTCATTGTCAGTTAATGACACTTAAGTTGACTTAATTAGCTCTACCTTAACCTCTTAAAAATCTATTATTCACATTCGATAAGCTTTTATTAGCTTAAACATAATTTTGATTGCTCTGTGATGTTACATTGTCCCCATTTAGTCCAGCTTCTGTCATCGGAACCAAAGCTGTGGGGAACCCATGAGCAACCTCACTGAAGATGCAGAGATGGCATAGAAATCAATTTAACAAATAAAAAGGCAAATGATTTAGCATATGAACAAAATCACTTTAATAATCCATAGAGACTGAAAAAGTACCCAAGGACAGAGAAACACAATCACTAGAGGAGGTATTGTTCAAAATGCTGATTTCTGACCATTTTGTTTCAGACAGTTCAGTTACAGCCAGCCTCATTTGACACACATTTAGACCCCATGCTCTCTTGACCCTGATTCTATGTCCCCCAATTCTGGGAGTACAATCTAGCTTCGCCCCTAGAGAAATGTGCTTTCTGAGAAGACACCAACAGTGTCTGATAATTACATTACACCCCGCAAATTAATGTGCAGCATTGGAAAGCTGGCTATCCCACAGTTTCTGGTGCATCCCAGACGCGGGACATCACTGGTTGAAGACTAAATTGCATTTCTAGCCAAATCCCTGGAACCCTACTAAAGTGTATGCACCCATCATGGTACCCCTCACTAGCTATCCCTGTTTAACTTCTCTCCTCTACAAAATTTTATTTAAAATAATCAATTATCATCAAAATCTTAGAGGAGAACATAGGCAGTACCCTCTTCAATATCAGCCACAGCAACTTCTTTCAGGACATGTCTCTAAAGGCAAAGGAAATAAAAGCGAAAATGAACTTTTGGGACTTCATCAAGATAAAAAGCTTCTGCACAGCA
>CM052898.1:131132015-131222106 GCA_028534135.1 Potos flavus
GGTGGTGGGTATTGAGGAGGGCACGTATTGCATGGAGCACTGGGTGTGGTACATAAACAATGAATCTTGTAACACTGAAAAAATAAAATAAAAGTATTTGGGGATAAAAAAAATAAATAAAATGAAATAAAATAATCAATTATCAATTTTAGTCAAGATAGGACAGAGGGATAGTTAGTAATACCTATTAATGGCTTTGAATTGGTTTTCAAGTGTTTCCAACATAGAAGGTTTTACTTTTTAGTTTGTGCCTGCAGGTTCTTCAGGGAGCAAAGAAGCACATGGGGGATGTGAATGTCACTGGATTCAGACAGATACTTACTAGTCTTATTGTGCCCCAGTGCTGGCCACTAGAACAGCCCAGGATGCAGTACTGAACAAGGCAGGTGGGGCCCTGGCTCTGGGAACTCCGTCTATGTTGGGAACCGGCACCGCACAGGAGATCACACAATCGGTCATCAGTTGCGATGCGGAAAGTACCAACAGTCAGGGAAGGCCTCTCTGAAGAAGTGAGGGTGCAGCTGAGCGCTGAGGGAGAGTAGGACTTAACCAAGCTAGGAAGGAAAAACATCAGCATGGCCTGAGTAGGGGCAAGCGGGTAATGAGCCCAGGAACCAGACGTGCTGAGCCCTGGTGTGCCCAGTCAGATTCCAGGGCTCGTCCTAAGGGCCACTGAAGGGCTGCTGCAAGAAGACCTGCATTTAAAAGTTACTACTTTTGCTTTGTGGAGAATCAGAAGGAGGCAAGAGTAGAGGCGGGGAAACAGGATGTTATTGCAGAAATCCTAACAAGAGGTGATGGTGGCTCAGATGAGCCCGATGGCAGTGTCCATGGAGAGATAGGTGTGAGTAATATTTGGGGGAGACAACGGCCAGGATTTGGTGGTTAGGTATGGGGGCAATAGAGGGGCAGGTGGAAGGCTGACCCCCCGGGGCATGGCTTGAATCACCGAGTGGAAGAAATCTGGGTATCTGGTCACTGGTGCAGAAGCAAATGACTTATGAGGGATAGCACAGAGATAACAGATTCTTCTTGTGTTCTTTCTATTTTCATACTCATGCTCTGGTTCTGATAAATGACAGCTATGCCTGTGAACTTGAGTGGGAAATAGCACCCAGTGATAGTTGTCAATTCAGTTCTGGAAAGATGTGTCCTTAGTTTCAAAGGAGCAATTTTATACACTCAAGTTTAAAAATAAGTTATAAGTTGTTAATATAGTTGGATCCTAAAATTAACAAATTAGGGACACCAAATCCATTTGAAAAACACAAACTTAGGCTCAAATGTCATTAACCTGTGCATTCTTGGAGGGGCATTTCACCGGGACATAGTTTATGGGGGGTCCCTTAATCTGACATGCAATGACCTCTGTGGCCACCCCACCCCTCTCAGCCCCACCTCCAGTGAGTCCCGGCCTCACCCCTGAACACCCCCAAAAACTGCTTGTTTCCCGAGTTCTGCTCTCACTACTTTTAACTTCACTTGAAATGTCCACATCCTTCCTCCTCCCTATCTCCACCTCCCGGCCTCCTTCCTACTCATCCTTTAAGCGCCATCTCAAAATCACTAGTTCTGGAAAGACTTCTTTTAATAACCCCCCCCCCCCCAGGCTGGGGTGGTGTCACTTTTCCCTGATTCTGTTCCAACCACAATTACTGCCTCCAGGCCTCTCTCCCACCAGACTCTGACCTCCTTGTGATTCCCAGACTCATAGCATAGTGTGGTTTGTTACAACGTGTTGAACGGCACTCAACTCCCACTCACCCCCACCACATGGCTTTGGGGTGAATGTGTCAGCTCTGTGCTCCCCTTCTTCCCTCTGGCATAGAGTCTCTCTTGGTCTGCACCCGGTGGTTTCCCCTTGTGTGTCTCCACCCTCTCCACTGCCCCACTTGGCAGGTGGTTAGTCCTTGAGCTCAAAGAGTGTGGGATTTTCACTGCTATATGCTACCCTTCCACCAGTCCTCCTGCCCCCTGCATCCCTGCCAGCACTGCCCATGCAGGAGAGAGCCAACGAATGCTTACAGCCCTAGAGCCATGATTGGTCAAGTGCAAATGTGGTTGAAGCACCTGCCCTACCATCTTGAGAGAAGCTGTCCCACTTCGTTCAGGAGGGGAGCAGATCTGTTCCCTGTCTTTGGGAACAGAAACCTAGGACCTCCGGCTACTGCAGCAGGCAGGCAATCTTAAAAAACAACTTATAAAGCTCTTCCTCCTTTCTCACGCCCCAACTGTTCAATCAGAAATGAGTCCTTTTCCAGAACAGTCTTTATCAAGAGAGAAGCTCACATCCTGAACGGATGTGGGAACAGCCATTATACATAATTCCCTAATTGCCCCCTTTCTTCCTCATCTAATTGTGTTTATTCCAACGAGCACACAGTCAAGGTAGGGCACTTTTCAGTGTAGGAGACAGTCCTTTCTAGCTGCTAAGGGAAAAGAAAAAATCCTTTTGAAGAGAACTATTGATATTTGTTTCTGAACAGTGGCCATGAATGCAATTGAGTTAATGAGGGAAAATCGAGGGCCTAGCTGCCTGCTGCCCCGGGCCTCTTGATGCTTTGGGCTCTTTTAATGGGATAGAATCTTAGTGTTAGAGGATTCAGCCCAATGCAGGAGGCCCCTGCACTTAGAGATATCCACCTTCGTAGTTTTAAGTTCAGATGTAAGCTCTACCTACATATAAAAGTATTTTGGGCTCCTAAAGCATCAGTAAAATGTGGCCCCATCATGATCAGCATAACTTATAGACACCATCCTTGGGATCAAGAGGAACCTGGGCTCTGGTCCCAGCTCTGCCCCTAACCAGCTGTGACCCAACTCAGTGTGCACCTTCTCCTCTCTGGACCTCACTGTCCCAAATGAAAATGCTGGACCAGACCATCTCCCTAAGTCTTCTTCAACTCAAATATTTCATTATCTTTTTATTTTTCATTTTTTTAATTTTTAAATTTATTTTGATTTTTTTGCTTTATTATGTTGTGTTAGTCACCATACCGTATATCATTAGTTTTTGGTGTAGTGTTCGTTATTTTTTTGTATGGAGGGTATAGCAGCTCCCCTCCTCAGAGGAAGAGATTATTGTCTGTGAAGGGTTTGCTCTTTGTTAAGCTCCAGGCCAGGGCATTGGCTCATCACCTCTGTGTTACCTCACCCTACTGCTTAGATGCAAGCTGCATCTAAGGGTTAATTCTTATTAACCCTTTCTTGTACACTGTTTCCACCACAACCACAATCAGTCCAAGCCACCATCTTTCCTCTCTTGCCCTCTAAGTGGTCTTTTTCCTTAGACTTGTGACATTACCATACACTCATTAGCCGGACCTATTTCTTTTTTTAATTTTTTAAAAAAGATTTATTTATTTATTCATTTGAGAGAGCGAGCGAGCGCATGAGCGGGGAGAGGGGCAGAGGGAAGAAGAGAGGCAGACCCCCTGCTGAGTGCAGAGCCAAAGCAGGGCTAGATCCCAGAAACTCTGAGATCATGACCTAAGCCAAAGGCAGATGCTTAACTGATTGAGCCACCCAGGTGCCCCCACCAGATCTATTTCTTTAAATATAAATCAATTCACGACATTCCCTTAACTAAAAACTCTACCATTGTTTCCAATGCTAAAATCCAAATGCTTTTCGTAGCTTATAAGGTCTGCTTTGATCTGGACCCTTTTCTTCAAACTTCTTACCCTTTCGTCCTGCTCTCTATTCAATGGCCGCTTTTGCCATTCGCCCATTTTCGGGAATGCACCCAGCTCCTTCTGGTATCAAGGACTTTGTAGATCCCATTTCACATGCCTGGAACCTCTTCTTAAACACACCCCCTGGCTATTCCTTCAGCTTTCTGCTCAGACATTACTGACTATCCCTATATGACATATTACATATCCACGTGTTTGTGGTGGCGTTTTCTTTCTACCTCCTGAATGTAAGCTCCACGTGGGCAGAGGCTTTGTTTGGTTCACAGCTGGGCTCTCAGAGAGCATTTGTTGAATGAATGAGTAAATGAACTCATCCCATCTGATCTGAGAACTTCCTGTGTGATTAAAGGAAATGGAGACAATTTACAAACACATGTGGAATCAGAATCCCAACTCTCTTATTCCCTCGTCTGGCTCCCTCTGATCAATCCTCTTATTTGAGACAGGTTACTAAGCCTGTGTCATAGTTTGATCCACAGTAAAACAAGCAGGAAGTTTTTGTTGTTTTAAGTAAACTGAAGAACTCCTCGCTCTCAGCAACTCTCCCCCAGCCGCCCGCAGCCTCCTAGCTCCTCAGAAAACCATATCCTGAGACTAGTGAAAAAGAGCGCACACACAAGCAGCCGTCTACAACACGTTTTGTTCTGTTAAAGGCTCCAGTACACACAGTGTGTGAGAGTTCCAGGAAGCTTCATCAGAGCACGATTTCTCTCTCCTGCGACAGCACAGTGAATGATAGTCCCACAGAGGAGTGGCTCACACAATGCCAGCACCGCCCGCTCCCGTCGCCTGAGCCTGGAGAGCATGTAGGCGCCACTTGAAATGCCCAATTACCAGCAAGTCATTTTCTGTCCCTTCTTTGGAACAATCATGATCAAAATAAATGTCTTGTTATGGCTGGAGAAGCCATCACTTTTCTGAGAAGCATCAGCTGAAACTCATTAGCAGATGTCTGTTCTCCTTCTCCTGAGAATAGTGGTCCCTTCACCTGACAGACCAATGCTGGGGAGAAGTTGGCCAGGAGACCCAAAGCCCCAAAGTTCCCGCTGCCTCCACCCTGCAGCCCTCCACTCCCAGCCAGTCCACACCTGTACCTTCCCAACAGAGCCGGGGTTGGGGTGGTGACCAGAACTTGTCTTTGTCTTTGACACGTCCCTGAAAGAATCTCCTTGCCCTGGGGCCTGGATGCCTATTTATGGTGTCACCATACTTCTCACCACCAAGGCTTGGATCTCGTAAGTCAGAGGTTCTGGAACTTCAAAGTGCTTACGGATCACCTGGCGTTCTTTTTAAAACATAGGTGAGAACAAGGGACTGAGAGTTTTGGAGGGGAGGGGGTGGGGGGATGGGCGAGCCTGGTGGTGGGTATTGAGGAGGGCACGTATTGCATAGAGCACTGGGTGTGGTACATAAACAATGAATCTTGTAACACTGAAAAAATAAAAGTATTTGGGGATAAAAAAAATAAATAAATAAATAAATAAAAAATAAAACATAGGTGAGGAGGTTCAGGACAACCCCCCCGCCCCCCATGGAATGTGCCACTTTGGCATGCGGATTATTTTGAGCTGAAGGCACTTGAGACCCTGTGGCCTCAAGAGAGACTTTGTATCTTCCCTTAACTACTCAGAAGAATCTAAATTGCGGGTCTTTCCCAGAATAAGGGTTATTAGCAAAGATAAATTTTATCTAAGTAACCCATCTGTATGGCAGGGCAAACATCTAATTACCAAATATCTGCTCTTCTTCTGGCCCTGTGAAGTGCATTCCTTTCCTCTGGAATCCCAGACCCCTGACCCCTTCTCCTTAATTCAGAATGACATATATACTCACTTTGCCTGTCTTTGGAATTTCCATGTCTCTATGGATTCCCCATACATACGCCTATTAAATTTGATTTTCTCCTGTTAATCTGTCTCATATCAATTTGATCCTTAGTTCAGCTAGAAGAGGAGACAGCAATTCTTGCCCCCGCAAGAAGAGGACAGGACATTTTTGCTCCCTGACGATAGGCACCACCTTACCCACAGATTTCAGGTCAAAAAGTATGTAATAGGGCTAGATAATCTGTGTTTATAACCCGTTCCCCACTCTGAGCAGATGATTTTAATGCCAGGGGTTCAAGGACCATACTTTGAAAAATATAGTTCTACATTTGCACTTGACGTCTTCCTCGTTTTCTCAAATCTACCCTTCCTCATTCCCTAGTTCCTGCTCTCTGGCCACAGGAATACTGTGGCTCCCAGGAGCTTCCTGCTCCAACTTGACTTTCTACCTGTGCCAAATCACCTCAGACCTTCACTCTCAGAACATATTCCCTCAGCTCACATCTTTGATTAGCTCCCCACTGGTGACACAATGTGCAGTCTTTTATTCTTTAGCCTGGTATCCAAGGCTTCATAAATAGCATATTGAGGTCGAGGACAGGTTGAGAATAGGGGTTATCAGAAAGAAGTGACCCTGGATGGGACTTGTCTTCTCAATCATTAACGTAATAAGAAAAAAAGTATTGAAGATATTAAAAGTACTTAAAATTTCTGTGGATCAAGAAAGCCCTGAGGCTCAGAATCCCCTGGGAAGGGACTTCCTCTCACTGCCTCCCAGGCTCCAGTAGCCTCTCAGCCCTGCAGGATGGAGGCACCCAGGTCCTTCCTTAGAAGGTGCTCACCATGGAATGACTACTTGTCAATCAGAGAAGAGTCTGCGTTCAGAAAAATCAAAGTAAGCACCAAGGGAGAGACCATGGTAGGGAAAGGTGGAAAGGGAGGCAGAAAGTAGGGCAAAGAGGAATGAGGGATTAGAGGTTTGGGGCGGGGGGAGAGTATAGAGTGCTAGGGGTACTAGAAACCCAAGCAACCCCCAGGCAGGAGGGTCTGAGCATGTCTGAGGCAAGCCTCTAGAGCTCACTCCCCAACCTTGCCAATTCTAGGTAGGGAATACTTGGAGAAGGCGGGAACTACCCTTCAGTGCCAGCCTCCTATGACAGAGAGTAATAGATAGAATGCTCCCTATAAGATCAGCAGCATCAAAGATGCTAACGTTGAGGATGTTTCCCTACCTTCACTGCAATCTGAAAGCAACCATAACGAGCAGAACCCTCCCTTTCTCCCCTCCCTATCTCCGCCAGTACAGCTGAGCCTCAACCCTGCTTTCTTTCTGGGTGTTCACCCTGCCCAAAGAATCACCTATCATCTACTTGAAAGTATTTCGATGGATTATGACCATCAAATAACTTAATTGAAAACTTTACTATACTAAACACTAGCATGGGCAAATCGATATTATTCAAGATATATACTACAAAGAAAAACATCGGCAATGCTGAGTTAAGATTGTGAAAAACAAATGAGAATGGGTAATGTCTGTTCTAGGGAAATCTGTTTCAGAGATAGATGACTATAGAAGGCAATTTTATAATGATACAACTGATGGGAAAGAGTGTTTGGGGATGAGTATTACTTGTAGCCTGTGGGTCTTACTGGACAAGCAGTTTGAGGATGAATCTCAGCTATGGGCTACATGACCTTGGGCAAGTCTCATACTTGGACCAATTAATCTACCAGGGCCCTTTGAGCAATGACACTCCATCACTAACTTACAAACCCCTCAAGGGCAGGGCCCGGTCTCTCTGCATTCCTGTCACCTACCATGGTGTCCGTGGCATAGAAGAAAGGCTAAGAGCAGGATCCAGATGTTAGGTGGACTTGGATTTAAATCCTTACTCTGCTGTGTGACCTTATGCAAGTTTCTTTAACCTTTCTAAGCATCAATTTTCTCACCAGTAAAATGGGAACAAAACTATCACCTGCCTCCGAGGGAAGATTAAATAAGAAAAGGCAAGTGAAGAGGTTAGATGCTCAATCGTATGTACTCAGAAAGATGATGAATCCTGAGCTTTAAACCACACAACTTTTACAGGCACATTTAATTCCAGTAACAAAATCTCAGGGTTGGAATCCAACCCTCTCTCTGATGTTTGGATCCTCTCTGCCACATACCCAATAAGTAAGCAGTTGGCATTTCAAATTTTGCAGGTGGTTCTCCCTTGTGTGTGTTCCCTGATTTCTCTGGGACTACACCCAGAGCGCTCTCCTTCTTAGATGCTTTAATCCTTTCTTATAAGAAAGGTTCATTTCTAGACCCATCATCATTCTGGTCATTTTTTTCTAACTAATCATTCTGTGTGCAACCCAAAGCACTCATCTTTTATTATGCAAAGCCGTCAATTGGATCATACAATGTCCAAACTAGTTTAGTATGATTAAGGGGGCATAGTCACTAGAGCTAGTAAAGGATTGAATATCTGCAGTTTAAAAAAATTACTCTCAAATTCTTTTTACATATCCTTTGGCAGGCAGGAGCTGACATAGTAAAACCTATAATTCTCCATGTGAGGCGCCAGAAAAACTGATAGAAACAGGTGAGATTCATTTGTAGTACAGGAACTATGGACTTTAATATTAATACAGTCATTCAGAAGGGAAAGTCACTGAGCCTGATGAATTCTGCCATCACTGCCCCTCACTAGCTCACCTGACTAGACTGCTTATAAGGCATTGCTTTTAAGGGAGGGCCTTGGAGCCTCAAACGTCACTGTCCCACCCATACCACTGAGACCACTCCTCACTCTTCCTGCCTTACGTCCCCCCTGCTCTGCCAAGAGTGGGCACCCAGTTAAACTCCCTTCTTCCTGTCCCCTGGCTGTCACTTGGCTCTCTGCTTCCTGGCCTTCCCCGGGAACACCATCTCCATCTCCTCTGCCTGAGCTCCAAGAACCACTGCCATCCCACTCCGACCACAGGGAACATTGCCTGCTCTGACTCTACCGGCTCATTGTTATTTTGCTTCTTTGGCTCTGAACCCGGACAACTGTGTGCCATTCATTCATCCTTCGGTGCCTATGTCTTCTCTCGAGCAAGGGACCTAACTCCCAGCACAGGGCCTTGCATACAGGTGCAAACATTTCATCGGTTCATTCTTGCTAAAAACAGAGGGTGAAGAAAAAGAGAGGAAGGCAAAACGAGATGGCCTGCAGAGAGTATTCAAAAACAGTTGTTCTGGTTAGGGAAAAAATGGAATGGAAACTGCATCTATAAGAAAGATCAAGAATCTAGCTACTCCTTGTTCTTCTCAGCACAAAGTTAGGTTTTTCTGGGCTGGGAAGAGGTCCCTTACATTCTGAGACTACACAGCAGTTAGGGGAAGATAAGAGACAGAAGTGGAGATAGGCTGATGTCATGGGGTGCTCTTTTTGGCTCTTGCTCAGTGCTATCCCATCCTAAACAGGAAAAATAATAGCACTGAAAATTATCCCGCTAGTGATACAAAAGCCAGTGTGCCCCATCCACACCTTTCTGCCGCTTCATGAACCCCAGTCCCAGTTTGATCCTTGGAGACTTATTTCCACCGCCTTCAAGCCCAGCCGGGAAAAGAAACCTGAGCACATCTGTTGGGAATCAAGGGAGAGCAACCGTAAGGGTGATGTGCCAGGCCAATTCTGATCACAGAGGTTTCAATGGTATCTCTTCGTCCCTGGTGTCTATTCTTGGTTTTCATCTTCTTGCTTTACTCTGCTTTGGGGCCTTAACGGGCAAAATATTCCTACTCAGGCAAAAACCATGCCTGAAATCGGCAATGGGGCAAGCAGGCAGGCAGGCAGAGGCTGGCTCACTCTTCTGCCCTCTCCCTCCACCAGCCGGCATTCCTGTCTTTTTGTCTCCTGTCCCTCCCTCGCCTTCCTCTTTCTCTTTCTCCTCCCATCCCAAGGATGTCATTTTCTCTGTTCTCTGTCTTCAAATCTCTCTCCCTTTCTTCCTCTGCTCCCATTGGCTGTCTCTGTTTCCCTCCTTTCCCGTTTTGGGCTATGTGCACATGTCCGCCTGTCTTTCCCCTCTCTATGGAAGCATGCATGTGTGCTTCCTGTCTCTCTCCCTGCTCTCCTTCTCTGTCTACCTGGCTCCTCTCTTGTGTGGCTTTTCTCTAGACTACTTGGACTGGGAGCCAGAAGACTCAGCTGCATTAAGGAGCTGTATGGTCACGGCCACGTTATTTCACATATCTGGACTTCAGGTTCCTCCATCATAGTGTGGGTTAGATTAGATGGTCTTTCGGGTCTTTGACGACTCTGAGGTTTGATCACTGAATGAAACAGAACTTGGCAGACCCCCAAAGCAATCGCTGTTGTCCAAACAGGAGAATCATGCTGGGGTCCCAACAGCACGAACACCAGGGGGCGCCCAAGTCCCACTCAGAGGATGTGACTCAGGAACCGGACACACTGAGGGAGATTTTCCTATCTGCTAGGCAGCCAGGGTGCTGAGCCTTACACTGGTCTCTCATTCAGTCCACTGGCACCGGTCCTATGATCATTCCTATTTTAGAGGTCACGAAGCAGAAGCACCAGAGATGAAACGCCTCGGCCAGTCACGCAGCCAAGACTTGATAACAGGCTTTATGCGCAGGGGGTCTGAGTGCAGAGTCGGGGTTCCTGTGCACCATCCTGTATTCTTCCAGCCACGGACGCTCACTCACCAGCTCTCCACCAAGGCTGCTGAGTAAACAGCTCTGGACCCTGAATGTGCTCAAGAATCTTGGATCCAGACTACATGGTTCAGTCTATTCTCTCCTCCCTCAAGACCCAACTCTGACTTCTCGTGCTTCGGCCTACAACTGTTCGGTCAATACTCTCCCGCCCTGCATATAATGGCATATTCTGGCCGCACCATTCTTTATATTTTCCAGTGGGTATGTCTTGTTCTAACGAACCAGGCATCTTGCCAGACCGTAATGCAGTGTGGGACCAGGCCCACAGCAGAAGACAGAGCTTTCCGAAGAACTGATGAGCGCCGGCATACTTCGTGAGCACTGAGGCTGTGTCCCTGCATCCTCCACCTTGTCTGCAAATACCTGGGAGCCTCGAGACTTTCCCATCACCATACCTGCAGGCAGCTACTCACCAGCAACTACCGCATGGGCTGAGGGGAGGCTTCAACGGTGTTCACCTCACAGAAACAGAAATTGGGGGCCCTCCGACCATAATTCCAGCTCAAGTCAGCAAATATAAAGAGAACCCCAGCTTCGTGTCAGATACAGCCAAGAGCTGTGAGGTGCACAGAGAAGCAGCAGCCATGCTTTCTACTCTTCAGGAGACAGGGCATCGGTGAGATGAAACATGCAAAATAAAGATGATAAATATACAATGTTTCTGGGAGGCAGGAGACCCAAGTCCAAGTCTTTCACCCTAACTGTTGAGTGCCTTATGTCCAGAAGCCTTCTCAAGCACCTGCTCAGACACCTGCTGGGCACCAATGACTGGGTACAAGGCAAGCACTGGAGACCCACCAGAGGATTCGGCAGCCCTTGCTTCTCCACACTCGCCTGTGCACCTCTGGGCCAGTGTCAGTGACATGGGGAGTGGGAGCCTGTGTGGGACAACGGGGGCATGAAGTTATGCTCCAGAAGTGAGAGTCACAGATCCTGAACAGAACAACGGAATTACCACCCTGGGGGATTCGGTCCTCATGGAAAATCTGAACCCGTCACATCCACTTCATAACATTCTAGTCGCTTTTCCTCAGTGTCTACAATGTGATTGGTGTGGTGGAGATGAATTGATAGCATCTCAATTCCAGAGATACTCTCATTTTTAAGAGCATGATGTAGAATGGCCCCAGGTGCAGCTTTACTCTACCTTCTTCCTAGCTTCCGTGTGGATATCATGGTGGCCACAGAAAAGTCTGGATGCCACCTTCCTGCTGGGGAGGCCTTTGTCTGCCCCTCTCGCAGCCCCTCTGCCCACTCTCCAGCGCCCATCCTGGGGCAACAGCCGCGGAACCAGCGGGAGGGCAAAGAGCTCAGCAAGGACACAGCACACCCTGCAGCCGGGTTACCTCCGTGAGTCACTCCGCGTTCCCTGAAATAGTCACAGCCCCGTGTGTGCCTCCGGAGGCTGGCACCTCACTCTGTCTCAATCACAGATGGACTCCGTGATCCCCTGTGCTCCAGGATGATGTATTTATCTGGACAGTTCCAGATGGCATGAGTAGGCAACTGATTCATTTGCTTCTCCATTCCCGGCAGGCCCCACAAGGGTTTGGGAGCCGGGGCCAGCACGTAAGTGCCCATCTCTCCTGAGGCTGAGGTGTCGCCTCTGATGACTCAATCACTTGCCTCAGGCTGGGGCAGCAGGATAGGGGTGCCTGCAACAAAGTTAGGGCAGCCCAAGACTTGGAAACGCTCCTGAAGGCCTGTCTACTCCCAGGTCTGGTGTCACAGCCAGTGACAGGATGCCCTGCTCTCCCTCCCCACTCCCCCCATCTCAGGGCACCCAGCCCTGGGGCCCCTCCCAACAGCAGCTGCGAAGGGGACCATACCCCAAAGGCCTGTTCAGCTGGCTCTCATGTTCCATGCGTATTTCGATACACGTTTTGATTACAACTGGCCGATTCCACAGAGGGTAGAGAAGGAGTGTGAAATGTTATTTTATATGTATAAACTTGAAATTACGTGCTGGCCACAATAAAGTCTGACAGCATGAGTGCCCCCACCCTTGCCTGTCACCGTGAAATCAGCAGGGAGGTGATGTTAGACTCCCAACCAGCTCCCCATGCCCCAGAAGAGCCACACCAGACCAAAGCTCCCAGGCGCTCCCAAAGAGACAGAGAAAGTTCGAGAGAAAAAGAACGGGCTACTTCATTCAAAAGGGTATTCGTGGCAAGGCTTTCCTTTCATGGTCAAAGCATAACCATTTCTTTATCATTCATGGTAAAGGGAAAAGCTATGACTGGTGTAATAATGCAAAAAGACAGATTAAGCCAGAAATAGCCTCTAATCATTAAGAGCCCATGTTTTCAATCTCGTTTGCCAAGTAAAACCTGGCCGAAGACACCCCTGAAGGTCCTGTACCCCAACCACACCCCAGCTTCAGCAGACCACCTGCATCCCCGAAGGAGAAGTGAGCTCGCAGTATGCAGTCCAACCCTGACAGTGCTCAAATAACCCACCCCCGCCCCCCGCCCTGGACTCACCTAGAAAGCTCCTGCCCGAGTGAGGGTCAAGCTCTCCCCTAAAGAAAAGCAGCCATGTAACCAGAAGGAAGTGCTCTGTCTCGGGCGAAACCCCCTTCCCCACCCAAGAGAGGGAGCCGGCCCATCCGGGAGGCTGCTTAGGCAGGAATTCCAGAGGGTACGTATGTGGGGGGCCTGTTACCTGCTGCACGTCCTGCTGGAACACGCAGAGCTGCAGCCGCTGGTGGAGCCGCACCTTGCGGTGCTGCCAGATGCTCTCGAGCCGCCGCTGGTGGTGCAGCACCTCGTGCACCACGTCCAGCACCTGGTGCACTGCCTTGGAGTAGTTGGCTGTGGCTGTGAGGGACTCAGAGTTCCCGGGGCTCAGGGGCCGCTGCAGCACATCCAGCAGGGCTTTGCCATCCTGGCTGACCTGCAAGAGGGAGAGGTTAAATCGAGGGAAGCAAGGAGCCGGCAGGGGCCCAGGGCGACAAGGAGGGTCGGCTGACGGGGGGAGGGGAGCTCCCTCGTGGGGACCCAGAATCCCGTGACACTGGAGGCACGTGCCAGCCAGAGCTGCCTCGTGCTCAGCCTGTGCCCTGAGGGAGTGCACAGCATCCCGAATCCTGGGACAGGGGAGCTGCTCAGTCAGTGTCTCACAACAGAGCCTGGGCCATTGTGCCTGGTACCTCTTTGGACTGATTCACCGGGTAGGTCAAGCGGCAGAAGTTCAGTTCAGAAATGAAGCAAAATTTAAGCTGATACCATAAACCTCTCTCCCTCTTTCTTCTTCACTTCCTCGACCTAGCTCTAAACGTCCAGATCTGTGGCTAGAGGCAAGTTACTTAACCTCTCTGGGCCTCAGTTTCTTTGTCTGTAAAATAGTGATAGGAAGAGGACCACCCACAGAGTTGTGGTGAGGACCGAGTGAGTTAACACGGGGAGCGCTCAGAACGGGGCCCGGCAGGGAGGACTGGCTCCCAATTCTGTTTGCACCATCAACATCTTTATCAGCTTCATTTCTCTCTCCTGTCTTCCTGATTTCCTCTTCATTTTCTTTCTTTTATATTTCCCCTTCTTTCGCTCTCCTTCTATACAACTTCCTTGTTTTCTCCTGAGAGTGGTAATATCCCCATCCTTTCAGAACAGGCAGGGTTAAGGGAGGGATCCTGAGACTGTAGACACATTAGTTATGCTCCTGTGTTCCCCGAACATCCACTCTCAGTGCCGAGACCCGTGGGGCTGACATCCCGTCATTCCTTATTAGAATCTTGGTACAATTACAGGCATCCATATTTCTGGAAAGTGGCATCATCTGATCGACACCCGTGGCCCCCCTAGGGCTGGCCGGGGACCCAGTAGACCATGTATCTTTCCAATTTAAACCAGTGGTGACCAGGGAATTAGGGGATTTTAAGGCCCTAAGTTAATTTGGTTAACGAGTAAATCAAAGCCAGTTTGGAGCTGAAATGGTCTTTCCCTTCTAGCAAGGTGGGGAGATGAGCGTGCTCCTACCTCCAGCCTTATGATGATGAATGAGGAGCTGTGTGCTGGGCCCCAGCCTCCCCCCAGCCCACCCTCACGTCCTGATGATAGCTTGCTGAGGGCTCGGCAACACAAAGGCATCTGTTACCCCCTGTTCATGGGGCAACAGAAACGGTGTGGAGTCGGGGCGGCGGGTGACTAAGAGGAATACCAGGCAGGGAGTACTGAAGCTGAGACAGAAGAGGAAGCCGGCCTGGAAGCACACAGCTGGTCTCGGTGACCACCTCTCCCCACCCGTCCCACCATGCCTGCCTCCAGTAATGCACGCCAGTGGGGGCGAAGAGCAAGGGCCTCCTCAGTGACACAAGGGTAACCCCCTCCAGAGATGGGAATAAGACAAATATCCTGTGGCCAAACCCAGGAGAGCTCTCCTCAGGGAACTCGGAGCAGATGCTCTCTGTGGCACCATGCTACGTCCAGGGCAGGGTGGTTAGAGAGGGAAGGCCACGTCCTAAAGTCCAAGCCAACAGAGCTCCAGCCCTCTGCCTCAGTCCGCATCTGCGGGAGGCAGGGACAGCCCACTGATCTCTGACGTGGGCTTGGAGGGAGTGTCTGTGTCCCCAGCGCTGGGGCCTGAGAAAACACGGGAGAAACATCGTGTCTCTCTCTGACACAAACACCCTTCAAGTGTGAAACGTGTAAGCATGATATGAATCTCACTTGTACGCTCTATGTTTATATCTTACGAGGAGTAAATTTAGAGATTCTTGACCCATGGGCATTTTTGACCCACAGTTCTGTTCTAAGAGAAAGCCTTGGGCCATTTGGATCGAAGCTGATGAGATCAGATTTGGCTCACAAGTCCTCCCACTGCCTCCTCTAATAACAAAATGCATTAACATTTTTTTTTTAGCACTAATTAGCGTCAGGCACGAGGCCACGTGCGTTACATGGGCACTATCTTTGTAACCCTTTGAACTACAGGCAAGTGTTATCACCTTCATTTCACAGAAGAAAGTGAGGCTTAGAGTACTTAGGTAACTTGCCTGAAGTCACACCGATAAACAGTGGCTGAGAGTCAAACTCGGCTTTGACTGTGCCAAAAACCTTTACTCACACCCAGAAGCCCTTGGTTCTTTGACTTCAGCATGCGTCAAATTTACCTGGGGTAATATTAACTAAAATATAGGTTCCAGGCCCTACTTCTTGACATCCTGATGCAGTCAGAGGGGGAGCCCAGCAACAAGTCTGAGACAGGTGGTCCCAGAAACCACTAGGAGAAACACAGCTCCAACTCTCCTTGCCCCGTGGGCCAGATGTGAATTCACTTTCCCCTCCTCATCCAGCTTCCTTAATTAGCCCATCTCTTTACGTCCCTCAGCTTCTCCCTCCGAATTCACACCAGGTAGTCATCTCACTCACTTGTGTATGTCCACACAGACGCACCCATATGCGCCCTTCCTTTTCCTTGGAAAGCAATGTCAAGAAGACCGACCCCCCCCACCAATCTTGAACCATGCACTTGGCCTTTGATTTTTCAGTGAGAGTCTTTTAAATTGTCCTTCACTTCCATGGCAGCTTCTCACTCCTGCAAACACTTCTCTGCACCCCATGGTGAGTTCTCCTCTGGACTTTCTAGTAAGAAAATGGGTATTTGTACGAGCTACTTCATTAAAGGGGTGGCAGGCCCGGCGTGTATACACCCGTCCACTGGCCAGAAAGCTTTGCTTCCTCATATTCGTCTTCCAGGGGAAAGAGTCTGATCTTCAGACATAGGGGGAGGGAGGTGTGTGTGTGTGTGTGCATGCGTGCACACACAGGCCCGTGTGCGACAGGTGCAGCCTGCTGAAGGCCGCGTTGTCTCTGCTTCCTGGCTGGAGACTTCATTGTTCATAGATCGAGGATCTTAAAGATGCCTCCAAGGGGAGGAAAATGGTGTCTATCTTCTTCTTAGTCCAACCCAGGCTACTAGACAAGGTACAGGCCAGTGCTCCTGTCGCTCGCCCACATCCACACACCCTTACGAGCCCCGCGGGTCCTGTGTGGTCCTCACCTCTGTGTAGGCCTGGGTCACCTGCTCATACAAGGACTGGTGGTGGTGGATGGCCAGCTCCAGGTCCTGCATCTCGGAGGGCAGGCCCCCCTCGCTGCACATCTTGCACCAGGCGTCCACTCCCGACAGGAACTGGAAGGAGATAGCAGCTGCGTCAGTGCGGGAGCGCTGGGGGTGGGGGGCGATGGGCAGATACCTTGGGAAGAAGCATTAGGACCTCTGGGAGCCTCAGAGGCCACTGCAGAGGGTAGAGTCTTTCTCTTTAATTCTCCAAACACTAACCCCACGAAAGAAGCAGGACGCGGTAGGAAGTATGGTTCCTTCCTACTTCCTTTGTAGGAAGTATGGTTTCCACAAACAAGGATGACTGTTGTGAGACCGCTGGGGTGGGAGCCATTGGCATGTCCCACAGGCTGTACCCGCCCGCACACTGGCTACAATGTGTGGGGACAGCTCACTACCTCACAGGCACACCTCAGAACTTCTTGTCCTATGCACGCTCACAGGCACACGGGAGAGGCTGCGTGTAAGGTAACGGAATGTTTCCCCACGCGCACAATGGGTTGTGATGAGGAACAGAGAACAGCTCCTACAAGGCCATCGGGTACCCCAGGGAACTTGCAGAGGCCATTCCCACAAGGGATGGAGATGAATGCTCCACGACATCCCCACTGTTGGGTCAGTATGCTTAGGGGTGGCAGAGGGGAGGGGCGGCTGAGGGGACAGATGGCGCCACGCCTATGGCAGCGCTGGCTCCCAGGATGTGATACAGAGATACAGATCTCAACAGACAGCAAATTATTTTAAAATTAAAATTAACAACTGTGGAAGACTCTGGGTCTCCATGCACAAAAGGTGAGCTAACTGGAATCACTCAGATTTATTGGGTGGAAAAATACACCTCTAAAATGCAAATAATTCTTCACCCAACAGTCTGGAATGGTTCTGTCTGTGATTCCTCTCGCCTGGGTGCACAGCTCCATTTAAATTAATTGCCTAAATACCTTTTTATCTCATTGCCTAGAACAGCCCATATGAGGACAATAAAGAGCTGCCTAAATAAATGCATAATAGCCTTGAAAAAATAGCCTTGAATCTCTTGTTTGGTGTGTGTTTGTTTTTTCTCCCCCAGCTAAAAAGAAGCATGGTTTATGAGTTCCCCTGAAGGACTGGTACTACCTGAGGAAATTGCATTAAAAAATAGATACAAATAAAATTGCTTCTGATCCAAAGCAGTCCAAGTCAGGAAACATCAGCTAGAAGCTGACTCTGCCAGTCACTCTCGGTTCTGGCATTGTGCTCTCTGCAGCTGCTGGAGTTCCCGTCCCGGTGCCTGTCACCTCACAATCCCTGGCCTGGTGGCTGTTGTGGTTGGTTTTTCATTCTGCATGTTTTTATCCTGTTAGGCCAGCCCTTAACAAGTCTGGAAGCGCGCTGGGTGCCATCCAGCATTGGACTGCATACGCTTGCTAACATCTCAGCAGCTTCTTTGCTCCGCCAACAACCATTTTACAGAGGAACCTGAAAGCAACTTCACATTTGTCTGTCAACTCTGGGGGAGGCACCTCTCCAAGGCCCTTGGGATTTCTCTGTAATAAATAAGAGTCCTATATCAGACCCCACAAAATGCTCAGCTCAAGGAGAGAAAGGCAGAGATACAGAAAGGGAAGTACTGAGTCTCCCTTGCCAATCTGGATAAATTTTGAACAAAATGTGCAAGTGGTAGGCTTGAAGAGAGAATGGGAGATTCGACATGAATGTTCTCCTGGGTCTGGGCATTATCTGTCATTACCACCATGATCCTTAAAAAAAAAAAGGTCTAGATTCCTTTCAGTGTGTGGGGCTGCCCCTGACTTATGACACAAGTTTGGGAAGGTCTCAGGGTGAAAACAGACACAGGATCTCAAAAAAAAAAAAAAAAAAGAAAAAGAAAAAGAAAACAGACACAGGTGAGGGAAATATAAACATACCAGGATAATAAGTTGCATAAATACAGTAGTAATGTCTAGCATTTAAAAGCACAATAAGCACCTTACATGTGCTATCTCTAATTCTTATAACAGCGCTGTGAGGTTTATGATTATCTTGCATTAGAGATGAGGAAACAAGCCAAAACTGGTGAGGTGACCTGCCTATGAGTGAATGATTAGAAGCTACATGTGCCTGGCTGCAGAGCCTAGACTCTTTCAATTATCCCATGCCACCTTCCGTGTTAGGTGGGTCCAACGGTGGGAGAGATTTAAGGTATGACCTCATCTAGGACTCCCCACCATCTGTAAGCTACCCAAATGTCATACAAAGAAAGGAATTTAGAGGTTAAAACCATAAGCTTTAATGTTAGACACATCTCAGACGAAATCCCAGCTGTTCATGGATTGTGTGATTTTCACAGAGGTGTGTTAGTAAATGTTTAATCACCAGCATGTGTGTGTGTGTGTGTGTGTGTGTATACACACACACAAGTGTACTGTAAACTTTACTGATATAAGGGATGTGTAGCACATAATTTACAAAGAATAATAACATACATAAGGCTCCTTATTGTAAATTCTGTATAGCCAACTGATTCTCACAGGATGCTTTTGTTTGTGAACGACAAGCTTATATGAAAGCTAGCTGATATTTTCACTTACATTAAGGTGTAATATGAAAGTGAAAAATACCTCCAGACTTATGTCAGAGCATTACTCCTTCATCAGCGATGTGAGTGACTTCTGTGCTAAATGGAATAATAGAATGCTCAGAAGAATATTTTGAATAGCAGAAGAATATTTCCTCAATTTGGTGTGCTATTATTCACAATGTAACAGCTACAGATAGGACACATTTTTAAGGTTAGTCTGCATTTTAAAATATGTTTTTCCTCATTTTCTTAAGACTCTGGACAATCGATAAAACAATAAATCAAGCCCTAGTTTGTAGCATTTGATGATTCCCATGGTGTAAAACTTCTACCTTGGTCTGTTTCAAGCTATCAAGTGCCATCACAGAATGTGGAGTTGGGAAGAGTTGATTGGGAGCTATACACACAACTGTTTGTTATCGTGTTTTCACCACAGAGACAAATAGGCATCATTGCAAGAACATAAGTAATAATAAAATGTAGTCAAGTAACTAGTAGGAGTGATGACTTTTGAGTCTCTATTACCTTTGTTTTTAATATATTTTCTGTAAATTTACATAATTTAGTTTTAAGTAATGGCTATGTTTAATTACTGGTTCACAAATTTCTGGTACATTTGACATTTGGCTCCCCATAGGCTGCTTAGAGCCAGCTCCAACACACTGCTGGTTCCTGGGCAGGTCACTAATCTCTCTGAGCTGCCGTGCTCCTCTCTGTGAAATGGGTGAGTAATGTCATTGACCAATGCAAGTAAGTAAATAGCAACAAATAATTATTCCTATCCACTGTGTAATCATTATATTATCACTACCCATAGCAAATGCTTCATGTAAGATTAATTTCCCCCTGCTCTCAGCACTCAGTGATCGATATTTAGATTCACCCCTTCTGTCTACGCTCTGGGAATGTGGTCAACACACATGCACACACACATGCACACATGCACACACACAACCATAAGCTACCAAACAGAATGTAAACAGCTCTAGGTTCCTTCTTGTTTGGATGTTAAGCAAAGCCACCCGGAGTGACCAATGTGTCCTTGCGGACACAGGAGCCAGGAAGGTAGTAGAACGCAGGTTACTGCTGCAATGACTCAGCAGGGTCTTGAGTGTTTTTGGAGAGAGGAGGGGCTCTCTACACAGACAGCGTATGTGCTCCCACCCTTCCAACCAACAGCCCCCACAGCCGCTCCCTTGGCCTCACCTGCTCAGCCTTCTGGTGGAACACCGCAGACATGGCGAGGATGGTGCTGCGTTCATCCAGGGCAGCCGCGAAGCTCTTCCATTCCTGGTCCAGCTGCGTGGAAATCTGCTTGATCTGCTGCGAGGCATAATGACCGGCCTCAGAGAGGCGGGAAGCCACGGACATAATGCGGTTGATGTTGACATAGGCGTTCTGGGAAGCAGAGGAGGGGGAGTGCTTAGTGGGGCGAGCTAGAATGACACCCACTGAGCACTTTTGGGGGTGGGTGAGTATTTGGGGAAGGAGGCTACTCAAAACAGAAAGTCCAGCCATCAGTCAAGATTTAAAAGAAGACAGCATTTGAAGCAAGAACATTCTTCCAATAATAATTATTATTGGGTAGGTATGCTATGTTATGTGCTCTCTATGTACTAGATCCTTTTAAATTTTACATCTTGGGCACCTGGGTGGCCCAGTTGGTTCAGCATCTAGCTGTTGATTTTGTCTCAGGTCATGATCTCAGAGGATCCCAGGATCAAGCCCTGTAATGGGCTCCAAATGCAGCGGGAAGTCTGCTTGAGATTCTCTCTCCCTCTCCCTCTGCCCTTCCCCTGCCTCTATCTCTCTTTCTAAACTAAATAAATAAATAAATCTTTTAGGAAAAAGCAAACAAACAAAAAAGAACATTCTTCCATGCTAAAAATCTACATCTGAAACTAATGATGTACTATATGTTGGCTAATTGAATTAAATTAAATTTAAAAAAAACAAACCAAAATGGTGGAATTCTTTCTTATCTGTACTAGACTTAGGGATATTTCCCTCCCTAACCCCAACAAGGCATCTGTGGGTTATCCCCAAAAAGCATCTGTAAGGCTTTCCTGGCCCTGCTGACTTCTCTTATCATGTGTTTTGTTTACAATCGTTCCCATCTTTGATTGCCAATTAAAAATTCATGACCATGTGTGTTGTTTCCTACCAGGCCAACAGAAAACCCTCCAGGAAGGAACAAGGCAAAAGAAAAACCCCACAAATATAAGACAGTAGCGAGCATGATTATTTTTAACTGCTACCTCCTATTAATTGTCTGAGGTGTCACAACAATCAAGTAATATTGTGGCATCCACAGGGAACTCTTCTGAATCACACAATGTCTGCCTGAAGAGGGACTAGGGCAGCAAGTTGCTTGTGCACCTTTGTTCTTTGTTATAAATCTTCTCAAGTGACAAGAAATATTCTTCAGCAATGGCATTTTCTCCCGGCTCTATTATGAGCTCAGGAGTAGTTCATTAATATCGGGTAAATGAAGGTTCTTTATTTTCCTTCCCCTCCTCCTCCCTGGTCCCTATCCATCTTAACTGTCCCTGACCTCAAGCCCTCCATTCCAAACCTGAGCCAGGTTGATAAGGTCTCTGTTCACTTAAAAGGCCTCTGTAGAAGTTTAAAAGGTTAAGTGTAGTGCTCAAACACAAATCCATCCTGATGTCTAATGACCCCCATGTGTAATCTCTTTCTTTCGTCTGGCCTAAGACCTTTCTGATGCAGTACATTTCCTTAACAGAGCTAGAATATGACTGACTCTTGTTATTTGAAATAACTATCCTTCAAAGATTTAGGAATCATTATCAGCCTTGTTTTCTGAGTTAGGACCGAGATTCTACTTAAATTTAGGCTCTATTTATAGAACTGACAGAAAAACCAACTCTGCTTGGAAAGAAAAGAGAGAGAGAGAGAGAAAAGGCATGTACCAATTTTAATAGTTTTGTCTTCTAATGGAATGACATTTGGATTCCCCCAAATTTCAGGCTTGTGTCGCTGTCTTAGTTTGGGTTGCCTCCAAAGCAGACCTTGAGACAAGAATTTGGGTTGGATGACTTATTTGGAAGTGACTGCAGAAAGCAAGGTGAGGGAGAGGGCAAGCCAAAGAAAAAAAGGAAAGAAAATGAATAAAGGATGTATTTATTAATGGGTTAGTGCTACAAGCAATTAGAGTTCATCCCTCCTAAAGCCTTCTAAGCAACTATGTAGAACAACTTCCAGGCTGTCTCACTGGGAGGTGAGGTGTATCTGGGGCATTTATGCACCAAGTCCGATTGCTCATGGTTGAGGGTTCCTTTGGAGTAACTCCATTTCCAGCTTGACCTACACACAGGCCAAGCACACCTCCCAGGTCAGAGAGTGACCATGGGAGAGAAATGCAGGAAGCTCTCAGTTTATATGGCAGCCACCTGTATTTGACCTTCAGGGCTGGCTGAGGGGATACAGGTATGACATTGACAGTGTGTGATAGAGCTGTCCTTCCAAACTGGATTCGAATCCTGGAAACCTTTCTCCCCACCCCACATTTATCCAGATTTATCTGGTGTTATTGGGTTTTCCTGTCCTGAGAAAGTCTTTGTGTGCTTTGGCAAGATGAGAAGCAAGACAAGCAATAAGAGCTGGGCACTAGCCTCTCCCAGGGTCCCTCCTGGACATCTTATGGATGCCTGGCCCTTTGTCATCACTGCCTGTTTATATTCGCTCCCCACAGAGAACATAGGGAGGCACGCTTCTGCTCACTTTTAGGAAGAACCTTCTAGCTCTTAGAGATGTCTAACTGTGGCTGCCTCTGGAGGTTGTTAACACTTTGTCACTCATTCAAATATTTATGGAGAGTTGGCCAGCCTCTGTGTTGGGGGCTGTGGGGGAGATCAAAGAGGAATGAGGCAGGATTCCTGCCCTCAGGGGCTCACAGCTGAGACAAGAAAAGTCCTCAAATAACTGCAATTTAGAGCAAAACGAAGTAAGTGTTTCTACAGAGGCGGAGGCAGCTCGCGGCAGGCGTGCGGAGGAAAGGGATCGGAACCGCTAGTGATGATGTTGGGAAGGGGCTTCCTGCACAGAAGGGGGTGGTGAGGCTGGCGGTCCTCCAAGGCCCCCTTCAACCCTGAAGCCTGTGATCACAAATGAAAGCTAAAAACAAACAAACAAAGACCACAGCTTACATTTCACATTCTAGAGACTAGCACAGTAAATGCCTTTTTGTTTCCTTATCAGTGGGCAGAGAAATGTCTTACTAAAACTAACAAATGATTATGCTTCACAAAAGAAGTAGAGGGAGTAGTCCTCACAATAGAGGGATAAATATAATGTTGACTCATGAATTTGCTCATTATTCTTCTCTATAGCCCCCTTTCAAATAGCAAAATACTGCAGGCAAGTCACATGGCTCAGGTTCATCATCACCACCTTCTTCATCTTCCTTCAGCCTAGAACCTGAGACAAATGCACAGCTAGATTCTGAACAGCAGCCAAAAACCAAAAGAAAAGAGGAATGGTAGAGAAGGTCTCCGAAGACTTAAAAGGAAAGAGCAAGGTTAAAGAGCTGGGTTAAGAGTGAACATTTAGGGGGTGCTTAGTCATTATGCATAAATGACATGTCATGGCCTTTGGTCAATCCATCCCTGTGGTTCTTCTGTGTCGCTGTTTAGGCCTCCATTAAGGAGCATTTGGGAGTCATGTTTGTCCTGGGGACGTGGCCAACAGGAATAGATATTTTCATTCTTTACAGCCTTTCCATTCCCTACCAGGTGCCTCCTCCACGCCCTCCAATCTGGCCCTGCTCTTCTTCCTTGTCAGCCTAAAATGCCCTTCCATCTGCAGAGCTGGAGTCAGGGGCATCAAAGTCACTTGGCCAGGAGTCAGGAGACAAGACAAGAGTTCTGGTCCAGCTCTAACACTCACCTAAGAAGTCACTTGCCTCCCCTGTGCCTCAGGTTCTTTATCCTTAAAAGGAGGGTGTTGAACTAAAGAATCTCAGACATTCTATTTGAGGAAGCAGGGTCAGTTCCAGAGTGAATGTAGAAAGAACTTAGGAGATCATAGTTTTCTTCTGTCTTATTTATTTATTTATTTTAGAGAAAGAACTGAGTGGGGGAGGGGCAGAGTGAGGGAGAGAGAATCCTAAGCAGGTTCCATGTCTATCACAGAACCCGAAATGGGGCTTGATCCCACAAATCCGAGATTGCAACCTGACCCGAAACCTAGAGCAGGCGGCCCAATTGACTGAGCCACCTGGTGCCCCTCTTCTGTCTTCAGTGCTGAGTAAGGGAATACTGACTAAATCTATTCTCCCCAAACCCTCTTCTATGGAGAAGGAAAGGCATAAACTGAAGAAACAAGGGTAACTCAAAGATTTCAAGTGTCCATGTGCAACAGGAAAGTTTTCAACAAAAGAGCAACATGATCTGATTTATGCTTTTAAAAGACTGCTCTAGGGGCCCTTAGGTGGCTCAGTCGGTTAAGTGCTTTCGGCTCAGGTCATGATCCTGGGGTCCTGGGATGGAGTCCTGCATTGGGCTCCCTGCTCCCTGCTCTTCTTCTCCCTCTCCCTCTGCCTGCTGCTCTGCCTACTTGAGCTCTCTCTCTCACTCTGTCAAATAAATAAATACAATCTTTAAAAATAAAAAAATAAAAGACTGCTCTGTATGCTCAAGGGTCTGCAAGGAGGAGTCTGCATAGGGTGAGACAGAGAGAATAGCGCTGCCTACCCTGGAGTGGACATAGCCTCACCTTGGCTGTCTCAGCCCTTCATCCTGGTTCTGCTCTCTGGCCTGTCATGTGTGGGCCACGGCCACAGCTGGGTCCCCTCCCGAGTTCTTCAGCCTCCAAGTGACCAAGGACCAGATGCTCCCCTCCCGCCTCCTCATCAGCCCCTTCCCCTGAGCTGAGCTTCCGAGACTAATGGTTTCCAGTTTCACTGGCCAGAAGTTAGTAATGTTACTAATAATTCTGGCTTCATGAGTATTTTCTTAAGCCCTTACTTCAAAACTGCTTTATTAATTTAAATCCTCCACATACATGCAGTGCAATTAACGTTATCGTTATTCACGTTATCGTGTAGTCCAAGATGTAAACAGGATCTACTCTGCGAAATGCAATGTACGTGCAGCACCGAGTGTGGCATGACCCACCCTGTCCTACCTGCCACCCTGCCAAGGCCTCTCCCTCCCACCGTCACTTCAGTCACAAATGGAAAATATAATTAAATTGCGGCAAAAATCTTGCTAACTCAAAAGCCCTCTATACTTACACCCTGCCTCCGCTTTTGTTGTCTAAATTCTGTTTCCGTTTCATTCCTGCAGTCATTAATTGGACGTCACAGGATGGATGGCCCTTCTCCCAAGGCCTTGCCCCCTGCTGTGAATAACTGAAATCAGTGAAGCAAGCGGTCACCCTCCTGGAATAACCAGTTGGCAGAATCCTGATGAAAGTTTTCGGTCCTGCCAAAATGTTCTCACTTTGAACCTGGTTCCTGGCTGCCCTCACTGGCTACAAAAACAGGCAAAGTTGCTTGCAAGATAATCATAATTCTCCATTTAAAAACCCAGCTAAGGGGTGCCTGGGTGGCTCAGTGGGTTAAAGCCTCTGCTTTCGGTTCACGTCATGATCTCAGGGTCCTGGGATAGAGCCCCACATCGGGCTCTCTGCTCAGCAGGGAGCCTGCTTCCCCTTCTCTCTCTGCCTGCCTCTCTGCCTACTTGTGATCTCTCTCTGTCAAATAAATAAATAAATTATTTAAAAAAAATAAAAATAAAAACCCAGCTAAATTTTCTCCCTAAACGAAGTTTCTTTCGCAGTACACTCTGAAAGAGATACTGGTTCTTCTAGAAATAAGCATTTGATAGAAGCTATCATTTTGGTAATCCTAAGCTCTGGGCCAGGGGTTGATGGCAAGAGCAGATTGTTGCTGACTGTGTGTATTACAGGAATCCCATTGACTTCACTCTTAAAAGTAGGAGTGAAAAAAAAAAAGTAGGAGTGAATTTTATACGTTGGTCATATGTCCCCATGCCAAATCAGAAACTCTCTCCTGTGGGTTACATGAGATGACATAAAGCATCTAGTCTGTTGTCTGACATAGAACTGGTAACTCGATGGGTGACAATTTCTTTTCTCTCATCCAGTTCAGGAGACTGGTATGAACTCACCAAATTAAATGCGAACCAAATCCAAGTACTAGTAAGAAGCATAGCAAACAGGAAAATCTATCAACTATTCCAATAAGAGGCAGATATTTCAACAACATCAAGTCCCATTGTATTTCACAGAGAACATGCCACAGTGTCCCTTCCTGCCCCTGGGGAGGAGTCCCTTTCCACAGGAGCCTGCCATGTGTGCCCAGCCCTACAGCAGGCGAAGCTGCTCTCGTTGCCTGCCAGGACACTGCCCCGCGTGCCCCACCCCCTCTGCTGGCAGAGACCCTTTCCCTAGGGTTCAAGGGTCCAGGGCCCTGAATTGTCTACAGATCTTTCTTTGACCCAGAGAGATCAGAGATTCAGAACCAGCAAGCGACTCACTCTGTGAGCTAAGCCCTTGCAACACACACAGTGTGTTGTACCTTAAGGTGGAAAAGCAGAGGTCTTTGTCTCTTGGGATAGCCTTCTGAGGGCATCCCTACTACTCTGGCATCCCCAGAGTACCCAGAAGCATGTCTTGTCCTCACAGAAGCAGACAGATCCTTTGCCTCATCACTGACCCTACTGCCAAAGGTGGCAGAAGCCTCCTCCCCAGGCCAGGCCTGCGGTCCTTCACTTTGTCATCCAGGGGCAAGGCTTCTCATGTTCAGAGGCAGAGGGGAACCACCGAAGAGCTGTCTCATCTCTGGGAAGAGAGTTCTGCACATAGGGTTTTCAGTTCCATTCCAGTGAACGGGCGGCAGCTTTTAAATTATTATTAGGAAAATGGAAGTGGTGATTCATTAAGAGCACCACAGGAGGTGAGGCACAACGGCCACACAGGGGCCACCTTCCTGAAAGGGGCCCAGTCCAGACATGCCCCGGAGGCCTTGACTCTCCAAATCCAAAAGTCAAGGGAGGGAAGCCAGGCAAACACCTAGCTGAGGGCCGAGGTACTCAGTAAAATCACTTGGTGATTTGCAAATCGGCTGTTCAAGCAAACTAAGTGCAAAATATATAAACAGTAGGGCCTCAGCTGAGAATATACACATTACTAACATTATGTATACCACGGAAGGACACCCAAATGTTATTAGTTATTGAATGCTTACTTTGCACAGATATGCATGGTGGTAGGAACTCTAGGTTCTTTTTGTCATCTCAATTCTTTTATGTATAGAGAAACGTTTAAAAAAATAATTTTGGGATGTACATATTTTTAGTAATTGGGGGAAAATGTTCTAAAACTATACGGAGGAAATATACAGTATCTTATCCCCCAGTTCTTCCTCTCACCACTGATGTTAAAACATCAAAGCATCAGCTATCTATGGGTATTGGAACAAAGAGGAATTTATATTCAACCTTTTATCTTTATTGAACTCATTCTTTTCATTGAGACACAAAGGTTGTTTCTAGTTTGGGGCTTTTTTCCTCTACAAATAATGCTAGGGTTTGTAGAGTATTTTTAATTTTAATAGATTTGGTATTTTAAATATTTTTTAGTTTCACAAGTTATTTTAATGTATCTTTAATGAATCTGCTTAGGTTGCATTCCATGAAAGCTGTAGTTACTAAAACTCCTCCATCTCTTTTTACTTTAATAAAGCTTTTTTTTTTTTTAAGTAAGGCACAATTTACTACGAGTGAAATAGGTAAGTTTTAATGAGCAAATACTGCTTTACTAAGGAAAAGAATATAAACACACTTCACTTAAAGTTTTTTAGAAGCCAAAATCATAGAACAGTGTCATTTTACAGTTAGAAAAAACAAAACAAAACAATAAAACCCAGACATTTCTTGAATCCATCCAGGAGGTGTTTAAAACTTTGTGAAGTTTAATTAGGGGGTATGTTCCAAGACGCCGAAAGAGAGGCTGACTAGGAGTAGACCCCAGGCTCCTGATTCTTAGTCTGCATGACCCCACTGTTTATAGCTATCTTTTTCTCATGCCCTGCAGCTTATACTAATTTAAGGTTTTGTTTTGTCACACTCAGAGAGAGCCATAAGAAAAATACTTGGAGATCTGCCCACACAGCTTTCAGAGGCTTCGTGAGTAGCGTGCAGTATCAGTAAGAAGATAGATCGTGCCAGAGCAATGGAAAAAGCTGAGCCTCACCTCCTCTTTCCAGCCTAATGACACCATATGTATTGCTTCCATCTTTGCTCGTACCAAACCCACTTTGGGTCCTGATGCTGTTAAGGCATCAGTTTATGATTAATTAGTTTAACATTACCATGTAAACCTGCTGATCCCACCTCAAAACATATGGCCACTGGGAGAGTAACATCTGGAATAAGAACTGTCCATGCTTGAAACTCTACTACAATGGCTCGGAGATGTGATGGGTTCTAAATGAAACTTCCAACTTCTGCCTCCCACAAGCCACAGGGTGCCCTCGAGGGGGCCAAATAGGGCAGTTGATGGATGACTATCTGGTCAGATCTGGCCAGACTGTAGGTCAAACCATGTGGAAGCCATCTGTCACTGTCGGGTGGGGAGAGGAAAGAAGTTGGAGCAGCCCCGGTGCTCAGCAAAGATAACATTGGCCTGGGAATCCCTCTGTCCCCCTCGCCTGGCTCACTGTAGCAATGTTTCCTCCAGCAATTGCTTTACAAACCATTAAGCAGCCATGAAAACAAGTGCCTGGCCATATGTCCGAGGGCCAAGGAGACCCAGGATCAGATTTCAGTCAAAGAGAAACCAGTCTCTCTCTCCTTTCTCAGCCCAGTGAAACTTCCTTGGAGGGGTGAATGTCTTTGTAGGAAGCAGCGTTGTGGAATTCACATGCTAGGGAGGAATGGGTATGGCTGGAATCAGATCTGGGACACCACTGGGGAAAGTGGTTGGGATCAATGTAGCTCTTCTGGGTTAGAATATAGTAATTTCGGGCTGCCTTTAAGATTGAAATCAGAGGCTATAATACTTCATGGAAATATACTCACCAGTATTTTCTTCCCCAGATCTTTCTTGAGTACGCCTGGCTATTCAGAGCTCAGTTTGTGCATTGGCACAGCCTGAGAGCTGGTTAAAAATGCAGAATCTCCAGCTCCTTCCCAACTTTCCAATAAGAATCTGCATTTTAACAAGATTGTCCCAAGTGATATGAATGCACATTAAAGTTTGAGAAGCTCTGTAGACAAGAACTCTGAGAGCAAGGAGAACTGTTTCTTCTAGCACTCCTGACCCTGACAATAGTACTTGAACATTTGCCAAGCACAACATTGTGCCAAATGTTGTGCTTAAAATGCATGATCACATCTCATCCTTACAATACCCCTGGCAAAGGTACTATCATTATCTCTCCCATTTACAGACGCAGTGGTAAGGCTCTGAGAAATTGAAACAACTTGCCCATGATGACACAACCAGGCAGGAAACCAGCAGCAACAGTTAGCAACTCGTGCCCATGCTGTTCTACTTTTCCACCATGCTGTTCTACTTTGCCATAGGTGTGAAAGCAGTTGGGCTGGCCAAGGATGTCCCTAAAGGGAGAGGGGAGATGATGAAGAGAAGTTTCTCCCAAAGATTCAAAGACTTGCATCTCAAAGAAGTAGGGCTCATGGAGAGAGAATTTAATAAAAATTTCCACATCTCTGAAGTCTCTCCTTTGGGGCCCTTGACCTGTCCTTGAACTTCTCAGAATAGCCCAACTTTAAAATGGGCAGGAGTCTCTTGTCCTCTCCCTCCTTGGAGCAATAATCTTCACTTGAAAACCTAAGGCCAGTCACCCTGAAGAACAGGTCCTTGTCTCTGCAGAACCTCTGGAAAGCTCAGGATTAAGGCAATTCTTTGCTCCTTTAATCGATGTCTTGCCTTATTGCTGGAGTTTACATCTGCTGTCTCATTCAACGATTCATTCGACAATGCAAGACACTGTGCAAACAGGAAATAAGACAGACAAAATTCCTATGCACGTGGAACTTACATTTCAGAAGAGTCAGACAATAAATTAATAACTATTTACTATATCTTTATTTCAGTTCTGTATAAAATATAGTTGAGAAAAGTGTAGTGTGTGATGGGTCTGGGAAGTTAGGGCAGTCTGACCCCTGAAGTCAGGGGTGAGACCTGAGCTTATCCCTGAATGAAGTGAGAGTGTGAAAAGGCTATGAGCAGGAAGAAGCTTCAAGGTAGAGGCGACAGTGGAGGCAAAGACCACAAGGCAAGAATGCCCTTGGCAGGTTCAAGAAATGGTGAGAAGCCCAGGGTGACTGGAGAAGATAAGCAGTGGGTAGAGGCTGATATCTGAGAGGTAACTGGGGGCCAGACTATGTAGAACCTTGTAAGCCATGGTAGGGGACATCAGCTTGTACCCTGAGAAGGATGGGAAGACATTAAAGCATTTTTGAGTAGAGGAGTGACACAAGATGATGTATCTCACTCTTGGAAGGAACTTCAGACAGTTGTGTTGAGAATGGACCATAAGGGAACAAAGGTAGGAGCAGGGAGACCAGGTGGAGCAACGACAATCGTCCAGCAGGACTGATGGCAGCCTGGGTCAGGGTGGTGGCCATGGAGGTGGTGACAAGTGACCAAATCCTGGATATATATTGAGGGTAGAGCCAAAAGAACTTACTGATGGAAATCTTTTAGCTCTTGCTAATTTTGGGCCTCCAGCTGTGTCAGACACTCCGACCTCTGCTTTTTTTAATGTTCTCTTCTCATATACCTACCTGGTCCTGACCTCTCAGTTCTCAAACTCGCCTGTATGCCCTTGATCAATCTCTGTCCCTTTTCTGGTACTCCTGGCTGGCTACCACCCATGCCCCAGAATGGCATATGCAATGTTACTGCTGCATATTATTACCAATATTTTATATTTGTGTCATGCTTTACAGTTTAAGCCCTTCTGTGTACATTATCTCATCTGACATGCTAGGTTTCATAGACCATTTCATGCTTTTCATTTGGCTCCAGGAGACCTCAAAGAAGAGGCATGAGTCAGCTTTGGCTGAATTTCAGACAAATTAACTCCTTGGCAGCTGCAGACCTGTCAGAGAGCATGTGAATATGTAAGAGTGCATGGGTAAACTGAGCTACAAGGCTCAAGGGCGCACACCAAGAGGGCCCAGCAAATAACCTGAGGGCAAGGAACATGCTGACAGAAGGCCCAGAGAACAGTGGATTGAAGCCAGAAAAGAAATACCAAGGCTGTGGGCAGAGAATCAGGAGTGAGGAGGAAGAGGGAAGTCTGGGGCCTAGAGGGGGTGTATGATTAAGAGAGAAGGCTTCCAGCCACAAGTCAGAAATCGGAATAGTCAGTCAGGCCCTGCAGATAAGCTCAGAGCAGGCTTTCAGAAGGGACCCAGTTGGAGGGCAACTGGTGAGAAGAGCCAGCATTGTGCATCCAGAAAGGCTGAGAAAGCCTCAGTTGCAGGCAGCCAAGGAGTTTCCCTAGGTTTTTATGTTGAATTGAAGCCAATCCCTCAAACGTAGCTGATTCAAGACCGGTGGGCAAAGGCAAATGGGGCACCTAGAAAGGTTGGGGTGGGGAGCTAGGTGCAGGGAGTAAGGACAGCTACTCCTTTTCTCTGGATCCTCCTGACCTTGAAGGGAAATCCTCACCTCCAGTTCCAGACGCTCATTATCCAGTAGTTTTTGAGTTTGACCCCTGCCTATTGTCAGTGTTTTTTCTCTTCACCCAGAGCCAGTGATTCTCAGTCTGGTTCTCTACCTTGTACCTATATCCTGGGCTCCACCCCAGCACAGTTAAATCCAAGTCTAGAACAGTGGGGCCCAGATGGGGCAGCCAGGGTGAGGACTGCTGCCTTAGCCACATGCCTTGGTTGCCCCGGTCCCCCTCCAGAGCATCTTCCTCTCTCCTTAGGACAAGTTTAATGCTGACAATGGTGCCAAGAGCAAAGATTCATAAATGGATACTGAGCAGATCAGAAAATAAAATCTAAACCTCCTACTGAGTTGGAAGAAAAGCGAAATTCCACCCACATGGCTGTTTGTGGAGATACAAACACTGCATCCTGTTCAATTTGATTGGTAAGAATAGGTCTGGCTGGTGATATGTGCAATATTTTACAAGTAGAGGTTTCCTCAGAAGGCCTGCCTTAGGAATCCCAGCGTAGACAGCAAACACAGGATCACGTTCACTCTCGTCAGGGACGGACACATTTTAGTTGCTTTACCTCCACCTTTAGGATTAGAACCTCAGAAAAAAAAGATGCTCAAGGTCAGATGGAATGTGAAAGATCAGCCAGTGCGCTAGTTTCTGGAATTTAGTATGCTTCACCTGGGGACCTTGTAAGCAGCCTGGCTCCCAGGGCCACTCGTGATGGAACCCATTGCTTTCAGCTGCCTTCCAAGGGTTGTCCAGCTTCTGCTAGAGTCACGTCCTATAGGGCTCCTGCAGAAGCGAAGACCCTGCCTTACCAGTTCTGCATCCTTGCTGCCCAAACTCTGTTCCAGGTTGGCAACAAATGCTGTGGCATGCTTACTATCCTTATTTATCCAACAAGTATGTATCAGCACTTCATTCCTTTTTATGGGCAAATAATATTCCATTATATGCATATACCATATTTTCTTTATCCATCAATTTGGGTTATTTCCACCTTTTGGTTATTACGAATAATGTTTCTATAAACACTTGTGTACAATGTATGGACATTTTGTGTAACCATATGTTTTCATTTCTCTTGGGTATATACATAGGAATTGAATCACTGGGACATATGGTGATCTATGTTTAACTGTTTGAGGAACTGCCAGACTATATTCCAAAGTGGCCACACCATGTTATACTCCTTCAGTGTATGAAGGAATGTAAGAGGGTCTATATTTCTCAATGTCCTTGCTAACATTTGTTATTATCTGACTTTTGATTATAATCATTCTAATGGGTATAAAATGATATCTGATTGTGGTTTTGATTTGCATTTCCCTGATGACTATCAATGTCAAGCATCTTTTCATGTACTTATTGAACATCTGTATATCTTCTTTGAAGACATATCTATACCGATCCTTTGTCCGTTTTTTTTAAAGTAAGCTCTACACCCAGCATGAGGCTTGAACTCATGACCCCAAGATTAAAGGTTGTATGCTTTACTGACTGAGCCAGCCAAGTGCCCCTTCTTTGTTCATTTTTTAATGATGTTGTCTTTTTCTTATTGAGTTGTAAGAATTCCTTGCATATTCTATATAAAAGTACCTTATTGGATAAATGGTTTGCAAACACTTTCTCCATTCTGTGGATTATCTTTTAACTTTCTTGATTATATCTTTTGAAGCACAAAGTTTTTTAATTTTGATGAAGTCCAATTTATTTGTTTTTAATTTGTGAGGAAAGGATCCAGCTTCATTCTTTTGCATGGTTGTCCCAGAACCACTTGTTGAAAAACTATTCTTTCCAAATTGAATGGTCTTGGTACCTTTATCAAACCTCAGCTGACCACAGACATATGGGTTTATTTATAGACTCTCAATTCTGTTTCATTGATCTATATGTCTATCCCATGCTGGTACCATACTGTCTTGATTACTATTGCCTTGTTGAAAGTTCTGAAGTCAGGAAATAGGAGTCCTCCCACTTTTTAAAGACTGTTTTGGCTATTCTGGGTCCCATGTAATTCCATGTGCATTTGAAAATCAGCTTCTATAAGACAGCCGGGGTTCTGATAGAAATGTGCTGAATCAGTAGATTGATTGCCATTTTAACAATAAAGTCATTCAATCCATGAATGTGAGATGTTTTCCCCTCTATTTAGCTCTTTAACTTCTTTCAATGATCTTTTTGTACTTTTCAGAGTACAAGTAGTACACCTCTATTGTTAAAAGTTTTCCAAGTATTTTATTCTTCTTGACATTATTGTAAATGGAATGGTTTTCTTAATTTCATTTTCAGATTGTTCATTGTAAGTATGTAGAAATACCATTGATTTTTGTATATTGATTGTGTATCCTGCAACCTTACTGAACTCATTTACTACTTCTAATAATTTTTAGTGGATGGCTTAGGATTTTCCATATGCAAGGTCATGTTATCTAAGAATAGAGATAGTTTTACTTCTTTCTTTCTAGTTTGGATGCGTTTTCTTTTTCCTGAATAATTGCCCTGGCTAGAACCTCCAATATTGAATAGAAAGTGACAAGAACAAACATTGTCTTGTTCCCAATCTTAGGTGGAACATATTCAGAATTTAATCATTAACTATGATATCAGCTATTGGTTTTTCATAGATAGATGCCCTTTAACAGGTTGAGAAAGTTCTCTTCTATTCCTATTTAGTTGATTTTATTATCAAAAGGTGTTGGATTTTGTTAAATCCTTTTTCTAAGTCTACTGAGATTATCATGTGGCTTTTGTTTTTTGCTCTACTGATGTTAAACCAACCCCACAATCCTGGGATAATTCCCATTGTTCATGGTATATAATTCTCTCTATTTGTTGCTATATTTAGTTTGCTGGTATTTTATTGGAAATTTTTGCACCCATACTCATAAGCAATATGGGTCTGTATCTTTCTTTTCTTGAGTGATGTTTTCATCTGGTTTTGGTATCAGGGTATTACTGGACAAATTGAAAGAACTGGAAAATGTTCTCTTCTATTTTGGGGGAAAGCTTCTGAAAAATTAGTATTAATTTTTCTTTAAATGTTTCTTAGAATTCAGTGGTGAAGCCATCTGAGTCTTCACCTTTGCCCATTTCATCTATGTTTCTAGTTTACTGGCATACAATTATTCATAGTATTCCTTTACAATCCTTTTTACCTCTGAAAGGTTGGTGGTAATGTCTCCTTTTTTGCTTCAGATTCTAGTAATTTTGTTTTTCTTGGTCATTCTAGCTAAAGGTTTGTTAATTTTGTCAATCTTTTCAAAGAATAAGTTTTTTATTTCACTGATTTTTCTGTTTTTTCTATTCTCTAATTCATTAATTTCAACTCTAATCTTTATTATTTCCTTATTTCTCCTTGCTTTAGGTTTACTATGTTCTTTTTCCAGTGCCTTAAGGTGGAATGCTAGGTTATTAATTCTAGAATTTTTTTAATACAGGTATTTACAACTATAAATTTCTCTCTAAGCACTGTGTTAGCTGTATCCTATAAGTTTTCGTATGTTGTGCTTCATTTTCATTCATCTCAAAGTATTTTCCAATTTATTTTCTTTTTTTAGAGAGAGAGAGAGAGAGTGTGTGTGTGTGAGCAGTAGGGAGGGGCAGAGGGAGAGAGAGAATTCCAAGCAAGCCCCACACCCAGTGGGCAGCCCAACATAGGGCTTGATCTCACAAACTCGAGATCATGACCTGAGCTGAAATCAAGAGTTAGACACTTAACTGACAGAGCCACCCAGTCACCACTCCAATTTCTTTTTTATTTCTTCTTTGACTCATTATATATTTAGGAATGTGTCATTTAATTTCCACATATTTGCAAATTTCCGAAATTTCTTTCTGTTGTTGATTTCTAATTTTATTCCATTATGGTCAGAATTATATTATTTTTATCCTTTCTATTTATTGAGGTTTGTTTTATGACCTAGCATATGATCTATCCTGGACAATTTTCATGTATCCTTGGGAAACATGTATGGTCTGCTGTTGTTGGATGGAGTACTCCAGGATGTTTCTTAGGCCAATTTGGTTTATAGCCTCTGTTTCCTTGCTTCAAGTTTTCTATTTTCTCACTGATCTTCTGCTTCATTGTTCTGTCCATTATTAAAGTGAGAGTGTCAAAGTCTTCATTACTGTAGGATTGTATTCTTCCTTCATTTCTGTCGATTTCATTTCAAGTATTTTGGTGCTCTGTTGTTAGGTACACATATGTTTAGATAATTGTTATACCTTCCTGATGGAGTGACCCTCTTATCATTACAAAATGTCCCTCTATATCTCTAGTAACATTTCATTGTTTTAAATTCTATTTAAAAGTCTATTATTAATGTAGCCACTCTGGCTTTCTTGTGGTTGTTGTTTGCACAGTACGTCTTTTTCCAACCTTTTACTTCCAATGTATTATAATCTTTGAATCTGAAATGTGTCTCCTATAGACAATCTATAGTTGGATCTTATTGTTGTTTCTTTTTTTTTTAATTCAGGCTGACAATCTCTACTTTTGGTTAGAGTGTTTAAGCCTTTCACATTTAATGTCATTATTGATATAGTTGGATTTATGTCTGCCATTTTACTTTTAATCTACACCTTATTTTTTATACCTTTATTCTTCCTCTACTGCTTTTTTTTGCATTAGGTGAATATTTTATAATGTAGCATTTTAACATCTTTACTGATTTTTTTCACTATATTTTCTGAGTTATTTTCTTAACCACTGCTCTAGAGCTTACCATACACATCTTCTCTTATCAGAATCAGCTTCGGATGTAATTAATTCCAGTGAGTGAAAATGTTACTCCTATATTGCTTTATTTCCTTCCTCCCTTTTTGTGATTATCATTATATACATTACACCTATAAATGCTACAAACTTAAATTGTTCTATTATCTATTTTATACCTGTCTTTTAAAGAAGCAGTAATGAGAAAAAAGAATAAATATATATTTATAGCTTTTGTTATATTAACCTCTTTATTTATCATTTCTGGGTCTTTTTATTTGCTCTTGTGGATTCAAGTTACCATAGGAAGTAATTTCCTTATTCCAATATAGCTTTGTTTCCACTCACCGCTTGTGTTTTACTGGCACATATATTTCTGTATGTTACAGGCCCAATAGCACATTATACACATTTTATACAATCAATTTTTAAATCAACTAAGAGAAAAAGAAGAAATGTGCATTTACGTTGTTTTTTATAGTTACATAATTACCTTTACTGGTACTCTTTGTCTTTTTGTGTGGATTCAAATTACTGTTTAGGGTCTTCTTTTATAATTTTTCATAAAATGTGTCTGCTGGCAACAACTTTTCTCAGTATTTGTTTACCTGAGGATATCTTTATTTCACCTTCATTGTGAAGGCTAGCTTTGCTGGATATAGGATTCTTGGTTGACAGTGTTTTCCTTTGAGCACTTTGAATATATTATCTCACTTCCTTCTGGTCTCCATTGTTCCTGATAAGAAATCAGCTATTAAACTTATTGGAATTCCCTTGTGACAAGTCAGTTTTCTTATACTGCTTTTAAGATTTCCTCTTTGTCTTTGCTTCCAGTACTTTTTAGAGGGGGGGGAGCGTCAGAGGGGGAGAGGAAGAGAGAGAGAGAGAATTTTAAGCTCCACTCCCGGTGTGGAGACCCACATGGGGCTTGATCTCAGGACACTGAGACCAGGACCTGAGCTGAAATCAAGATTGGATGCTTAAACAACTGAGCCACCCAGGTGCCCCTGCTTTCACTATTTTTAGTATGATGTGTCTGTTTGTAGGTCTCTTTGCAGTTATCCTACTTAGAGCTTCCTAAGCTTCCTGGCTGTGTAATGTTTTTTAATGAATTTGGGATGATTTCAGCCATTATTTCTTCTAATATTTTTTCTATTCTATTCTCTCTCTCCTCTCCTTCTAGTACTCCCATTATGCATATGTTGGTATACTTACTGTTATACCATATTTTTCTGAGGTCCTGGTTTTTTTCATTCTTTTTCTCTCTACGGATTGTATAATTTATATCGATCTATTTTCAAGGTTGCTAATTCTTTCTTCTGCCAGTTCAAATCTATTGTTGAGCTTTTCTAGTGAATTTTTCATTTCAGTAATTGTATTTTTCAACTCCAGAATTTCCTTTTGGTTCATTTTTATAATTTCCATTTCTTTACTGATATTCTCTGTTTAAGGAGACATTATCCTCAAACCTTCCTTTACTTCTTCAATCATTTTCCTTTAGTTTCAATTTTTTATTTAAGATCAATTAGCCAACTTATAGTACATCATTAGTTTCAGATGTAGTGCTCAATAATTTATCAGTTTCATTAAAAAATTTTATAATGGCTACTTTGAAATTTTTGTTAAATCTAACATCTGGTCACTCTCACAGGCAATTTCTGTTGCCTGCTCTAAGCATATAAAAAGCATATGCTTTTTATCTGTTTTTTTCTTTTTTCCTGGTCCTATTTTTCTGTTCCTTTGCATGTCTTCTAACTTTTTTTTTTTTTTTTTTGGACACTGGACATTTTAGATAATATATTATAGCACTCTGGGTCCTAATCCCCCACTTCTGGGGCTTGCTATTGTTATTTGCTTATTTGTTTTGTGACTGGATAGACTATTTTAGTGAAGACTATGTCCACCTCAGCTCCCATAGTGAATGACCTCTGATGTTCCCCAGGTGGTACTGCTTTGGGTATTCCCATGGTCACCCTGGGATGAGGGTGGTCTTGGTAGTGCTCTCTTTAATTTTCTCTTTCTCTGACCACTTGTAGCTATTAAATCCCACTAATGGCCAGGTGATTATTCTATTATTTTTGACAATGTCCTAGGGCATAAAAATGCTCCATAGACCTATCCAACCAAATTTAGTCTCCTTTGAAGGGAGAGTCTGTGAGGTCTGTTTGAGATTTGTTCTACCCCCAGAAAGTCTCTTTCTCCAGTTATCTCTAGGGCACTAGCCTGCCTACTATTTATCCTGTATCTCCAATGACTCTACCAATCTTCTCCCAGTTGCTTTTTTACCAGAATCTCCTTAAGGGTATGTTTGAGACTGCTGTTGGCTTAAACTTCTCCACTCTCTGTTGCAAATGAGGTCAGTTCCCTTGGGAAAAGACTTGGAGCTCTCTGCTTTAGTCTGTTTCTACCCCACCCTCACCCCCACCCCAGGCAAAATTTCTGAGCCATGGCTCTGGGGCCGGAGTTAGGGACAATAGTGTACTTCCTGAGTGACACCCCCCCCTCACTTTAGCAGCTGAAGATTCAGTGAATAGCATGAGTAGCCTCAGGCCTCAGTTTGCCTTTCCCAGCATGGAACCTCTGCCTTACATGCTGGGGCAAGGGAGATTGGGGCCCTAGGATTCTTAGCAGTGTTGCACTTATGGCAGAGCCTCTGTTTCATGAGTAGGAGCTAGGCAGAAGAAGGAATTCCCCCTTCTTGGCCACACTCACCCAGAACTTAGCTTCAGCAACAGGTAGCTTGGGACGGGATAAGAAATGTCCTGTGATGACAGTCCTTCAACTGGGAGCTGGGGGCCCTGTGTTCTTTGTTTCACCAGTTTGGAGGGCAATTTCATCTTACTGAACTGGGAAGGGAGAGGGAGAGAGTGGGTCTTGGTTCAAATAGCACAGACTCAATGTTCTTATTGAGTTTTAGTAGATTTTCTTGAATAAACATTTCTTCACTTGCTGAATGCACTTAGGACCATTTCCAGAGACTTTAAACAGTTGTTGTAAAATAATTTTCACCAAAAAAATAATACAATACAATAAAATTAAATTAAATTAAATAATTTTTACCAGTTTCACTGGAGAGTGGGTCTGTGGAGTTCCTCATGCTATCATACTGGAAGTGGACTGTCTTTTAGAACTTTGAGGTTTTATTTTAGGCAGTGACTGTTTCATACTTACGGATTCCACAGAACAATAATTCTCTCACTTCAGTGTGCATATAAATCACCTGGGGGCAACTTGTTAAAAATGCAGGTTCCTAGGGCCCCATCCTCCAGAGATTATGATTGTCTACAACTAGGATGGGAGCCAAAAGCAATATGCATTTTTAGCAAGCTCACTACATGATTCTTTTTTATTTAAGATTAATTCATTTATTTGAGAGAGAGAGAGCGCGCGTGCTCGAGCTTGTGTGAGTTGGGGGAGGGGCAGAGGGAGAGGGAGAGAGAGAATCCTCAAGCAGATTCCCCACTGAGCACAAAGCCCCATGCAGGGCTCAATCCCTGGACTCTGAGATCATGACCTGGGCCAAAATCAAGAGTTGGATGCCCAGCCAACTGAGCCACCCAGGCACCTCTCACTATGTGATTCTTTGAAAAAAATTGTACTATAAAGACAAATGCACACCAGATAAGAAGATTTCTTTTTCTTCCTTCTCCTTCTCCTCCTCCTCTTCTTCTTCATCATCTTTTACTTCTTTAAACAGGTTCTATGTCTACTATGGGGCTTTGCAGCTATGGCAGGATCAAATAAATACTGGCTATTTAAACATCACAATAGTGTGTGTGTGTGTGTGTGTGTGTGTGTGTGTGTGTGTGTGTGTTTACACTGAAATCTAGAAACACGTCATTATAAAAAGTGCTCCCTGTTTGGGGTTAGGAAAGTGCTATCGAATCAGGGTTTGGGGATGCCAAGCATCAAAGATGACAGATGACTCCAGAGCAAGGCTTCTCAAATTGGGGTCAGGAGACCTGCCTCAGCATCTTTATTTCTCTTGCACCAGATTTGACTTTCCCTTGTTGCTACCATTTTGTAGCTTTCCCTCAAAACAAAGAGAAAGAACACCACAGGTTTTCCTGCAATTGGTCTGATTTACACACAAATGGCAGTATGTGCCTCTGGTGAACAAATTAATAGGATTAAAGCAACTATCAAACATGTTAGAGCAGAAAGGATTCCTACCACCCAGCTGCACACGGTTATCACTAATGTGAATCCTCACAGTCATAATAATAGAAAATGAACATCATTTCATATTTTAAAACTCTAGACAGAAGCCATTAGCAATTTATTTTTTTCCCAAAGAACCGGCTAATTAAAATTGTAAATAAGGCTGTATTACGTCTGGATTTACTCCTGTGAGTGTCTTTTTCACGAAGAAATAGAACATGGATGGCTACATGATTGTTTTATTGCATATTACAGTTCAACCCTACTTCCATCTGTCCACACTCCCATCAGAGAAGCCACACTCAGAGGAAAGAGAATTTGTGAGAACGGATTCCACAACGACAGAATTAAGGCAGAATTAAGCAAGAGGAGGGCCTCAGAGAGCTCAAGAAATCTGGCTTTCTAAGGCACTGTAAGAATCCTGAGAATATTTTCCTACTAGGTTTAGTAGGTAGGATGAAATTATTATTATTGTTATTGTTATTATCATTATCATTGCCGTTGTTATTTTGAAGATCAAAAAACTAGAATTTCCCAGTGGGAATTGTAAAAAAAACTTGTTACAGCAAAAATCCAAAGATCAACCAATTTTAACCTTTTTCTTTCAGAGTTGCTCATATATCTTACTCAGTAGGGTAACACTCCCACACTCTTGGTGTGTTAAAAACTGATGGTCTTTATTGGTACCAATCCATTGATAGAACTTAGGAAATTTCTGGCTTTTCTTCCATGACTTAATGATATGCAATTAGTGTCACCTCAGCTGGAGTTGGGTCTTTAACCAGTATATAAAATTAGATATATGAAAACAAAACTTAAAAACCAGATAAACTATAACTTGGTTGATTTTATTTATAAAACAATATGCCTAGGAATTCTTTCATTATAAGTTCTTTGATCCATCATAGAGTCAATTCACAGACCATTAATTACTATCAATAAAAAAAATGAGCTTTAAGTCAGGGTTGACTGTCAATTAAAAAATGTACCTGACTCCCCATTTAAATTGAGTTCCTTTTATTATACTCTATCATGGCATACCTTACTCTTCCAACATAACACTTCTTGGTTTGTAATTATATACTTATTTGTGAGATGATTTATTAAACATCTGTCTCTCCACTGGACCCTCCATGGGGCAGATCATCTCTCTTTTGTTCACCACCATATGCCCAACCTCCAGCACAATAGCTGATCCTTAATTATTTGTGGAATGAATGCATGAAGAAATCATGAAGTTCTCAAGCTCTTAAACTGGAGAGGTTGACTGGTAGGCTTTAGGATACTCTTGAATCCCCTGAAATTATCTAAAAAAAGATGTGTTCATATACACCTTACTCTGGGGAGAGGACCCACAAGCTTCATTAGATTTCCAGGGGTCTGTGACCTCCCCAAAAGGTATAGAATCACTGGCCTGTTTCACCAATGAATACCAAAAAAACTTACCTATAACCTGAAACAAAGCACGTGATGTGTACATTTACGTGGACAGATTTGTGGGTGTATGTATAGGTGGGTGTATGATTTGCAAGAACACAAAGAGAAATGCCTCAGTGAATTTACAGAACAATCCACATTCCCACTTCCCCTGAGTAGCGGATCATTCTATAGTCACCGGGCTCCAGCAGTAGCTGCTTGCATTCATCTGTTTCTTGGCAGCAACATCCATCACTCAGACCAGAGAAAAGGCGTCTGTAATTCCCTCCTTTCACCTGTTTGGGATGCTGACATCCCTCTTTGTGGGAGTTGCTTTTAATAACAAACCTGTAAACCTACTGGTTAACAAAGGCACAGAGGCATGTTTATAAAGCGCTGGTGCCCAGATAATTTGATCCCACAACCCTGGGATTTCCCTTGCCTTGCCCTCCAGCCAGAGAGGAGAGCCAGCCTAATCAGTCCAAGGAGGCCTCCGCGAGCGGCCTGCCTTCACAGGCAGCCGCGGGAGACCACTACACGCACTGAACATGCTAATTGGCTGCTGAATATTAAATCTCTCCTTCTCTCTCTCCCAGCTCCGCAAGATGTTTCCCTTAGGTAAATTTCCTCCCTTGTTTTTTGTCCTGAAAATGGAGACTTCAAAAGTAAATTTGTCGGGAGAAAGGTTTTTGTTGTGCCATTAACTCTCAGCGGTCCGAACGAACACAGAGGAGCAGCGGAGCGGGTAATTCAAAGCCAAGGGCTCTACATAGCTTTATAGTTCCTTGTTTGGAGGGGCTTGGTGGCAGACTTGTCTCCCTAATTATGTTTCTCTTTGCTTCTTATTAAAATGAGTTTGTCTGCCTTAGGGCCAAGCAGTTGGGCAACATGAAGATTCTGACACAGAATTTGTCAAACTCACCAGGAGAAGTCCACGAGGTACCCAGATAATCAAACTTGACTAGATTTGAGTTCACATTCTTAATCACCTGCCATCAATTGCTTTGCTCCTCCGCGACTAAAGCGAGCTAGGAATGGGATATAATTATAGGAGATTGGTTGGACAGAAATGAGTCTTTCCATTCAGATGAAGACCCAAGTCTGTTGTAGGCACAAACTGGTAACAAGATCGGTCTTGATGTTTTCCCTGCCTGGTCCCACAACCTGCTATTCTGCAGCCACAGTTGTCTTTCTCTGGTAATTTCGTGATGATCGTCTGTATGACCTCTCCACCCGGCCATGGTTCCCGGGGCTAGTCATCACGGCTGTTGGCAGATACCCCACATTCTCCTCCCCAGCACATGGAAGGACCACGTATCCCCACCCAGCAAGTTCGACGTGGCCGTATGCCTGGTGTTGGCTGATGAGGTGGGATGTGTCACTTCTAAGTGGAAGCGTCAGAGCCAGCACGTATGGGGCAAGCGGCAGCATCTGAGGCAGCGGCTTCTCGGTCCGCCTGAGTCCTGGGGGCCTGTGATGAGCAGAGCTCCTACCAGGCAGTAATGGGCCTGTGATGGGCCCAAGAAATAAATGCCTGCTGCTTTATATGAGTGAGATATTAGGATTCTCAGTTAACTCAGCGTAGCTCTATCACTGCACGTTTCGAGCTGCACCATGATTGGGTTATTTCCCCAACTAGACACCAAACGACTTAAGGCCGAATTTGTTTCTTCTTCAGTACATGAAGTCCAGTACATAGTATATTTAAAACAACCTGGTAGAAAATGGAATTTTCTTGCTTTTTGGCCTCTGTGATCCTCCGTGTTTACTTTTATTTAATACTTGTCCCCTTCTCAGCGTCACCGGCTGAAATAAGAAGGTGTCTTTATGTTCAGATATATGGGGGATGGTGGAGCTATTCTTTTGGACAAGGAGCACAAATAGGAAGAGTGGGCAGAAGATAGAGTGAGGTAAGTTGAGGCATAATTAGGCTACAGGCATTTTGAATACAGTGGGTTCAAAGGGCAGACAAGATTTTGAAAAGTCTTGGGTCAACCACGTGAAAAAAACAGTATCCCAGAGTGTTAGGTTTACAAGGGATCATAGGTTTTATCTGGACTAGACTCCTACATCACCATCATCACCATCATTATTATCATACCAATATTAACAATAACCTACGATGTACCAGGCACAACTCCAACTGACTTTACAATTGACTCATTGGATCCTCACAACAACCTTACAAGGTAGCTATTATTTCCATTTTATGAATGAAGAACCTGAAGGCCAGAGAAGTAAATTCCCTATGGCCACACAGCTAGCAAATATTCCTCTGTGAATTCAGCATCCACTTGAACACTCTGCAACCTGGGGACTTCACTAACCCCCAGTGCATCCCGTCTCCCTGAGCCATTCCTGCCTCCTCCTCCAACTGCACTCTGCTGGACGGTCCTGCCTCCTAGACCAACACAGAGCAATTCTAGCCTTCTCTCTCCAAAGGCAGCCCTTCTGATATCTAAAGGCACCAACTGCATGTCCCTTAAGGCCTCCCTTCTCCAGTATAAACAGCCCCAATTCACTCAACTATTTCCAGTGAAATGTTTCCAGTGAGCCTGAGGTCCTCACCATCCCAGCTCAGTGACTCACATATGCCAGGGACCAAAAGATGTTGGGTAAATCAGCAGAATGGAACCGGTGACTTTCCCTTATCATCCTGTGCTGAGCAAATGCCTTCTACAATCCCAGCACCTTCCTTCCACCAAGCAAAGCAGAGTCCAGAGGCAGAAATGGGCCATAATCTGCTATAGGCACCGCTGGCTGGCCACACGTCCTACACACATCCCCACGGAGTGCTAAAGTCCGCATTTTCAGAGTCCCTCGCGCTTACTCAGGTCTCAAGTCTGTTTCTATACCTCCCTCCTCCTCTCCCCCCTGCTCCCCCCACCCCCACTATCCTGCCTCCGGAGGCAGTGCTAAGAACAGGCCCCCCACTCACCATGGAGTTCATGGCGAAGTGATTGTGCTGCGTCTGGAGGTCTAGGGCATGCTGGTAACTCACGCCGATCTCCGTGTGGCTCTGGAGGAATAACTCCTTGTTGTGGCTTATCCAGTCAAACATCTAGGGGGGACAAGAAGATACACAGTAGTCAGAAGGGCCATGGGTCCAACAGTGCAAAACTTTCAGAGCTACTGGAAGGAAAAAAGAGTCCTCCTGCTGGTGCCCAATGAGAACCAGTCATCATTCTCAGAGTGGGGGTGGCCCACAGCCCAGTTTCCCAGGAAAGCCCTCACTTTTAGCCTAATGCTTCATCAGCCTCTGTGTTACCCTACAGAGCCTAAGGGAGAAAGAGAAAATGAGTAAGAGAAGAGAATCGGGGAGATGGCAGAAGAAGTTGTTTTTATTATCCCTATCTACTTCTTTTTTATAAAAACATTTAGAAAGCCTCGAAAAGGCCCCAGGCTTGCTTTAGGGACAGGGGTTGAGGGCACATGGAGGCTGAATCTATTCCCTACTTCACTAGAAGAAGAGAGAAACCCTTGTTGGAAGCAACAGAGCACCCTGACATGCCCTGTCCCATATCACATTGCCCAGCCCCATATGTTGTTGCATCGACTCTAGACTAAGCCACCTTTTCTTAAAACTCCACGGTCTCCCAATTCCAGGGTTTCTACTATAATCCATCAGGAACCAGAAGAGGAGGATTTTAAGGATAGGCTGAGTTCTGGCTGGCAGAGAGAGCACTCAGCTATTTTCTTCCCCCTTAGCTCTGTGCCCTGTTTTCTGGTTTGTTTGTTTAAGCTTTTACCTCCCTCCCAGGCAGCCCACCCATATTAAGGGGAGCTGACCAGAACCCCAATTCCAAGGGAGGGATCTCTCTAAGGGTTATCCATCCTCAGGACATCAGATCTGAGCCAATCAGCGTAGTACATTTCCCAGCCAATGGGATTGTCTCAGAAATAGAAATGCTACCTGATTCAGTACAGTAAAATATGGGGGACGTCTGCCTAGAAGCGTCTGGGAAAACAGAACCCTACTTCTTCAGATATAACTTCCCTCCCTCTGATACTGTCATGGTGATTCTGAGCCTCAAATTGTTGTAGCCATTTGGCGGGCAGCTTAAGGGTGAAGCCCATGAGAGAGAAAGGGTGCAGATCCCTGACTGAGCTTTGCCTGATCTCTGCCTTGTCTCTGGACTTTCTAGTACCTGAGCCAAGAAATCCTCTTCATCATTCAGGCCCAGTCACGTGATACAGCCAGGAAAGGTGTGAAGCCTTTGGGAAAAAGGACGCCTCTACTTAAACTGAAGCGCCATACTTGGGACAGGCTCAGCTGCAGAGTAGAGCATGAGCTGAGCACAGGTGCAGGCTGGGAAGTGGCAAAGATGGCGCCAGCTTTCCTGGAGGCAGGACCCCGGACTCATTCATTATTTCCCTTTGAACAGTAAAGTGACTTTACTTTTTCAGTTATGGTCAATCAACATTTGCAGGACACCTGCTATGTGCCAGGCACTGTCCAAGGCAATGGAAAAGCAAAAGTGACTAACATGTGGTTCTTGAGCTTAAGTGGTTTAAAGCCCAGCGTGGAAAGCAGACGAGGACTCAGACATAGTGTTAGTACGACGTGGCACAGGACTTGAATAAAATCATGACTTGAAAAAAATATCTATCTAGATAAAGTCCCATATGTTCAACCAAGCTAGCACCCACCCTTAATGGACTGGGGACAAGGAAGAGCAGAGAAGGCTTCCCAGAGGAGGTGCCGACCTGAGCTGAGCCCTTGGGTAGGAATTGGCCATGTGGAGATGAAAGGGCTGTGAGCTCCACGCAATGGAGAGACCAAAGAAGCAGAACTCGGGGCAGCCCAGTGTGTGGAGGGCCCTGAAAGCATTCCAGCTATGCTTCTGAAGTCCGACGTGAGGAGAAGATGGGACTGGAGAGGTAGCTGGGACAGCCGACCACGGACAGCCCTGGAGATAGGCTTTAGGAACCCTGGACTATATTCTGTGGGCAGCAAGTGGTGTGGAAGGTTTTAAGCCAAGCAGTGAAGTGTGCTGTGAGCTTTGACGGCAGTGTGGGATGTGGGCGGGAGGGGCAGAGAGACGGGTTAGAGGCTGCGCAGTAATCCTGGTGAGGGGCGGCGTGAGAACCCAGAAGCCAGGCTCAGGGGCGTGACAGGGGACTCTGCGGAGCGGGCAGGCTTGAGAGCTCCTAGGAAAGGGTTGAAGACTCATAATTGTTTGGGGAGGGAGGGCGAGGAAGAGCTAAGGAGCAGCCAGGTGTCTGGCATGGCACCCTGGGTCCTCGTAGGAGTGTTGCCGCCGCAGTTGCGGCACCTAAAGGCCCTATGAGGCTGTAGGTAAGTCTCACTTCTGGGAGTAGGGAGATGGTGAGTTCTGTTTTAGATGTGCCAAGTTTGACAGGCTTACGAGAGTTTCAAGCAGAGGTGCGCTGTGGGCAGTGAGACTTCTGTGTCTGGAGATCAGGAGAGAGACATCAAGGCTGTGACAACTTACATGTAAGTATAAACCCATCACCTTCTGAAGGCAAATGTGTGTGATTTGGAGGTGATTCTCCCTTTTGAATTCCCTACAGCACTCCCAGCTGCCTATCTGGATAATAAAGGATGAAAGTGTCTCTCTTCACTTCCGGGTGTCAGAGGACGTTTCCGGCTGGGGGCTCCTGCAGAGGCTGGGTCAACATCTGCTGTGTGCACTAGCCTGGATCCGCCAGCTGCAGTCAGTCCTACAGGGACTTTTATTTTTCCCCCCTCCATTATTATTAAGGACAAAGGAAAAAAGAAGACAAGTGTCTCAGGAGTATAGAGGAATCTTATTCCGTAATTTTTAGTCTTTAAAATTCTGCCTCTCAACCCCATTTTAAAATAATTTCTCATCTCTTTTCTTTATTGACAAAAGAATCAATGAAGTTAATGAAAATCTGAAATGCCTGAAGTCCGTGGAACTTGTGTTGAAAAGCACTCACTCTTCATACTTTCTTGGGTATCCCAGTGGCCGAGAAGTGACCTTCCCTGTATTTTCTGTTCAATGACTATCTAGATAGGCAAACCAGCAGTGGAGTTCCATGCTAGCACTAGAATGATGAGATTGCCTGGTGCCAGGTCCAGGCTGGACTACAAAGCAGGGATTGCTGGATGGGGGCCAGTTAGGGTGGAAAGGAAGAGAAGGGAGCTAAAGGACAGGCAAGAGGAGGGAGCACTGGAGGAACCGTGCACCTCTGAATGGGCTTCTTGCGTGACGTCAGTGCCCAGGCCATTCAGTCGGATTCTGCCTCCACCTTGGAGCCTCCCAGCAGCTCTCCAGGGGCCAGGGATTCTGGCAAGATCAGCTGTGCTGGAGGCAGTGCTCCAAAGAGGTGACACATATCTCTGTAGCTGGGAAGAAAGAAAGAGACCTACTCTGGGGACCAGACAATCCCATGTGATATCAGAAACCAGAGTCTCTCCAAGGTGCCTATTGCCTAAGAGACAGTCTCGAGTCTTCTCTGGGCCTGAGTCTACCACCTAATGGTATATGGCTCTCAGCCTTACGGGCCCGGCTGTCTGCAAGGGTCACGGGCATTTCTGCTGCATTCAGTGCTTTGGCTGCGGAGAGAATACGTGTACATATACGCACACGTGCACATGTGTGTGCACTCATCGGCGAGTGTGCACCGAGCAGAATGAGGTCTCAGCTGGCTCCAGGCTTGGTTCTGTCACTAACTCCCTATGAGGCTGTGGGCAAGTCTCACTTCTGGGTTCCTCCTCATTTGCAAGGGATATGTGGTTCCCAGAAAGGAGTTAAGCTCCTGCTTTAGATTCAAGCCCAATTTGGAAACTTATGAAATATATTTTTTTCATTGAGAATAAAATAGTTTTAGTGAGTCTCCTGGATCAGAAGGTATGTATATTCATTGCTGCAACTTACATTTCTAACTTTTGCAGAAAAGAATGACAGTGAGAAAACTGGCATTATTTGATAGCCAGAGAAAGGCGATCTCTTAGTCTCATCCCTGATATTTGTCTGGTGTGTTAGAGTTCAAAATGTCAGTGCAAAAAGCATGTGTCTGGGCTCTTGGCACTGATGTAATAAAGAATTAGAGATCGGTGTCCAAAGTGAAAGCAGAGAACTGTTTTATTAAACCAACTGTGCACTTTCTCGGGGAGAGCATGCAAGGTTCTGTGAGGTGGAGCCGGCCGCTATGTCGTTTTGGGACTGGATATTTAGTGGGTCTTTCTGACCTGGGAGGAGTGGTAATGTACAGTGGGGTGATCTCTGATGTAGGCCATTTGCAATCATTTGGGGGACTCCTCTCACAGGCTGGGAGGGGAAGTTTTTGACCCTATAAGCTCAGTACCAAAACCTCCATAGCAGCCTTTCTCCCTGGGGAAGGGGCTATAACTGCAAGGCAAATGCATTATAATGAGTCTAGGGGTTACCCTGGGGCAGAGGTGGAAGAGGTGCTCTACACCTGTGGCTCTCCATCTCTCAGTCCCAAGGTCTTGGAAGCCACAAGGTCAGGATGTTGTGCCCCCAGGCTTCTAACCTATTTATCATCGTCCTTGCCTCCAGCTCATGTCTAACTAATTGTCTCCTCTACTACTTCCCCTTTAAGGACTCTGAAATCTTTCATGTCAAGGGATGATGGTTCCTCCGGCTGTTCCTTCCACTGCTCATACATAGCTTCTACCTAACATGTCCATTCAAACACTTTCATTGCATCCATCAGGACTATTTTATAGATGGGAAATGGGCTCAGAGAAGTGAAGCCCAGGGTCTACAATTCATTCACTCTACCCAATGCATATTCCCTGAGTGCCCGTTGAGCCAGGTTCTTGGGACACCCCAAGGTGTCCTGGGCTCCCCAGGGCAGTTACCCCCCAAAAGGCAGCCACCTGGGCCTGTGAGACTCCAGATGAGGTAGCATGCTATCCTTCACATAGGGCCATTCCTTCTCGAATACCCAGCCTGCTCCTCTCCCCTCACCTCTGCCCCACCAGGGCCTGGGGACCGCTGATTCAAACAGCTCCACCACTCTCAAATACTTCTCGAGTGAAATGAATGCATGAGTGAGCTGGCCACAGGCCCTGGGGTTGCTAATCCCCAGACAAGCTGGCCCTTTCTAAGCTCCCTTCCAGCCAGGTCATTTTATGATTTGATCTATTTGAATTGGGCTCTCTGGAAGACACTTGAACTAGACTGACCCAAAGAGCTAAAGAAAAAAACAAAACAAAACAAAACAAAAACTAAAGAAAATATCTCCACAGTAGTTTCAAACATTTCCATTTCTCTTTTTTTTTTTTTTTTGAGAAGCTACAAATGGCAGGTTCAACAAAATGTAATATAACAACAAAATTCCTCCAAGAGGAAAGTTCATGTCTAAATAATGAAATTTTATCTCTTTGTTTAGAAACTAACATAGTTTTGTCTCATTAAGAAGATAGATGTTACATGTAAGCTACTTGGGTTTTTGTTTTTTTTCTTTTTCATGTTTTGCTTTTAGCTAAACTAAATGATTTTTTTAATGCTGGCTAAAATTCAGTGAAAATATAAAAATCTTGTTCTTAATATATAATAAATGATAAAAAGAATCTATTTAAATGCAAATTAGGAAAATAAACAGAAACCTTTTTCCCGTTCTTACAAAGATAGGAATGGCTAAAAGGTTATTATTGTTCTGTTCTGTTTTTAATGAAGCATAAACTATTTCATAGAGCAAAGAAATTAAATAAGGATCTTGGACTTATTTTCCTTCATTTGCCAAATTTAGCAGTGGCATCTGATTTAGAGTTTTAACTTTCAAACCACCTTACCACATACTGTTAATATTTTATACTGTCTACAATTGTAGATTATATTGGTTTTAAAGTTGCTCATACTCAGCTTTGATAAGTTGATTAAGAGGATAGAAGGCAACCGAGGAATTTTCTTTGCCTAAATATGCACATTTCAGTGTCACCTGTGTCTCCTTGACCGGCCTGTACACAGGAGTGACCCAGCCATAAAAGCTTATGCGATAACAGTGCTAACAACCCCTTGTCTACACCTGGGACATGTGGTGTGTGGTCAATTCAACAACAACCTTTTATGTGTGTTAGAGTACAAAGAATAGAGCCTCCAAATCTTGGGCTCTAGTACAGATTCAGCTGTATAAACTTTGACAAGGTAGGCGATTGGTCTGAGCCTCCATTTCCTTATCTGCAAAATGGGATAACAATTTATACTATTTGGACCTTAGGGTAATAGTGAGATTCAAATATGATAACGGTTTCATGCTTTAAGTGCTACTTACCTGATAGATTTCAAAATCCATATAGAGAACATATTCTATTATATATATTTCCCTAATGTTTTCATTTAGAGCACAAAACAGATGAAAGGTATGGATTTAAAATTGCAGTAAGTTCACCTTACTGCAAAATCACTGCAGGCTAATAGGAATCACACCTGCACCTCAGATACAAACACATCCCCAGCCTACTCTCCCCAAGAGGCATCCCCACAGCGACCACAGGGAGCTCTGAGCACAGAGACACCTGTGCACCCTCCCACCTCCTCTACCTTCACATACACAGAGGGGTGCTGGGGGTGCCCTTGCCCACACAGGACTCAGAGACCCATCCATCCTCTCAGAGTTATGCCTGAGGGCACCGGTGCCCTCCTGCCCTACCAGTATGGCCCGACCAGGACCTCACTCTCTCCTGCCTTGCTTCCAGACGCTCCCTTCCCCACCCTCTCTCCCTTCCCCAACTCTTCCACTGGAATTAGTTGACTGTGGATACAAAAACAGCGCAGTGAGAAAGCAGGGCCCTTTGTGAGCATGACACAGGGGTGAGACCCAACCTGAGGAGGGACAGGAGCCCTGGTCAGGAAAGGTGCAAAGGGACAGGGAATGAGAATTGCGAGGGAACTGAAGACTAATTTTTTCACCTTACGGTTCTGCGATCACAGGAACTGATGCTGGGGTATAAATTCTCAGGCAAACAGGGCAACACACAGACCCCAAGACCCTTAAGACCCTTGAACTGTGGTTTGCAATGATCCGTTCTAGGATTGCAAGCTCTCCTGCTAAGGGAAAAAGAGAGCAAAAGGAGAAAAAAAAAAAAGGACCCCAAGTGTGGACCTAGTTTCTAGGTTCCTAGAATTCCTCCTTGGAGAGAGTTCGACACCTTGCCCCATCTGCATCTGCAAGGCTCGCAGGTCACAGGCATTCAGGGTTCTGAGAGACCATCTTGACACTGGTAAAGGGCAGGCACTTAGGACTTGCGCCCGATAGACCATAGGTGTCAATAAATATCTACTGAGGGAGAGGAGGTGCTCTGGGTTCTGCCTGTTTTCCTGTAGGTTTCTGACATGTTGACTGGTGTACTTTCATATGTTATATAGAAGACAAGCAATTTTTATCTTTCACCATAAATCCAGCTGCTCTAGGGAAGATGGCTAGGCCTGATTACCTGGGTGACCCTATCACTCAATCAGCCAGGATGCCAAACAATTTCACTGACCAGGCTCTCTCTCTAACGTGTAGACATGCTATCAATCCCCTAGCACATTTCTTAAACTTATTCATACTCTAAATTCCCTAATTCCTAAATCTCAGATCTAGCATTCTAACATGTTGCTCACATCTAGAAGAGTCCCAGTTTCTCTATAAAATAGACACATATCCCACTGTGAGCAAGGAGTGAACAAAAACTCTTTCCCCTTCTGCATGACAATCTGACCTTCATTTAATATCCCCATTCTGTTTCCCTGGAAACAGGGAAAGACAGTGTGTGACAACATGTTACTAAATCATGTTGCCTATGGTAAGAACACCCACCGTGACCGGAAAACGCTCTCTGGCCTAGAAGGACGATGGATGAACTATGAATACCTGAGGGGGACACCATCCCTCGGGCTTCCCTGAGTTTGGTAAGTCCTGTAACTGGCACGTCCATTGCAGGGGTCCTGGCAGCTGTGCCAATGAACTTGTTACAAGAGATACTGGTTCCCATGGGGCATGGAGCTTATAAGCCAGGTCAGCTTCTGCAGCTGCCCGCTGCGGCTCCTGTCTCCTTGCACCTGAGCCGGACCGCTGCAAAGACTGTCCTGTTGGGAAGCCATGGCTCCCATATTGTATCGTCCTGAGTAGATGAGCGCGAAATGTCACCCACAGTGGTGGTCCTGCAGTCAGAGTGTGTGGTTGAGTCTAACACCCTGCAGGTGCTGCCTCCGTATTTCAAAGCCAGACTATACGAACAGCAGTACTGTGCCTCTTCTTGTCTTGCCTTTCTCCATCTGCTTCTCTCATTCTCAACTTCTCTTAGTGACAGAGCCATGATAGTGGTAACATTAATAGCCACTCACATGTGCTGAACGCTCACTATGTGCTAGGCACTAGGCTAACTCATTTAATCCTCTTAAAATCATAATTATCTCCCAGATATTAACCCCCGATATTATCACTTCCATTTTTACAGGTTGGGCATAGAGAGGTTAATTGGTTTTGCCAAAGCCACACAGCTAATGAGCAGCAGAGCTGGGATTTGAACCCAGGAGGCCAAGTTCTAGGGCTGATACTCTTAACCTATTATTCCACCTTCCACTGCACTCAGAGTTTCTCTCCAGACCCCTTTTCCATCACCACCAGACTTCTAGAAGTACATTCTGCCCCTGCTGCCTTTGTTTTCCCTCCACCCACTTCCTCCCTAACTCTTTGTAATAGGTGCTACCTTTACTACTGCATTAAGTCTGCACCTGCAGGGAAAACCAACCATCTCCACCTTTCTGCATTCTTCCTTCTGCCACTCCTTCCCTTTGGTCTCTCGTCACAATCTGACGTGGACCTTTCTGAAACTCCCTTTCTTTGGCCCCTGCACCAGGTCATTTTCAGGGGCAGGCTATGGGCTGCAGACATACCTCACTTCCCCCTCCTGCTTTCACATGCCTCCACCCCCCCACCCCTGTGGAATTCTCCCCCGAGCGCCAGTGTGTCCACACTCATGCTCCTCCTGGACACCTCATGTCTCTGCCAAACAAAAGCAATAGAAACACTCGCTTTGAAAGCTGACCAGTTGTCCAGTCCTACGCTGATCTATCCAAACCTGCCTCCCGCTCTTCTCGCTGCCCCTTCAAGACGTCCTTTCGTGTGCCTCACACCCTTACTGCGACGGTCTCACAATTTCACCCTCAGCCTCTGCCTTCTATTCACCAGACTCTGCCCAACTGAAAATCCATCCAGGCTCACAGCTTCAACAACACGAGTAGTGCTCCCCATTTCATGCGCCAAGCTGTACTTTAGGTACTACAACAAGTACTTGAGTGGGTGACCTCATGTAGTCCTTATAATAAGGCTACAAAGAAAGTATTGTTCAATCCATCTTAAACAGGCTGAAAAGTCAGTACGAAGAGTTGAAGCAAACTGCCAAAGATCCCACAGCTTGGAAGTGATGGGGATGAATTTAGAATCCCAGTGTCCATCTGAACCTAAATCCCATACAATTTCCTCTGCTCCTGGATTCGCTCTAAGCATGACTTCCCGATAACAGACAATACCAAGTGTGTGCTGGGCTCTGTACAACGAGCTTCATAGCATCGTCTCAGTCCTCGGCCCTGGGAGCTAGTGCATACCATCATCACCTTTTTGTAGTTATGGAAACAGATAAACAACTTGGCCCACATCATATAATGAAAACTCAAATGGGGGCATACTGAAGACTCAAATCTAGGTCTGCATGACTCCAAAGTCCATGCTTTTAAACCCACTATCAAATTGTCTCCCAAATATACACTTAAATGTTAGACTATTCCTAGTGGTTCAACTCAATATGAATATCCCCTTGATGTTCTGCAGCATCTCCCACTACTGTGCCTTTTCTATGGAAACTTTTACCTTCTTCTGATTTCCCACATCTTCACCCCATTCCCCAGATCCCATTCGCTCTTTCTTCCCTCAAATAACTCTGAAATATGCCTTTTATTTTCCATTCCTGCTGCTACCCACCCCCTAACCCCTCCTGCCTATATTACTGCAATCACGTCCATACTGGTCTCCCCGGACTCCAGTTTCTCCCTTATACCAAGCTATCTGCCCCCACTGGGTCCACTGCTCTAATATGCTGCTTCACCATGTCATTCCCCCAGTCAAAAACACGTGCACGTGCACACATACACAGTTAATGTCATCTACAATGCAAACAAAATCCACTCTTCTTGTTCTGGCATTCTGGCATTCCCTCCTTCCTCGACTGGTCCAAATCTGCCTTTGCCTATTATTTCATACCACTGTCCTACACCAAGCATGCTTTCCAGCCATATGCTATTCACTGCCATGCAAATACATCATTCTGTGCTCATTGCCACCCCCATATTTGTGTTCATATCTTTCCCCCTATGAAATGCTCCACACCCAAATATTCAAATTATTCCCATCTTTTGAAATGCAATTAAAGTGTCATCTCCTCACAATGGCTTCTTTGGCCAACTGAACCCATACTGATTTCTTTCTCCTCCAAACTCACTGCTCCAGTGTCTACTGCAGGAGTTCACAAACTTAATTCAGAACTATCCGAAGCGTTTTTGTAAAAAAAATATAGCTTCCTACACTTTGCTCTTAAGATTCTGATTTAGCAGGAGCTTTCTAGGTGATTCTGATGCACCTGCATTTTTATTTAAATGGTTCATGTGGAGACTTATGGCCTATCCACAATAGGGTAGCTGGTATCAGACTTAACCCTACCATCTATAAACTATTTGAAAGCACAGGTCAATAACCAACATGGACCAATCATCCATGAAGGAAGAGAAGCACACAATGTGAGCCCTCTCTGGAGCAGAGAAATAGGAACTCTGCAGAGAGCAGCAGTCTTGATGGGTATAAAAAAAACACACAGAGTTTAGAGTTCAGGGCTGGTAAGGTAGTTGGAATTTCAGTGATAGGATATTAGGGAAGAGGGAGCTAAAAGAAGGAACCCTAAAAATCTTCATTAAAATTTCCTTCAGGCTTTGGAGAAACCGTAAGCTATGCACATGCAAGGAGAGACTCCAGAAAGTCTAGCAGAGAATGGTTGTGGGAAGTGAAGAATATTGAGAGCTGAACAGAAATTTTAGGTTACACAGTGCTGGGGAAATGTTGGGAGCTCTAATACACACAGTGCGAAGAGACTGGTGAACACTCCGGGCACTGAGTTGGGTCCCCAGAAAGACCAGGATATAGGAGTAAGAACCACTTCCTAAGAGTAAGGGCTATACCCTAGGATTAATGAAAAGATGGAAGTAGATCTGTTATAGCAAAGCCTAAATCAGAGCTCAAAGGGATCAAGATCTGCTAGTAATTTAACTGCATTCCAGAGCAAAACTCAAAGTTTGGAGGAAGGTAACCTAATCTGGAGTCTCTACAACACATCATCTGCAATTTCCAGTACACAAATTAGCAGCCATATAAAGATGCAGACAAGAGTGATTGATAACCAAAAAATAAAAGTCAATATAAACAGACCCAGAGATGACCAGGCTATGAATTAGTAGGTAACACTTTCAAGATAATCATAATTAACATCTTAAAGAAAATAGGAAGGAAAGGGACAAAATGAATTAAAAGATGGAACACTGAAACAGAGTCCAGTTTTCTGTTTCTTGTAGCTAAAAGCATCCGGATATAGTCACATGCTTATGATGCTTAGTACAATATTTATTCACTTAGTGAGTACCTACTGTATTCCAGACATTGGATGAGAGACTAATGATAAAAGAGCAAGTCAGAAAAAAAAAAAAAAGAGCAAGTCAGAGTCTAGTGAGGAAGACAAATGTGATCAATAGTCTGTCAATTTTAAGTGTGAAAAGCACTATGAAAAGTGTCTGCTGTGGGCTGACCACAGAGGAGCTCCTGATCCCACTTGGCAGAGGTAGAGGTACGGAAAAGCATGAATGGCTTCCAGAAGGTGCAACAGCTGAACGACACTTGAAAGACAATAGGATCTGGTCAGGTGAAGATGTAGATGGGAAGAGCATCTTATTGAGAGGACATAATTTGCGTAAAGGCCTGGAGGCTTCAAACATGGATTAGAGAGGAGGTACCCGGAGCTGTAGGGCAGGGAGTGAGAAGAGAGAGGTACTGAGAAAGGATGCTAAAGGAGAAGGGCGGGGCCGGGACACAAAGGGGCAAAGGTTGGAAGGCCGAGGAACTGCTCTTTGTCTAGTTTGCGGTGGAGAACCACTAAAGGGCAATAATATGGTCAGATTTGCTTTTAACTCTGACTGGGTGTCTACACTGAGGTCTCCGGATAGACAGTGATTTACCTCATTGGAAAGAGGAGTCTGAGCCAGCCCTGATCTCACAGAACAAAATCAACTCGCACATTACAGACTTCTCACCAACAACTGTGCCTTCTCTGCGCCCACCCCTCCTTTCTCCCCCTATACTCCTTGTTTATAAACTCTTCAATGTCTGGGTCAAAGAAGACAAATATAAAGGAGGAAATAAAGAACATATGAAAAGTGCCCAGCACAGTGCAAACACATAATAGAGGCTGAACGCATGCTATTCCCTTTCTACTTCCCCCCGGGGTTTAGACAGGACAGCCAGCAGTCACAAAAGTAGTTGCTTTCTGATTAGAGAAACCCAGGCTGCAAAACTTCGTGCTCAGATCACACACTGCCCTTGAGAATGAGCCGTAGCTCAGCTCTGCCTGGAGAAGCACAGACTCCTGTTAGGCCTTAAAAGGCCACTGTCCTCACTCTTGCCTTCCTCATGCTAAATGAGGGGATGAAACGTCTCACCAAGTCCACTCTTAACATAAATGTTTCAGACTCTAAATAAGGGGCTTTTTGTATGTTCCATTTCCAGTCTGTTTGCCTGGATGAACCAAATCCCCTGCAGCACTGGAAATATGCACAGTACCCTCCCTGTGGGGAAGAAATGGTCATCCAGGAGCCAGCAAGTCAAGCAGATGAGAAACAGGACCAACTGAGCCAGGAGCCAGCCCAGGCAACCCTGGGATATTGACTCTGAGTGGCCAAATTCCTTCCATCTGAACCACAGATGATGATAAAACATTCTCAGCAATGGAGTGAGAAAATGTGCTTCACTTACTTCCCAAAATGTAGAATTGAAGAGGTCAAACTCTATTTAATCCAAGCTGAGAAAATAGTGCCCAACTTTATCCCAAAGCTAAATTTAGGCATAAACTGAGATCTGGCCCTTGGCAAGTTAATTTAGATGAGCTAATGCTTGTTCCTGGCATACAGGATGCACTCAGTAAATGGTAACTATTATTGTTACAGCAAAAATGGAGCGTCTGCTGGATGTTCTCATCCAGTCCTCCCACGCATCCTAAAATCGGCTATGCCAATCACTTGCACATCTGGGGGAAAAAATTCCACATGGGCTAAGGAGGAGGTGGCCCTCCCTCCAGGGGTCCCTACTTGGAGGAAGGGGGAGGGTGCTGTGCTGAAGACGCGTGTGCTAGGTGGGCTTGAGCTCCAGCTGAGGATGATAGCTAGCACCCCTGCCTTTTCCCTTCTACCCTCTTCCAGCACCTTCAGCTGTGGGGCCCCAGGGAGGCGAGGGGTGGCACAGGAGCCAGGCTCAGGAACGTCCGTCCAGGAAGAGGGGCTTGGTCACGCGTCCTGCTCCCCGACCCCACCTGTTAGAGCATAAGCTGCAGGTGCTCAGGAAGAACACAGAAAAGGAAGAGGCCAGGCACTCCTCCAAACCCTCCATTTCTTTAACAGTCTTATTCAGAGGATTGCAGCGAATTCCCATGTTCAGATAGTGTCAGCTGTCCCTACCAGCAGGGCAGAAACGCAATAAAGAGACCACTCGTGGTCTAATGCTTTGATCACCACGCCTCTCATGCTCCTGTGCCTTCAAAGAAATTTACGCTTCCATTTAAGTTAGTCACCCTTCCTTCTCCCAAAATGTTTTTGGGATTTCTTTCCACCCCCCCAACCCCCAATCCTACTATCTTGATTCGAAGGCCTCGTGGTCCCCTTAGCTCCCTTTCCCCCTCAACATCTAATCAAGCACCTGGCCCCCCACTTTCTCCAGAGTTTGGACTTCTCCTTTCCACTCCCAGGGCCACCTCATCTGCTCACACTTGGATTAGTCTAAAAGGACCAGAACTGGGGGCCCGGCCTCCCGATCTCTTTGAGCATTGCTAGACGAAGGTTGCTAGAACCCATTTATAAGGGAGAGCCCAGGAGCGGTGTCCCTGAAGCCACTCGGCAGTAGGTGGCGCTCTTGTGTCGGCTCAGAGCACACACGGTCCTCCTCATCAGGCAGCCTGGGGAGTGCGGACCGCCGCACAGTCCACTCTGTGCCACTGGGGAACACCGCACAGTCCACTGTGTGCCTCTGGGGAACACTGAGGTATCTAAAACACTGGGCCTGACCTCCAGGAATGTGCAATATATTTGGAGGTAAGAGACTTCTGAGTGTAAAGCCACAATACAAGACAAGTTGGAACAGTCCGGTTTAAGAGGGATGGATGAAGGGCTATAGGAAGATGCCCAAAGGAGGAAAGACCACTCCCGAGAGGGACGAGTGACTGAAGTAGTATTCGAGTGGACCTTCCGCTAGGGTAGGGTTTCAGTAGGCAAGGTGGGAAGGAGGTTGGTATAAACGAAGGTGTGAGAAGGTGGGACTGTGCAAAGCACAGAGAGGATGTCCTGGAGATGGGGCCTGAATGCCCAAGTCCACTCTCCTTTCTAGGCCCTTCTAGTTTGCATCTCCTTCTGACACCTCATGACAAGGGTGAGCTCCCTGGGGAAACCTCCGAGGGCAAGAAAAGTACCACTCTAAGGTGGGACCAGTCAGTCGGCTTGACCTGCATGGAGGAAACCAAATGTCCCTTTTTTCTCTGTACCAAGAAAGGGCCTATCTTCTTTCACCACATCAGTAACCATCCCCATAACAGGGCCTTTCTTGTCCTGGAAAAGGCTTTCTGAGAAGGGCTGGAGGTGAGCTGAAGAGTAAGAGTGGGGTTTCTTAGTGAACATGGACTAGGGAACATGGGGGCGGGGAGAGCCTTTCTGGGATTCCGGTAAAGACAGGTTTCTTCCAAGGGAATTAATGTTCCTTTACATGTCTTACTGTGAGTTTTCTGACTCTCTAAGATGAGACCACAAAGCTTTGGCTCTGCTTGGGAATGATCTCAGGGAAAGCCATGGGACACAGGGATGGGGCTTTGCCCATGAATATCCCTGACCTGGGCACACCTAACTCTGGATACCATTAACCTGTCAACTCAGCACTTCCATACTAGAAAAGTCTCTCTATGCATACATGTGAAAACACAGTCTCTTCTACTCACATATGAGACAGAGATCCATTTGAATAAGAAAACATTATTCTCTGGATGGGCAAATACCTTGGAGTTTCAGACTGGCTAACTTGAACGGCAAGACACGAAATCTTTTTCTCACTTGTGGAGGCAGGATCAAGAGGGATCAAGTGGCATCAAGGGATCAAGCTGCAGATCCCTTCCCATCTCTTTTCATATTTGAAAAACTGGTCCCAGGAATGCCACGTTGAAGAGTTTAGAGCCCACATCAGGTGAAAATAGGCCAGAGGAAGTGATGGAAGTTCATCTGGAGCAGAAAAGCCTGGGAAAGCCCATGAGGACGGTCTCCAAGTCATCAGAGGGCTGCTCTCCAGGAGAAGGAAGAAACCATTTCTGGGGGACCCTCAGGCAGACCTGGGACCACACGGTGGAAGCTCCGGGAAGGGAGATTCTGGCCTAGTGGCAGGAGGCCTTTCTAACTAACGGTGCTGTGTAACGATGAAATAGGCTGCTTCACAGAGCTGTGGCTTCCTCGACACAGGAAATACTCGGCAGAATCTAGAGAATGCTCGTCAGCTAGGAAAGCCCCGAGGAAGCGATTGGACCCTCCAACTCAAAGATTCTAGCATTCTAAGATGCTCCCGGCAGGCCCTGAACTGTTCACCAGATTCCAGTTTTCCTCATGTCCCCTGGTTACTCAGGAAGTGGTGTTACTAGATTTCCAACCCCCTGTCATAACTCTTGGTAATGGAGGACATGGCACGGACATCCCCCTCCTGCACTCCTCCCCAGGGAACCTGAGCGCCAGCCTCTCTGCAACGTGGCTATTCCCAGAACCCACCCTGGACTTTGAGGCTGCTACGCCTTTGCTCATGCTCTTTCCTCTTTCTGCACCCCAACTTCGGCTGAATATTTCCATCTATGTTGTCCACCCACCCGTGATAGGTATCCGGATGGACTGTCTCCATGCGGCCAGTGCCCCCTGCTCCAATGCGGTAAGGCCTGACCAGAGCTCGTCTGCCAGTTGCCTGCCCCAGCCCGATAGCTGGCACTTGTCTAACTGGCTTATCTTCAGCAACGGTGTCTAAGATCTTGCCATTTGGGTCATGTGCCTCCATCTCCCTTCCCTTCTACTGGCAGTAGATCTGGCATCTGCTGTTCACTGACCAGTTCCTTCTCAAGACCCCTTCCTGGTCTCTCCGGGCACCAGGTACCTACCTCCCCTACACACTTTGCTGCCGCGTGCTGCCCGCTGTCTGCTCCAGCACCCTTGCTGTGGATGGGGGTGTGCTCTCTGCCCTCCCTCCCCCCAGCAGGCCTCCCCATGCCTCTCTTCCATTCCTGATCCCATCTATGTACGTGGCCCACCTCGAGTCTACCTCCACAAACCCACCGTCTGTTGGGCACCTACCGGACTCTGGGCATGTTAGATGCTATATACACATTTTCTTTAATCCATACCAATCCTAAGACATTTATTAAAATCTACATTTTACTGATAAAGAAACTGCTCACAGAGGGTAAATGGGACACCGAGAGCCATTCAGCTCATGAGGGGCTAGGCTGGGGTTCAAATGCTGGTCTCTGAGTGCAAAGCCAGAGCTTTTTCTAGAAGCAGTCGCTGGGTCTTCTGGCCTTTTCTCTTTCTGCCCTCCCGGGGAGGCCTGAATCACATGGAGCCCTCCCTTAGCTCCATCCAAAGAAGGAAGCAGGACAGCAAAAGGAAAGAAAAACAACAGGTTCAGAGAGGATGGAAGCAAAAAGAGTGGGGTGAGTGCAGGCTGAAGGGGGTACAAGCTCAAGGAGGAGAAAGGTCACAAATGGGAAAGGAAGGAGGGGGTGCAGGGGAGTAAGATAGAAGATGAAGGGAAGGAAGGAAGCTGCGTTCTATAAAGTAAAATGCCTTGATTAAGGTCCCTACTGTAGAGACTCAACTTGTTTTTCCACTTAATGTGTGCCTGAATGTCTTTTTGTTCTTCCAAAAACGGTACTTAAGACATTCCCTCCAATTCCCCTACTAGGGCAGAGCTGACATGTTACCTTTCTTCTTGGGCCACCCCCACTGTCTCTCCACTACACACTAGCTACCCCCCAAACCCTAACTCCTGCCGGGTAAGCAAGAGAGACCTAGATATCTAACCAGGCTCTAACCACTAGAGTGGGCGCTATTTCTGTGCCATTCTTTTCTTACAAGGTATCAGGAATCACATCAGTGCTGAGCCTGATTTTCCCTAAGCTTCCCTACATGATTCCCCCTGTCCAGGGCTTGGGTGGGAGACAGGGCCCCCGGCACCTAGCAGAGGACCCGGCACACGGGAGACATGCTTACAAATGAGTGAATCGATGATGCTCAGTTACTTCCCTGTGCCTCACATGTCTGCCTCTGATCAGGACCTTCTCTTTCAAGCTCACCTAAATTGGTACAGGCAGAATCAGAGTGACAACCCGGATTCTGGAAACATTGTTAACATAGTATCCATGTCCTCAGTTCTAAGGGGTCACTGTGGGGTCCACAGTTCTGTAGGGTCCATTCATAAGTAGAGGTCACATATGCAGGCTATTCACATATGGCTTCCTGGTCTCGCCCCTTGAGGCCCACGTAGGCGACCTAGGAGGGATCTAAGTCGTCTGGTTTCCCACCCCCCACTCCGAGTTCCTCCCAGTCCTATCTCGTATCTGCTCTCCACACCCACAGGCCCACAGGCCTCCTGCAGGCCTGTGACCTCCACGTAGAGCCGGGCTAAAAACACAGGAGAGGGAGAAAGGATAGGAGGAGGAGAAAAACAGCTTTGGGAGAGCACACTCACACATGCAGCCTGCAGAACACTGTGACTTGGATTATTTTTGGAATCTAATGTTTCTAATGTTCAAGGGGAGGAAATGAGAAAAAGTAAGTAGAGATTCCCAGGACCAGCAGGTTGGAAATAATACAGGACACTGTGTCCTGTGTAGGGGCGGGATGCAGACACACTTCCTCGCCCTGAGCCCAGTCAGTAGGAGGTGTGGGGGGCGGTGGTTTAGGCCCCAGGAGGAGGAGGGAGGGCAGGAACAAGAGGGCACCAAAGCCTTTCTCTAAAAAAAAAGCAGGAAATTAAAAACTGCCCAGTAAAGACCTTGCCGTCTGGCTGCCTCAAGGTTGCAGCTCTTTGAAGCCACCCTCTGAACAAGAAGGGTCAGGGGACTGAACCGCAGAGACTGGTCGGCGTGCACCCTGGAGGCCTGTCCGGGGCTTGCCCTTTTACCACAGTGGTGAGGACCCCCACCCTCCATTCCTCCCCAGCCCCTCTGGCCATCTCCTAGCTTGTGGGTTGTAGGCTGGCCTGTGCACCCTTTCTCCTGCAGGGCAAGGTCAGTGTGTGTGTGTGTGTGTGTGTGTGTGTGTGTGTGTGTGTGTGTTGGAGGAGGGGGTGGAGCCCTGGCCTCAAGGCAGAAGGCTCAACCTTCCCACCTGCCCCCTGAGCTCTCTCCCAGGCACATTGCCCAACCTCACCAAGTCTCAGCTCTCCCATCCATGAAATGATGCCCATATTCACCCTTGCCTGGCCTGGCACACAAAGTAGATGGGAGACCAAAGGATGTACCACCAAACGGGTAACTCTGGGTGGGTCTCTACTCTGGGTGAAAGTTTTCTGTACAAAAGGAAGGGCTGCACCACAAAACCTCTGAGGTCAGGGGTGTGAGAACACTTGAAAAACTGACTTTCAAAAAAAATATTCTGTATTATAATTGCTACAATGGTAATTCAGTTTGACAAATGAGTGTGGAGTCATACTCACTGCTGGCTTGGGGGCGTGGGGGTTGCAAGCGTGGCGAAGAGAAGCAGCAGTGGGCCAGGGTCTGGCGGGAAGAAGAAGCAAGGGATTTCTCCACAAGTGGCCCTACTGGTTCTCATCACTCCAGGTGGGATGTGACTTTGGGTCTTGCTTTGGGCCCTGGGGTATGATCAAAACTGTTTATACCTTGAAGGAAGAGGACAGGAAACAGCAGTGGATACTTTGCCCAGGGACAGGGCATCCTGGGGATGTCCTGAATTGCTAATGCGGTTAACAGGACAAACAAAGAGGGAAACACAATAAGCACATAACCTTTAGCACAGTGCCCTGCTGCCCGCCACGATGCCTTTCGCCCAGTGGGCCCCACAAATATTTTCTCACGGTAACATGAAAGTCACATTATTCTGTTTGCACAGACCTCCAAGAAAATCAAAATGGATAGATGTGTTTCTTGGATGGAACTGTTGGGAGTGTTTCTGTCCCCATGTGTGCAGGAGAGTAAGACAAACACACTCAGCTATAATGCAAAGCAGAAGGTGACGAGTGTCTCAGATATAGAAGGTGTATGGGGAGGGGGCAAGCCCATCCTCCTGGGGGACTCACTTTCCTCTGTGACTGTTTTCCCAGAGACCTTTCCTGTGGCAGTTCCCCCAACCTGGACCCATCAGATATGACCCCCATTTGACCTAGGTGCTCCCCTCTGTACCTTAGCCAAGGGCATCACACAACCTAGTGATCTTTCACCCCTGTGAACGTACATCCTAATGGTCGACTTCTCTCAAGACTCAATTCTTGATTTTGTTTCATTTAGGGATCACCGAAAATTATCTAGAGCAAGTCCATTTGGAAGACAGCATCGGTGACGCTCTGCGTGGTCTTGGCAGGCCCCCAGTGACTGAAGAGGAAGGCATGACTGAACCAGCACAGGGGGAGGGAAGGGAAGCCCAGTGCTGGCACCTCCACACACCACCCTTTCGATTCTCATCACAAGCCTGGGCAGCTCAGCAGCAGCTCAGAGTTTTTTCTTTTTGTGGTTTTTTTTTTAAAGCAAGACCAGAACTCAACAGATGATGGTTCTATTTGCTGAGAAAAACTTATATTCCGCCACTAAACAAAATGATAACCTTGAAGGCAGAAATTGCTACTGTAGATTTTTAGGGAGAATGAATAGGAAAAAGCAAAAATTGTTACGGGATTGCTGAGCTATGAAGAGGCTTAGATATCATTAGTATGGCAAGCCTGAAAGACGGAGGAATGGCAGGCATGTTTGGCCAGGCTGGGTGGGCTCTTTATCAAACTTCATCAATCTGGAGGTTCCTTTTTTTTTTAAGATTTTATTTATTCATTTGAGAGAGAGATTGAGAGAAAGCATGAGTGGGTATGGGAGGGGCAGAGGGAGAAGCAGGTTCCCCGCTGGCAGGGAACCCGATGCGGGGCTCGACTCCAGGACCTCTGCATCATGACCTGAGCCAAAGGCAGACGCTCAACGGACTGAGCCCCTCCCCCAGTGCCCCTCAATCTGGAGATTCTGACATGTCCCCTGACGAGCCCGATCTCTACCACCACCGCCACCCCGGCCTCTAGCATGACCACGCACGTGCCCTGCCACATGACTTCTCCCATTGAGAGACATTTTCACAAAGAGAAAGTGTTGTTCATAAGGACAGCGTGGTGTAGAAGCAGAAGAAAAACCGTAAGACACTGAGCTAGCCTAAATTCTCCATCCTTATTTTTTGAGGAAACATAACTAGAGGTCACAGATGAAAGATGTGCCTAAGGTCTCCCAGCCGCAGAGTGGCCCCTCAGAATGAATCCGAATTCCTGCTCAGCTCTGTTTCCACCCAGATATGGCACCCTTCGGTGTGCACGGAATTTCAGCATGCAGGAATAAATATGCAGGAAGGCATTCAGAATTCGGTTCTCCAAAGTGAGCTTTGCCACAGGCAGCGTGGTGAGGTCAGTCTCCTCGAAGCAACTGCGACGGTCTCTCCTGAGCACATGCCTTGGTCGCAGAGGAGGTGGGAACCTAGATACTCCCCCGGACTGTGGTGCTAAAGGTCTGGTCTGGAGCATGTTCCAAGCCCAGCTTTACACACGGAACAACCCCGTGCTGCATGAATCGATAATGAGCATGAGTCCAACATTGGAAGCCCTGCGGAGTAGCCCTGTCCACTCTTTAGGGAATTCTCCCACAAGGAAGTGGACGTATTCTTCTTCCTAGAACGGCTTTGGGCAAGACTAGAGCATGGGCCTCCTGGGTGGACATCAGGATTTATTCAGGAGCAGAGTAGGTGAAGGTTTCTGTATCAGTTAAGTCCGTTATACACTAGAGCCGTTCAAGGCACTTCTTTCCTGCAAAGACTAGAAGACGGTGGGCCTTCCGCACACTGCAAGGCGGATGGTGCAGCAGCTTCTGGATGTTCTGATACGTGTCATTGGCGTTGGCACAGTGCTGGGCATCGTGAGGTCACAAATGTCATCAGGACAACGAGGCTGGGTTCCTCACAGTGTGTGAAAGGGAGACTTTCCCATCTCAAGGTCTTTTCCAGCTCTGCTGTTCTGAGATGCACCCTAGGCACCCAGGAAAGGTGGGGCAGGGTGAGGGGGCAGCTTGGGAGGATCCTCCATTGAGCAACAAGAGGACGAGGACTGAGTCTACTTGATGACCTTCATAGCAAGAACCGCCCCCTGCTGGGGAGGAGGTCTCCCTCCTCTCTGGCACTGGGATGTGACTGCAGGGCAGACACCCCCATCGCACAGGGTCGTGGGCGGCTGTGGGGGCAAGCAGCTGTGAGACAGGTCTGCAAAGAGAGCCATAAGCTGCATCTGCTAATGAGGAGCGACCCACCTGTGGTCGGTGAACGCAGTGGAGGACAGCCCATTAGTCACAGACCGGAGAGCCAGGGACCACGGCCCAGTGCACCCAACAAGATGCACCGAGTACTACTTGCATCACGTCTCAGTTGCCCAGTCCTCCCACAGGTTGCTCAGTAAGGCTTTCCTATCATTCCTGAGCTGCAACATTCCCTCCCTCTTCTCTAAAAGCTCCCCAGTTGTGGAGGCTGTGCCTAGGGCACGGGGTACACACAGCAGACATAACTAATAATAACTAGGAGTTTGTGACAGCTTGCTGTTCCGGGACAGAAATTCTAGCCTACTCGTCTTTATCCGAGTGCCTTGTTTTGGGCTTATGACAGCTGCTCAACAGAAGTTTATTAAATGAATGGGTGGCCTTCCCTATGAATTATCTGTGGAAGTGTCCCTCCTCCTGAAATGTTTATTTGGCAGAGAAAATGGTTCCCTCCCCACCCCACCCCCAAGATGAGGAAGGGTCATTTCAGAGGTCAGGGGAAGTGGTGGGGAGAGATGCCTTCACTCTCCAAGGCCAGCTGGTAAATGGGGAGCAGCACCTATTATTCAAGCCCTGGGAAACAAGCTGTCACCCCACAGGGCCAGCGGGGAGACTCTGCACTCACCCCCTCACAAAAATAGTAGCTGGGCGGTCACCAGTCTCCTCAGTTTGCTAAGAGTTTCCCAGATCTGGAAACTCAGGCCTCCAAGCCTCCCACCAGAAAAGGAGACTAAGTGGCTTATGCACTAACTATTTCCTCACACTCTTGTTTAGATGTGGATCTGCACACACAACCCTTACCCCAAACCGCCACCTTCCTCACCCCCTTTCAAAAACACCAAATAAGTCAAGGGCTGAGGCGCTTGGTTCTCCACAGATATTTTAAATTAATCTTGAAGCAACTTAAAAGGACTGCTTTTCTCTCCTGCCCCACACCCAGCACATTTTCTCTGGCAGCTGGGTCAAGCCTGAGCCATGTTTTCATCACTGACTCAATATCAAAATATTCCTGGGCTGCCCTCTTTCTATCCTCCCTTCACTGCCCCTGTCTCATTTTTTATATTCTCTCCCCTCCCTCTCCACACACACCAAACATACCACACACATGCCACACACGTGCACACACACACACACACACACACACACACACTTCTTTTTATGGTGTGAACACACCATGGGACATGGATAAACTTAGAGTCCTGCATAGAACTGAGGGATTGTGTACTTGGATGGGGAAAAAATACGCCTTGATTTTCACAAGCCTCTAACTGAAATACAGCATTCCCTTCAATTCTGAATGTAGGCAGCAAACTACATTAATGTTAGCAATACTCACACCTCTGACATGGATAGAAAGACACACATGTTGCCCTGAAATGTCATACATGCTCATCACTACTACAAAATTATGGTAGTTATAAGACTTCAAATAGAGCTTGTTATTTAACATGTTCCTAAGCAAGTATAAAAGTTCCTGTTATTTTTAAAAATGGAGTAACTGTATTTGAATAATTATTTTCCAGGCTTATATATATTATTTTGTACCCATAACACAGAAAGGTTAAGAGCCCCTGCTGTCCAGTGAGCATTAGAAGGTGGAGGTGGAGAGAATCCTCAGGGGCTCAGGGGTTACGAGGAAGTGCTCAGCGGTAGCATGAGGCACCCCCTGGGAAGAAACGGCTAGCCGGCCTATTGGGCCAGAATTTGGGTGTGCTTGGGAGACAGACCCAATACCGGCGGTGTCTAACCCACACTGTAACTTTGGGCAAGCCACTTCATCTCTTGGAGCTTCCAGAGCCTGTCGGCAGCCATTCTGAGTTTTCTTCGACTATGAAATAGGAGCAATAATACACCATGAGAATCTTGTGAGCATGAATTGAGAAGATATATGTGTGGCAGAAATGACTGCTTGGTTGACTGGTGCTTGCCTGACTCTAGAAGGTCAGCCTTCCCTACCTGGGGATTTCTGAGGCTCAGGTGTTTTGTTCTGTTTTGTTTTTGAGACAGGCACTATCTGTGCCCCATGGAGGTTTCCCATAACCTTGAGCTTCAGGGATGTGGTGAAATTCCTCCAACAAAACACTTCTAGGAAGACCTGAGTCCCCTGCCTCCCCTTCTGACCCTGGCTCACTGAAACAGGTACCCGAGCCAGACTGCAAAGCAGATTCCCTGCCCCAGAGCAGAAGAGACTGCAAGTAAAAAGGAAAAGTCCAGACCTTTCCAATATTGGTCATAGGAGCAAAGTATCTGCCTCTGGCTTCACAGAGCAGGTGCTTCTGCCCTGATGTATCTCCTCATTTGCTGAGCAGTGACAGGTTTTCTGTAGTCCTAGGGGCCCTTCCCAGGAAGGGGGGTCAGGCCAGGGCTGGACCTTGGCTGCCAGGCCACTGGGCAAGGAGGCCTCAGGAAGGCCGGGGGGAGACCTCGCAATGCCTACAGTTGTGCAAGAAACCCCTCTACGTGTCCTTTCTCCAGACTGGCTTCCAGGATGTCCAAGAGTTCTTTTGTGGAAAGTGGCTATGTAGTCTTTACAAATCACATATATTGATTTTCATCTGATTATGAACTATTAAAGATTAGAAAGCACAGAAAATAGAGAGTGAAATTACAATCAACCATAAGCCTGGCCCCTTGAAATCAAAACTATTAGCACTGTGGTGAGTTTTTTCCCATTTACACCTACGTTGGCACTCTCACATAAATTGGGATCATAATTCTATACAGTTTTGTAGCCTGATTTCATTACTTACAAATATCTAGAGACATTTTCAATAAAGGTTCTTAAAAGACACAAAACCATTATATCAGATGCTGTCTGTAAAGCTCACAGGTGACTGAGACGTCATGGTATCTCCAGGAGTAATGTTATGCATTTAAACATAAGTTCTCCCCAGAAAACTGATAGGAGGAAAACCCATTTCACTCTTCTTAAAGTGCATATTATGTACGAAGTCAACTCTCTTCTTTAGCTCAGAGAGAATCTAGAGAAGATACTTTTGTGTCTTTGGCAAAGACGCACGCTCTATTTTTCTCTTCCACTTTCTCATATGTCCCCTGATAAGGGGAAAGCTTTGAAAATTCACTGCTGGAAAAATGGGGTCTCGCTTGAGAAAGTACTCAGCTGCTGAGGAAAAACCTCCAGAAAAGAAGTGGTATGGAAGGAAGAGCCCTGAACTTCAAAGGGAAGAAAGCAGGATTCATGTGTCAAGTCTGCCATAATAGCCCCAAGATCAAAGAGCGCCCGTCTCCCTGCCTGTCAGCAGAGACACCACCACCCACCTCCAAGGATCAAAGGGCCGCACAGATTAAATAAGATGCCGCCTGTGAAAGTGCTTTGTCCATGGTAAAGGACACTGCAGGACAATAATCACTAAGTCGCAAGAGTATTATTATTTTTGTTGCTTAGTGGGCTTGACCCACTCATTGCGTGCCCCAACAGGGGCAGTGTGCAACAGCGCAGAAGTGTAGACCCTGGAGCTGCCTCCCACTGCTCAGGTGGGCCCTTATTTACCTCGTCCCTTTCTTCATCTCTAAAATGGGATAATGATAATACACTTATCTCCTAAGACTCCTGAGATGATTAAACTGAGTTAATTTACACATGGTACTTACGACAGTACCTGCCACATAATAAACACTATATAAGGGGAGTTTTAAAAAGTCAGTGATCAATGACCAAATATATGATTGAAATAAATTAGCCAAAACCAGTAGGCACCTTTTTTTTTTTTTTAGAGAGAGAGCAAGCACACACAAGCTGGGTGGAGGGAAGTGGGGAGGGGCAGAGGGAGAAGGAGAATCTCAGGCAGGCTCCACATTCAGCATGGAGCCCCCCAGGGGGCTTGATCCCACAACCCGGAGATCATGACCTGAGCTGAAATCAAGAGTCAACCGCTCAACCAACCGAGCCACCCAGGTGCCCCCAGCAGGCACATTTTTTTAAAGCTTTCCACAAAAGTATTAATCAGGGAGTTGGACGAGCAGCCTCCATAAGTTTCCCTCAACCAACCCCCAAGCCCTGCTGGGTACAGAGATTCCCCCCTACCTTCTCGGCGTCCTGCTCAAAAAGCCGCAGCTGGAAACACTGGTCCAGCTTGAGCTTGCGCACGTGCCACATCTGGTGCAGGTGCTGCCGGGTGGAATGCAGCTTGTCCAGGAGGCTGGTGATCTTGGGCACCAGGCTCTGGAAGTCGGCACTGCCAGGGATGCAGTTGCGCCCGGAGAACCCATCACTGCAGCGGATACACTGCAGCAGCCGCTGCCCCTCCCGGTCCAGCTCCTCCACGGGGGCCTTCAGCACCTTCTTCTTGAGCTGCGTGTGCTCGTCGATGAGCCGCCGTGAGCCTTCCACGTCCACAGGGAACTCCTTCCGGGCCAGCATCTCCTGCAGGTCCTCCAGGCGGGACAGCAGGTGCACGGCACTGTTGAAGAACTCCTCCAAGGAGAGCCGCAGCTCGATCCACTCCTCGTGGTTGTAGTCCAGGGAGCCGTCGAACTCCTCGGTCAGCTGGGAGGGGTCCACCAGCTTTGTGAGGCCCTCCACGGACACCATGCTTGTCTGTGAGGGGCAGACACAGAGAGGGGGACTCAGCGATGTGGGGCGGGCAGGGCAGAGGTAGGCAGAAGGCAGAAAGTCAAGGGGAAAGGCTGAGATCCATCCACATGTTAATGACCACAGCCTGCCTCAGAAAGGGCGAGTGGGAGAGCACGCAGCCCGTGAGGCGGGAGCCGCCAATCGCCAGGGTCAGCATTTCAACAGGCAGGCTAACAGTCCAGGACAATCTCTTGGGCTTCTTATTCCTTCCAAGACTGATAGGTAAGGCCACAGTAGCCAAGGAATCCTGAAATATCAGCCCCTGCCATGGGGCATATCATAGGATAGGTGGAGAAGCAGAAGCAAGAAATGTGTGGGTAGCAGAAGGGAAAGGGAAAGGGGGAGCTAGAAAGAGGTCTAGCTCACCTCGAAGATGAATTTGGAGCTGCCAAAGTTGGTCTTCTGCTTCTGCCAGAAGTTGTCGGGTTTGATGATGAGGGCCACATGGATCTCAGCTGGAAAGGCTTCCTGCAGTGTCTTGAGGAGGGGCTTGATAAGGTCCCACTTGGAGCCCCGCATGTCGATGATGACAGTGAAGCCACGTTTGCACACGTCCTCGCTGTGGGGAGGTCAAAGGTCAGGCATGGTCACTCTGGGTAGCTGAGACTTTGAGGAACACAGTCAAAAAGGATCCAGAAACCCACATTCCTTTTAATCTGGACCACCCCTCCAACTTCACACCACATCTCCTGACTGCCTTCCAATCCATCTCAAAATGCACTGCCTCGGAAAACCTTTGCAGATCAACCCCATCTGACCGAGGGCATTCTGGCTTCTCCCAGCACATAGCAAGTTCTCAGCCTTCCTTCCCTACAGTCAATTGTACTTGTTTGGATGTTTACTGTTCAAGTGTTCATAATTGTGTTTTACTTTTTTGTCTCCTTTTCTTGCTCCTGGCATGAATCATGCTTTCCCGATTTGAATGCAAGCTCTCTAAAGACAAGGACCCTACTGCCCTTAAATCTCAGATGGAAAGTCTTTGCTATGAGTTCTGTCCTTCCCTGTGCCCACATCAAGGACGGACACTGGTATACTTTACCACTGAACGCAAACTGAATCAAAAAATCTTTTTCCAAAAAGGGCTCTTGGCTGAGGGAGGAGCAAGATGGTGGAGGAGTAGTAGGAGACCTAAATATCATCAGGTCCCAGGAGTTCAGCTAGATAGTTATCAAACATTTTTGAACGCCTACAAACTCAACAGGAGATCGAAGAGAAGAAGAATAGCAACTCTAGGAACAGAAAATCAACCACTTTCCGGAAGGTAGGACGTGTGGAGAAGTGAATCTTAAGCGATGGGAAGATAGACCTCGGTTGGAGGGGCAGGCTCCCGGCAAGTGATAGAGCAGTGGAGCACAAAATCAGAACTTTTAGAAGTCTGCTCCACTGAGGGACATCGCTCCAGAGGCTAAGCAGGGGGTGAAGCCCTCACGGGGACAGTGTGGTCTCAGGACCCACGGGGCCACAAGAAGACCAGGGGTGTCTGGGTGTAGCAGAGCTCCCAGGTATCAGAGCAGGGAAGCCGACTGAAGAGATGGAGCCAAGCAGTGGGCTCTCAGCTTGGGGTTACCTTAAACCATGATCCAAGGCACAGTCGGGCCACTGCTCTTTGAGCAGGGACCCCACAGGTGGCAGATCCAGAGAGACCCCCTCCTTCCTCCTCTGGGAGGAGTGACACAGGAGCGTGCTGCAGGAATCAGCTGGGTTTGGAGACTCCAAATGGGGCCGTGCACCAGAGATAGAAATGCTCAGTCACAGGCTGGGTGAGCTCGGAGTGCGGCTGGAGACCAGGGAGATAGCGGGGATTGACTGCTTTTCTCTGAGGACAAACTGAGGAGTGGAGCCCTGAGCTCTCTGGCCCTATCTCGGAGATTGGGAGGCCGCCATTTTCATTCCCGTCCTCCAAAGCCGTATGGAAAGTGTTCAGGGAACAAAAGCTACCGAGAGCGAACCCAAGCTGATTGCTTAGCCTGGTTCCTGGCGAGGGCGGTGCAATTCTGCCTTGAGCAAAGATATTTGAGAATCACTGCCACGGGCCCCTCCCCAGAAGATTAGCAAGAACATCCAGCCAAGACCAAGTTCATGGATCAATGAGAACTGCAGAACTCTAGAGCTAGGGGAAAGCAACACATATAATTCATGGCTTTTTTCCCATGATCGTTTAGTCTTTCAAAGTCTTTCAAAGTTAAATTTTTTTAATTTTATTTTTTTCTTATTCTATTTTTTTAATTATTCCTCTTTTCTGTTTTAATGTTTTTTAACTATTTTACTTATCAATACCATTTAAAAAATATTTCTTAATTTTCATTGTTATAATCCCTTCATTGTATTTAACCTTATTTTTTGTATACATATAGGGTTTTTTCTTTTAAATTTTGGGATACAATTTCTTCTAATAGACCAAAATATACCCTAAATCTAGCACATGGCTTTGTTCTAGTCTCCAGCCTGATCACATTCTTTCCTCCTTTCTTTTCTTTTTTCAACCAACTTCTTATCAATTCCTTTTTTAGAATCTTCTTAAATTTTTATCTTTACAGTTATATTCCATCCCTTTGTCATGTTTACTCTTATTTTTGTATATACATAAGTTTTTCTTTCTGTAAAAATTTGGGAGGTAGTTTCTTCTGACAGACCAAAATACACCCAAAATCAGTGTGTGGCTCTGTACTATTTACCAGTCTAATATATATGTGTATTCCCCCCCCCCTTTCTTCTCCCCCTGACTTCAGGTCTCTTCTGATTTGGTTAGTGTATATTTTTCTGGGATCGTTGCTACCCTTTTAGTATTTTGTTCTCTCATTCATCTATTCCTATCTGGATAAAATGACAAGGTGGAAAAACTCACCACAAAAAAAAGAACAAGAGGCAGTTCCGATGGCTAGGGACCTAATCAATATGTCAGAACTAGAGTTCAGCATGACGATTAACAAGGTGCTAGCTGGGCTCAAAAAAAGCAAGGAAGACACTAGAGAATCCCTTTCTGGAGAAATAAACTCCCTTTCTGGAGAAATAAAAACTAAAATCTAACCAAGTTGAAATCAAAAAAGCTGTTAATGAGGTCCAATAAAAAATGGAGGCTTTTACTACTAGGATAAATGAGGCAGAAGAGAGAATTAGTGATAGAGAAGACCAAATGATAGAGAATAAAGAAGCTGAGCAAAAGAGAGACAAATAACTCCTGGACCATGAAGGAGAATTCGAGAGATAAGTGATACCATAAGAAACAATATTAGAATAATTGGGATACCAGAAGAAGAAGAAAGAGAGAAGGGGCAGAAGGCACACTGGAGCAAATTATAGGAGAGAATTTCCCTAATTTGGGGAAGGGAACAAGCATCAAAATCCAGGAGGCACAGAGAATCCCCTCAAGATCAATAAAAATAGGTCCGCACCCCGTCATCTAATAGTAAAACTTATAAGTCTCAGTGACAAAGAGAAAATCCTGAAAGCAGCTTGGGACAAAAGGTCTGTAACATACAATGGTAGAAATATTAGTAGGTCTGGCAGCAGACCTATCCACAGAGAACTGGCAGGCCAGAAAGAACTGGCATGATATATTCAGAGCACTAAATGAGAAAAATATGCAGCCAAGAATACTATATCCAGCTAGGCTGTCACTGAAAATAGAAGGAGAGATAAAAAGCTTCCAGGACAAACAAAAACTAAAAGAATTTGCAAACACCTAACTAGCCCTAAAGGAAATATTGAAAAGGGTCCTCTAAGCAAAGAGAGAGCATAAAGGTAACAGATCAGAAAGGAACAGAGACAATATACAGTAACAGTCACCTTATAGGCAATACAATGGCACTAAATTCATATCTTTCAATAGTTACCCTGAATGTAAATGGGCTAAATGCCCCAATCAAAAGATACAAGTATCAGAATGGATAAAAAAACAAGACCCATCGATATGCTGTCTGCAAGAGACTCATTTTAGACCCAAAGACACCTCCAGATGTAAAGTGAGAGGGTGGAAAACAATTTACCATGCTAATGGACATCAAAAGAAAGCTGGGGTGGCAATCCTTATATCAGATAAATTAGATTTTAAGCCAAAGACTATAATAAAAGATGAGGTAGGATGCTATATCATACTTAAAGGTTCTGTCCAACAAGAAGATCTAACAATTGTAAGTATCTACGCCCCTAACATGAGAGCAGCCAATTATATAAACCAATTAATAACAAAATCCGAAACACATCAACAATAATATAATAATAGTAGGGGACTTTAACACCCCCCTTACTGAAATGGATAGATCATCTAAGCAAAAGATCAACAAGAAAATAAAGGCTTTATTTTATTTATTTATTTATTTATTTATTTTTAAGATTTTATTTATTTATTTGAGAGAGAGAGAGATCACAAGTAGGCAGAGAGGCAGGCAGAGAAAGAAGGGGAAGCGGGCTCCCTGCTGAGCAGAGAGCCCGATGCAGGGCTCAATCCCAGGACCCTGAGGATCATGACCTGACCCGAAGGCAGAGGCTTTAACCCACTGAGCCACCCAAGCACCCAGGATATAAAGGCTTTAAATGACACACTGGACCAGATGGATATCACAGATATATTTAGAACATTCCATCCCAAAACAACAGAATACAAATTCTTCTCTAGTGCACATGGAACATTCTCCAGATTAGATCACATCCTGGGTCACAAATCAGGTCTCAACCAGTACCAAAAGATTGGGATCATTCCCTGCATATTTTCAGATCACAATGCTTTGAAACTAGAACTCAACCACAAAAGGAAAGTTGGAAAGAACTCAAATACATGGAGGCTAAAGAGCATCCTACTAAAGAATGAATGGGTCAACCAGGAAATTATAGAAGAATTTAAAAAATTCATGGAAACAAATGAAAATGAAAACACAACTGTTCAAAAGCTTTGACACAGCAAAGGCGGTCCTGAAAGTATATAGCAATACAAGCCTTTCTCAAGAAACAAGAAAGGTCTCAAGTACACAACCTAACCCTACACCTAAAGGAGTTGGAGAAAGAACAGCAAAGAAAGCCTAAACCCAGGAGGAGAAGAGAAATCATAAAGATCAGAGCAGAAATCAATGAAATAGAAACCAAAAGAACAGTAGAACAAAACTAGGAGCTGGTTCTTTGAAAGAATTAATAAGATTGATAACCCCCTGGTCAGATTTATCAAAAAGAAAAGAGAAAGGACCCAAATTAATAAAATCATGAATGAAAGAGGAGAGATCACAACCAACACCAAAGAAATACAAACAATTGTAAGAACATATTATGAGCAACTATACATAAGCAAATTAGACAACCTGGAAGAAATGGATGCATTCCTAGAGACACATAAACTACCAAAACTGAACCAGGAAGAAACAGAAACCTGAACAGACCTATAATCAGTAAAGAGATTGAAACAGTCATCAAAAATCGCCCAACAAACAAGAGGCCAGGGCCAGACGGCTTCCCATGGGAATTCTACCAAACATTTAAAGAAGAATTAATACCTATTCTTCTGAAACTGTCCCAAAAAACAAAAATGGAAGGAAAACTTCCAAACTCATTTTACAAGGCCAAATTACCTTGATCCCAAAACCAAAGACCCCATCGAAAATGGAAATTATAGACCAATATCCTTGATGAACACGGATGCAAAAATTCTCACCAAAATACTAGCCAGAAGGATCCAAGAGTACATTAAAAGGATTATTCAGCACGACCAAGTGGGATTTATTCCTGGACTACAAGGTTGGTTCAACATCTGCAAATCAATCAACGTGATATAATAATTAATAAACGAAAGAACAAAAACCATATGATACTCTCAACTGATGCTGAGAAAGCATTTGACAAACTACAGCATCCTTTCTGGATCAAAACTCTTCACAGTGTAGGCATAGAGGGTACATTCCTCAATATCATCAAAGCCATCTATGAAAAACCCAAAGAGAATATCATTCTCAATGGGGAAAAACTGAGAGCTTTTCCCCTAAGATCAGGAACACGACAGGGATGTCCACTATCAACACTGCTATTCAACATAGTACTAGAAGTCCTAGCCTCAGCAATCAGACAACAAAAAGAAATAAAAGGCATCCGAATTGGCAAAGAAGAAATCAAACTCTCACTCTTTGCAGATGTTATGATACTTTATGTGGAAAACCCAAAAGACTCCACTCCAAGACTGCTAGAACTCATACAGGCATTCAGTAAAGTGTCAGGATGTAAAATCAATGCACAGAAATCAGTTGCATTTCTATACACCAACAGCAAGACAGAAGAAAGAGAAATTAAGGAGTCAATTCCATTTACAATTGCACCCAAAACCATAAGATACCTAAAAATAAACCTAACCAAAGAGTCAAAGAATCTGTACTCAGAAAACTATCAAGTGCTCATGAAAGAAATGGAGAAAGACACAAAGAAATGGAAAAACGTTCCGTGCTCATGGATTGGAAGAACTAATATTGTGAAAATGTCTATGCTACCTAAAGCAATCTACACATTTAATGCAATCCCTATCAAAATACCATCAATTTATTTCAAAGAAATGGAACAAATAATCCTAAAATTTATATGGAACCAGAAAAGACTGCGAATAGCCAGAGGAATGTTGAAAAAGAAAACCAAAGGTGGTGGCATAACAATTCCAGACTTCAAGCTCTGTTACAAAGCTGTAATCATCAGGACGTTTGGCATTGGCACAAAAACAAGACACATAGATCAATGGAACAGAATAGAGAGCCCAGAAATGGACCCTCAACTCTATGGTCAACTAATCCTCAACAAAGCAGGAAATAATGTCCAATGGAAAAAAGACAGTCTCTTCAACAAATGGTGTTGGGAAAATTGTACAGCCACATGCAGAGGAATGAAACTGGACCATTCTCTTAGACCGCACACAAAAATAGACTCAAAATGGATGAAAGACCTCAATGTGATACTGGAATCCATCAAAATCCTTGAGGAGATCACAGGCAGCAACCTCTTTGACCTCAGCTGCAGCAACTGCTTCCTAGAAACATTGCGAAAGGCAAGGGAAGCGAGGGCAAAAATGAACTATTGGGACTTCATCAAGACCAAAAGCTTTTGCACAGGAAAGGAAACAGTCAACAAAACCAAGACAACTGACAGAATGGGAGAAGATATTCACAAATGACATATCAGATAGAGGGCTAGCATCCAGAATCTATAAAGAACTTCTCAAACTCAATACCCAAAGAGCAAATAATCCTATCAAGAAATGGGCAGAAGACATGAACAGACATTTCAGCAAAGAAGACATCTACATGGCCAACAGGCACATGAAAAAGTGCTCAACATCACTCAGCTCAGGAAAATACAAATCAAAACCACAGTGAGATATCACCTCACACCAGTCAGAATGGCTAAAATTAACAAGTCAGGAAACGAGAGATGTTGGCAAGGATGTGGAGAAAGGGGAGCCCTTCCACACTAGCTGGTGCAGCCAGTCTGGAAAACAGTATGGAGGTTCCTCAAAAAGTTGAAAATAGAGCTACCCTATGACCCAGCAATCGCACTACTGGATATTTACCCTAAAGATACAAATATAGTGATCCGAAGGGGCACGTGCACCGGAATGTTTATAGCAGCAATGTCTACAATAGCAAACTATGGAAAGAACCTAGATGTCCATCAACAGATGAACGGATAAAGAAGATGTGGTATATATATACAATGGAATACTATGCAGCCATCAAAAGAAACAAAATCTTGCCATTTGCAACGACGTGGATGGAACTACAGGGTATTATGCGACGCGAAAGAAGTCAATCAGAGAATGACAATTATCATATGATCTCTCTGATATGAGTAATTTGAGAGGCAGGGCAGGGGGTTATGGGGAGCAGGGAGGGAAAAATTGAAACAAGATGGGATTGGGAAAGAGACAAACCATAAGAGATTCTTAATCTCATGAAACAAACTGAGGATGGCTGGGGGTAGGCGGGGTAGGGATACGGTGGCTGGGTTATGGACTTTGGGGAGGGTATGTGCTATGGTGAGTGCTGTGAAATGTGTAAGCCTGATGATTCACAGACCCTGGAGCAAATAATATATTATACGTTAATAAAAAAAATTTTTAGAAAGGGCTCTAGGCCAATTCTATCACTTGATTAACAATGGTACATGAAGCATTGATAACATATTTGCCATCATTGTATTTAAAATGTGTAACTTGTAGTTCAAAATGTATATCAATTTTTTAAAAATCAGGTTGTTGGGGCGCCTGGGTGGCTCAGTGGGTTAAGCCTCTGCCTTTGGCTCAGGTCGTGATCTCAGGGTCCTGGGATCAAGCCCCGCATCAGGCTCTCTGCTCAGCAGGGAGTCTGCTTCCTCCTCTCCCTCTGCCTGCCTCTCTGCCTACTTGTGATCTCTTTCTCTCTGTCAAGTAAATAAATAAAATCTTTAAAAAAAAAAAAAAATCAGGTTGTTGAGTCGTGCTCATTGCTCATAGATAGCCAAGGGTAGAACTGGTTGGGACGTGGATGTAGTCCAGTGTTCTCATGTACTTCCATTACACCAGCCTGGGTGTAAAAAGGCGTGTTTCAGGAAGCTAAGAGAGGGGAAACTACGCTTGAAATCAAGGCCAGATGAAGTCGACAGTGACCATTTTGAAAACCAAAAAGTAATCAGGCTAAGTGAATCAAGATGTTGCCATACAACTTATTAAGTAGCAACATTTATTTAAGCACTTGGACTTCACCTGTAACTCCTAAGAAACGAAAGGGAAAAAAATGCAGGTCAAAATAGTTATAACAGTGCTCGCTTCGGCAGCACATATACCAAGTAGTTATAACAGGTCAGTTTGGAAGAAACTATGTTTGGGAGTTAGGGGTCTTTCCTTCCATCCTTCTTAGTTTATTTAACCTATGTATCTATTTTAGAACTCAAAAGAGATTTTGGTTAATTCGCATTTTTATATAAATACTGGTGTAGCATTACCTTAGGATGTTTTGTTTAACTTCCTATTTCCCAGATAGCACTTGCTTAAACCACTGTGCATGCTGTGTGACCCACGGATGTATCCCCCATCCATCAGTCATTTAGAGCTACTGGAGGTAAGGCCACAATTGGAGGATTTAGGCTGCAAAAGGAAACAAAGCCCATTTTCAGGCTTCATTCTCAAATCTCAACCAGTGATGAGAATGTCACAGACTGGTAAAGAGACCACAGCCCCTGTGATTGTGTGACTGTCTCAAGCATACAGCAGCTTACTTAGGCTCCCAGTTAGACAGAAAACTCCCTGGGCAAGGAGACTCTTTCCATTTCTTGTTATTGATACAAAGGACTAGACTTGGCATGAGAGAAAGCCTGAGTCTTTTGTTCCTCCCCAAATCCTGCATCCCAAAGGAAAGGAGTTGCCTCTTCCCCTTCTTTGACTCTTACTGAGCTGACAAATGGCCCGAGTCTTCCATAAATTATTTTCTCCACCCTATCAGCTGAAAGCAAAGTGACTCTCTTAATTTATGGAATTTCCTTCCCATTATAAAAGAAACACCTGCTAATTATAGAAAAGTTAAAATATTCAAAGATCTACATAAGAGATGCTAATGGTAAGAAGCTATAATACTCTGGTCTATTTCCTTCCTGTCTTTTTTGTGCATGTAATTTTCATACTGCATAATGTGCAACATAGAATTTTTTTCTCATACCTAAAATGTCTTCAAAACTATTACATTTCATGACACATAGTCCACCTTATACCTATACCACAACGTAATCATTCTCATTAGTTCTTTACAGAAAGGCACATCGACTTCCATGTCCCCTAACCATATGTGAGAGTCGCCCCCCTTACTGTGTCCTCATCAGCACTGGCCACTGAATTTTTTAAATCTCTGCCCATTTTCTAGGAAAAATATTGCATTACATTTACATTTGCATTTCTTTGATTACTAGCTATAGCTTATTTGGCCCATAAGTATTTCTCTGTGACTCACCTGATTAGTTCTTTTATCCATTTTTCTATTGGAGTTTACTGGTTCTCTCATTGTTCTTAACTTCATTTGGCTTGACTCACATTCATTGCATGCCCACTACGTCAGGCACTGCAAGGCAACCGTGGTCTTGCCTTTCCTTACAGATGACCACCTTCCATGTTTACCTGCTCCTCGGGCTCCACGCCGTTACTGTAGTTTTGCTGACAGGTGAAATCTCTGTCCCTAACGACAAACAGTATTGCCACCAAGAGCTAGAGTGTGACTATCCCAGTATCTAAACGTGGTGATCAGTAGCAGCCTACACACTATTAACTAATAATCCCTGGCAACCAAAAGTAGAAATCAGGCACTAATACTCTCTGTGAACTTCTCTTCTATTTGGCATCTTTCTATGAAAACAGTCTAATCTCCCAAGGCACCCTATATGTTTGGTTTCAAGGAAGGAGCATGGTTGGGGAGGGAAAAGAACTTTTCACCAATACTTATTCTATGCCAGGGCCTGGGGTCGGGCACTTGACACCCATTATTTCATTTTATCCTTACAAAACTTATAAACTTGGTCTGGTTATCTCCATGCACGAAATAACTGAGGCATGGAATTTGCCTAAAGTCCCATGACCACTAAGTGGCTAAACAGAGAGTTAAAACCAGGACTTTAAAGCCCACACTCAGGTCACTATATCATATTATACTCTACCATATTGCCACTACATGTGTTTCTGTGATTGGGGGGGTTAAGAGTCCATGATGGAGGATTAGGTTAGGATGCTCACAGGAGATGAGGACAAGTAGGACAAGGACTCCAAGTGTATGCCCTCCATTCTGCAGTCTGTGTGAAATCACAAAATCACAGAGGCAAGACAGCATGGCATGTTGAAAAGTTCCAGCAATTCACTTTGGTTTGGGCACATGGATAAGAGGCAGAGAGTGATGAGAGGGTGCTGCTATTAGTGCTTTAGAGAGCCCTGTTCTGGGTTCTGACCCTCCTCTGGCAAACCCTCCCCTCACCAGGGAACAAAGCAACTTGCCACATAGTCCACTCACCTTCTAGCCTAAGCTCTTACTACCTAAAACCCTAAAATTCTCTGTCCAAAAGACCCTTAACCTACTTCCTGGGCCCACATATACCTCTTTTCCGGGTCCAATCCCCCAAGGACAAGTAATACCACCAGTGTGAGCACAGGGATGTGGCTAGAACACAGATGTGTGAGCTGGGGTGTCCACACGTGTACAGGAATACAGAACTGGGCAGTGGGCAGAGAAGGGAGGCGACCGTGGCCTAGGGGCCAGTCTCCCTGGATTGCCAAGTTCTAGCATGGAACTCAGAGCAGTCCAACAAATCTAAATGTGAAGTTGGCCTTCTAATTCGCTATGAAGATATATTTGTCAAAGTAGAGGGTAGATGCTTTATTTAACAGTCTGTTAGCTTGCTATATTACTTTTCAATATTTACACATAGGATATGTGGGTTTCTGTTGGCCCTGGGCATCACAACATTAAAAGTAGGCCTTCCGAGAAAAGGCAGGAATGGAGGCAGACCCCCAAATCAGGATGCATGTCATACCACGGCAGGAGTGCTGGATTTATCCTCAGGGCAATGAGGAACCACTGAAGGGTGTCATTCAGGGAAGGAACATGAACACATGATTCGGAAGAATCTCCCTGCAGCTGTGCAGAGGGAAAGTAAATCGGGGTCAGCCAGAGGGAGTGGTCAGAGTGGAAGCAGAGAAGCCACCTCCTTTGTATCTTTGCTAAAATGCCTTCTACATGAGGGCCCCCTTGGGCCACCCTCTTCAAAGCTATGGCTGCCACCTATCGCCCTTCCCTTATTTACTTATTTACTTTTCTCCTTAGCACTCATTACCATCCGGATCATATAGTTTACTCACTCCTAATCCATCTTCCCTCACTGGAAAGTAACATCAGGGAGGGCAGAGATTTTTGTATTGATTTCACTGCTGGACCTCCCCCAACCCCCAATGCCTAGTACAGTGCCCGGTGCTTGTTAAGACTCAACAGACTGAGGTAGCAATTAAGCGCATGGAATCTAGAACCAACTTTCCTTGGTCTGAATCCTGGCTCCATCAGTCACTTATCGAGGAACTTCAGGAAAGTTATGTTTAACCTCTATGTCTCAGCCCCTTTACTGTAAAACATGGATAAACATGAGTAGGAATAACTACATTACAGGGTTACTGAAAGGTTACGTTTGTTCATGTACATGAAGCACTTACGAGGGTGCTGGACATGCAATCTGTACTTTGAAAGTCTCAGCGGCTAGAAGAGATGCTGTGTGTGTCCCACCAGGGCCCCTTCATTGACCACCACACCCTGTCTCCAGCTCTAAAAGTAGCACCTCACCGCTGAGCCCATCTCTGGACACTTTCCTTCTGCTGATGGGTGACACTTCTCCAAGAGACACCTGGGCAGGGACAACCCCACACCAGGTCAGGGGGGTGGGAGGGCAGTGCCTTTCTATTACAAGGTGCCAAAGCTTAGACCCTCTACTTTGAGGTGGAGTAACTGAATTGTGACTCACGCTCCTGAGGCTTCTCATTCTCAGTCTCCAGCTAGACTTTATCTGAGACCACATCCTTGCTGGGTCCTTTCTCTTCCCTCCTCTGCTTCTCCAACTCCCTTAGAAGCTTTCCTGAGGAGAATGCCCTTAATAAATCATTTACACCTGAATCTCCATCTCAAGAAATACAGCCAAAAATATACATTTATGTATGTCCTACATACATGAAGTTCTGAAGCCAATTTGATATGTGGTCTGGAAATTAAAAGAAATCCAGGTTGCCAATTGTGACTCAAGAATCATTACAGTGCCTGACACCAAGGAAGCATTCAATAATATCGGCTGAATGAATACATTCATGAACTGTGGTAGATAGGCACAGAAGTGAGCGAGCACCCAGTGAAAATGAGTAAGGTGAAAAGAAACTTCTGGAGTCCAAGATAGCACTTATGGGAATATCAGTGTTTAAGAGATGGGAGAAGAAAGTAGATAAGCCTGAGGGAAAAAATGCAGAGAGGTTAGGGAAAAATCAAGGGAGGAGTGAAGTCAGAGAAATCAGGGAAGAGAAGGTTTCAAGGAGGAATTGCAGTGCCAAAAACCTGCAAAGAGGTAGGTCATTAGCTGAGATCAGAACTGCCTACAAAGAGGTAGGTCATTAACTGAGATCAGAACTGTCGCGTTTAGCAACGAGCAACGAAGAGGTCTTGGTGCCATTGGTCAGGGCAGTTTCAGCATATTAGCGCAGAGAATGGGTGGAGTGGGGAAGCAGTCTTCCTACTTGATCTCTGAGATGATTACAGGAAATGTCAAGTAAGTCATCAGAGGTTGCTTTTGGTACACTCCCATCCCGGGCCCCGTCTTCCCAACTCCGGAAACAACCAGGGTCTGCATACGGCTCTTTGGCTGCCCAAGCCCCACGTCACTCCCCGGCCTGGCTCTTCCCCAAGCCTCCATGCCCCCAGACCTCTTTTCCTCTCACTCAGTATGCTCCATGGAGAGCAGTTTGAGTAAAACAATTTACCCTGAAATATAACAGGTAGCCTTACTTTTCCCTTGAGGTTATTTACCTTCTAAATGATATTTACTAACCCAAATTAAATGTTCAGGGGGCAGAGTACTACTGCATTGTATATGGGGAGGATGGAAGCATAGAAAGATGAAGTTCGGAGCAAAAGGCCTTTGAATCCACTAAGGAGGGGAAAGTGGAGTGAGTGGCCCTCCCCAACTCCCACACCCCCTACTTTAGAGAGAGATCTCATCCACTGCTCACTCCCTGCTTGTTTCCCATCTGGGGCTTGACACCTGGACCCCCTCGGCCAGCTCCTCACGTTTTGTGATAAATTACAGCCCCTTCAAACTGCACAGTAAACTGTTTCATGAACTCTCGGGAGCCCTCAGGCCCAGGACATAAATGTATACTTTATGATCGATCGGATATTTCTTGTACTCAGTTCTAGACCATTTATCCTTTTGTTCATTACTTGTCACTGGAGCTGTTTCCACTCAGCCGAGTTGTGCGATCCCAAAAAAGCATTTGCAGTACTTTGTGCCAATGCTTCTCAAACTTTAGTGACTTTCATTATCACCTAGGACACTTGTTTAAAAATGCTGATTTCGGGAACCCCTTGCAGATATTATGATGAAAATCAGTCTGGGATGAGACCCAGGAGGCTCCCCAGGTGCTCCAAAGACAATACCTCGACTCTCTTAGGTGTGACTTGTGGGAGTTTAAGGATAATTCACTTTGTCTAACTCAGATTAGGATAGGCATTAATAAACAGTGGGTAGCACACAGTCAAACAGTCAGGGCAAAGTCTGCAAGGCACACCAGCAGCTATGCTCTACAGGGGCCTGTCAAACATGCTAGCAGGTTTCTCTATATATATCGTCATGTTCTCTCAAATGGAGTCATTTATTGGAAGCACAGGCTTGGGAGGATTTCTGTCCTCACAGTGCACTTCTCTGGTTCTTTTTGCAAACAGTGAGCTCCTCCTCTCTTGGCCTAGAGAGGCTTTCCCTGAAAGGCCTGGTGGCTGACTTCCCCAATATAGCGATCTGTGCCCAACCAGACACCTGCGGGAGATCTACCTTCCCAGGCTTCCTTCTCTTCTTCTAAATTGCCGTTAAATCTTTATGGAGTTTCTGTGTCTTATCATATACCTGACCTGGCAGGCTTATCTAAAATATCTGGGCAAGACCTGGGTTACCTCTGGGTCCCCCAGGCTCCGCCCACATCTGATGCCCCCAGAGTTGCCTCTTCATCCACGAAGCTGTGAACGCTGTTAGGGCTGTCCCAGGTCTGACCGGTACGGGTATGGAGGGTCTCAGTGGTGGGCAGCGAGGAACCAATGAATAGGTGTGTTACCACTGACCCTTCACTCTCCTGGTGCCACCCCCCCCTCAATGGCAATCAGAAATCACAATTTAGCAGCACACTGTTGAACCCAGTCCCCCAAAGTGGTTTTATTAGGCACGGCTTATTATTGTTGCTTGTACCACATTCGAGTATCTTTGGAGGAGGCTTAAACTTGCCGTTCTTTAAAGCACTTCAAGCTCATTCACATACTCGTATGGTCTGTCTGCTTCTTGGCCTTTGGATCTGCTTCCTCTGTCTTAGTTGCTCTTCCCATCCCAGCCCTATTTCACACATTTGAGGACTCCATGCCTTTAGCTCGGGAGGCAGGGATTAAGATGCCGGTGCCTCAAGCTAAGGGTTGCTCTGGGGCCTGAAGAGCAGGGCAGAGTACCTGTCAGGCCAGGGTTTCACCCCGGGTTACAGCTTTGGCCTCTGGAACTACCTTGTCCTCCCAGTCACTGCTCACTAACTCCTCCCCAGGCCCCTGGCCAAGGGAAGTCCAGACCAGCCGTCTGCCTTCCATCTGGGCCACATCAGTGAACCAGCCTGGATACCATCCATTCTCAGCGGGCTACGGGGTCAGATTCAAATGCCACCTTCTCCCTCAGGTTTTCCCTGATCTCTTCTGTCCGAGGGATCTCCCCTTCACTCATACAGACAACATGCTATCCATGCCTCTCTCAACTGCCATATTAGTTTCAATCTTGTATTAGACTTTGGCCTCTCAGATCTCTATGCCTACGTGCTTGCCCACACCAACCCCATCTTTGCCTAGATAACTCCTACTCTAATTTCAAAGCTCAGTTCACATGCGTCCTTCTCCAGGAAGTCTTCCCTTCCTGATGCATTTCCTCCCATCCCACTCCATCCCCACTGGGATAAAGGTTCTCCTTACACATTGCCGTAACCTTGTCCTTACTCTGCATGGCAGCTGTCCTATGTGGGGTAACTGCAGCCAAGCTCCAGCTGATCAATTTCTTTCTCCCTCACAGGCATTTACATGGCTCCAAAATGAGAGCCTCATTTTGAAGGTGCTTCATAAATAATATGGTGTCATGTAAATATATTGTATTATCCATTAGTTCATTACTTTATTCACCCAACAAATATTTACTGAGCCCTTATTCTGCAGCTGGCCTAGTGCTAGGCACCAGCAATATAAATGTGGACAAGACAGAAACATGAAGGTTACATTCTATGGGGAGAGATGGACAAGATAGTAGCTAGATAAGGAGAAGAAATACAAATTGTGTTAAGTCTTAAGAAATTATCAGGTGGTCCGGACAGGCCACTATGAGGAGCTGACATTTAGGCAGAGAACAAAACTATGAGAAGGAGCTAGTTAAGGAAATGCTAGAAAGAATAATACAGGCAGCGACAACAGCCTGTGCAAAGGTCCTGAGATGGAAAAGACCTGTGTGCTGCCTGCTCCTCCATTACAGGGAGGAAACAGAGGTAGCTAAGTTCAGGAAGGAAGCAGGAGACCAGCAGCCAGATCTAGGTTGGAGTTCTAAATCTGAGGAGCTCAAAAACTCAAGCTGGAGAGAAATATAAAATGGGAGCCAAACTAATGAAACCAAGCAGCTGTTTCTGATTAAAATAGGATATACACATATTAATGATAAAAGCTAATTTTATTGAGCACATGAGAATCTCTGTATGCCAAGCATTATGCATGCATTATCTTATTTATTCCTCATATGAACCTCACATGTAGCTGCTATTATTTTCCCACCCTATAGTTAAGGAAGCTGAGGCTTAAAGAAGTTCAATAACTTGCTTAAAGTCACCAGGAAGAGCCAAAATCAGTATCTGAATCTGCTCTGTTTGATTCCTATATCTGTCATGCTACCTTGTCTCAGAGAGACAAAGACAACTTGAGCTTGAAATGACTTTAATGCTTACTCCTGTTAATCCTTCACTTGTTGCCCTCCACTCTAAAGTGAAGGATTCACAGGATTATGCATTAAAGTTGCTTCAAGCTCAAGTTGTCTTTGCCTCTCTTTAGAGTTGAAGACAGCAAGTTCTCAAGCAAGAAAGTGATTTGCTCAGGGCCACACAGTTTGGATGGATGCTTTGGCCATCTGCACCAGACATCCATGTGTCAACTGATCTGCTTCTGGTCTTCTATTAAGCCACAAGATCTCTGGAAATGAGAGGAAGAAAAATTCTCCCCAACATCAGAATATCGGGGTTGGAGGTCCAGGGTACCCTGTGTTGAGTACTAAAGCTCCTTCCCAGGAATGAGGGCCAGCCTGCGGCTGCTTTCCACTGTGTGCTGGAAGCAGGGGGATGGCCCAACCTCATGTCCCAGCTCCTGGGAGGCCACCTGAGATTTATCCTATATCTATCAATGTCCAGCAGGTTCTCACTTCAAACAGCTCCTGGAAAAAATATAACATCGAACCATCCTGATGGCAGGTGGAGGAGCAGAGATCCACAGTGAGCACCACACCAACAGACCAAGCAAAGGGGCATTAAGGGTTTGTGCTTAGTGGGTACTGCTGGGGGCTGCTCAGTCCGGTACAAGTTGTGGGGTACGGGGTGTCACCAATATAGGGTGTCAGAATCCTAGTGTAGGGGTCCAGGAAGGCCCAGTGCTTGGGCTATGATGAAGCAGAAGTAATTTTCAAATCAGACCTACTCACCAAGTTGTCCAGGGAAGGTGAGACATTGCACACTGTGGTAGGGAGCTAGACTGGCCACTGAGCAGTGGATGACAAAAAGGAAGGACAAGGTAAGGGAAGGACTTCCTGCGTAATGAGAGCAATATGGGCCCTACCACACATAGCTCTGTCCCCGCAGGTAGAGGCTGACCAGCATCTCAGGATGATTTGGAAGGACAGCTGGAGAAGTCTTACCCACACTGCGTGGACAGCCTTTAATACCTGGAGACAGTTCTCCATGAACAGAAAGAAACCAGCAAAGGAAGGAAGAAAGAGTAGCCCCAGTGAGTTACCCACTGTACTCTTTTCCCTAGAACTCTGCTGTGCCTGTGTCTCCCTAAAACCATTTCATGGGCTGAGTTCTCCATTCTGAATTGGAGCAAAAAGAAAGGTCTCTGGAGCTCTGAGGAGGAAAAGAGCCCCCTGACCCATCTGTGTCAGAGTTCTCATGCCATCCTCAGGCCCTAGAGAGTCTCTGGCTATAGGATCTAGATTTCCTTTCGATTCTTCACCCATCACTCTGATCTGAGTTAACCATTTTCTACCACTCACTGCTCTTCTAATAGCAGCCCTCTGCGGATTCCCCCAAACCACATCACACCCACTTTCTTAAACAACCAGAAATCAGCAGTGTTAAAGAAAAGTGCTAAAGACACATTAGCACCTGCTTTAAAGTTTCTAATTGGTATAATCAGAAGCAGTAAAAAGAACACGGGAAGAGACAGTGCCTTACTGAGAAATGAGCCACTCTCTAGGGAACGCTGTGCGGTGAAGGAGCCTTTGCTGGCCCACACGGTTCTCAGACTCGCCCTTCACAGCGGGCAGGGCTCCTGGATGGCGGGCTGGCTGACAGGAGGGGCTCCGAGAGGTGGCAAGCCCCCCTGGCCTGTTGTGGACTTCTCTTGGCTGGCTCACAGGTGACTATCCACTACCAGCTGGCTTTCTGTCAAGTTCTCAGAATCCACGTCAATCCATCCAGAGGTTTTTATTTTCATTTCTTATTTTTTGTTTCTTGGTTTTTGGTTTTTGTCTGTTTGCTTTACTGGAAGACATTCTTCGTCCACTTTCCCAGGTCATGATGATTCCATGGAATTTGTGCATTTTCTACCCATTTAACAACACATCTTTTGCACCCAAGCCTCTGACCTGTGATGCCAGAGCTGGGGAAGGGGCAAAGGTCAAAGGTAATGCTTTGTCCTAAATCAAAGCCTTAATTCCTCCTCTGGAAAGCGAGGAGAGTGACTAATTTGCCTGGGGCTGGAATCAGTCGTGTTTAAAAGTTCCCCAGCGGTGGAAAAAAAAAAAGCTCTCCGGTGATTCGAACACATGTCCAAGGTTAAGCCACTACTA
>CM052898.1:131222606-131275279 GCA_028534135.1 Potos flavus
GCATCTCCCCCCACATCCCCCCAAAAGTAGCACCATAAAATTCCCAGTTTCAACTGGCTATTTTTATATACCCAAGTTAAATATTTTCACAAATGTTATTTTATTAAATATTTATTAATAGTTCTCTGAGAAAGATTATATTAAACCCATTTTATAGTTGGAAAAATAATTTTGTTACTTAGTACTTACTTAATTTTCCGTGTTTCAATAAAATTTTAAAAATGTAAATCCTGAAAAAAAAAATGTAAACCCTAGAAAATCCAAGGTCTACTGAGGAGAAAGCTGAATATTACCACTGAGAGCCTCTAACAAAACCCATCTGTGTCTGTGGGTAGCTGACCAGAGGTACTCCATCACTTGGTGGCAGCATACCTAACTTGCCAGGTATGTATATAATAAAGGCAATCTCTCTACAAAATTAGTTTTATAACATAAAATGTCAGTATCCAACATATGCCTAAAAATGAACACAATCTCAAACGCTGGTGGAGGGCACCGATAAGATCTAACCAATGACAGGTGAAGCAGGAAATACAAAACTTGTCAAAAACAATCACATAGCAGAGAAGAAAAAAAACCACCCCAGATCTGGAACGCACTAAGTGAAAAATACATCTTTATTCCCTAGCACTAGCCTGTCTCTCCAGCATCTACACTCAGGGAACTCCCTAGTTTCCAACATTGACAAATAAATCAGAACTAAATTTAAAACATCCTGATCCTCTAGCACGAATTCCAGAAAAAACCTGAATGCCCTGGGACTTATTTCACGTGACATGTTGCAAGGTACCTAATCAAGGCGGCACCAGAAACGTCGGCTTCCCAATCCGCCTGCTGTTGGCGAGGCCTAAAGGGCAGCAGCCCAAGGCAGAAAACGCAAGGCCACACCTAAGCTTCAGAGGCTCATTCAGCATTGCTACCCAGAGACAAACCCCAAGGAGCTCTAACTTGGAAGGCAGATAAGGACCTCAGTGCAGAGAAGCACAGAGGAGGTTAACAACCACTCTGAGCCAAGCCAAGATTGACTGCACAACCAGCCAATGAGCTGAAACACATCCAAAGGCAAAACTAAAAACTTGCTGTGGGCAAAAAGCAATGAAGTCCTTCTAGACTTCATGTCAGATCCAAACTTTAATGTATGGTTCCCATTAAGAGGTCTATTAGTTCAGGAAAGTAGAAAGAATCCTGACCTGAGAGACCCCCCAAAGGGCAGGCCCTGTGACCAACTCCTTTACTCTTTTCGAATCCAGGATCAGGCTTAGGTGGGTAACATATGACACAACGTTATGGTTTCTTGATGACAGTAATAACAATCTTTGCACAGTGGGGCCTGGTTACTGATGAGCAAATAAACAAATTTGGAGAAATGTCAAGATTTGGAAGTCTAAAGCAAAGCATATTGGAAATAAAAATTAGGAAATTTGGAAAGCAATTTGGCAATGTGAATCACCAGCCTTAAAAAAATGTCTATAATTGCCACAGATCTATCCCAAAGAAACCATCTAAAAAGTAGACAAAGGTTTATACACAAAGGTGTTTACTGGGAGTTATATATAGTGATGAAATTTTGAAAATGACTTAGATGTCTAATGACAGCATTAATTAAAATATGGCGCATCCCAAGACACGTTATTATGCATAAAAAGTGTTTAATGTTAAGAAAATATTCTCATGGTATAATGCAAAGTGGAATAAAACAAGAAGCAAAATTAAACAAGCAACATAATTCAATTTTGTTTTTTAACAGTTCTCAATAAAAGGAAGGAAATATGTGGATATATTAATTGTTCTCTCTACATGGTAGAGTTTTAAGTATTTACTTAAATTCTTTAGACTTTTCTGCACTTATTTCCTATAATAAAGAAATGTTTTTCTAATTAACAAAAGAGGTCAAGACTTTATCAAACTACTAGGCATACATGTTAACTCATTCCATATTTCTTGTTAAGTCTGCTCGGTGTTTCTGACCTCACTGCCACCACTGATATTCCCGCTAGTTCTATCCTAAGCTTAACCATCTCCCAGAGCCCAACTTTGACAAAGCAGTACTAGGGGCAAGGAAGGAGAGGTGGCAAAACAAGGTCTCTACTTTCCGGCAAGGACAGGGAAAGACCTGCTGTTCACCGCCAGCCCCTCCTGAGTGCCAAGTCCTGGGCTAGGCTCTGTGCATGAGTTCTTGTGTATTCCTCACCACTGCTGTGCTTAGTAATCCTTCTACACCTATTTTACAGGTGAGGACATTTGTCAGCAACCATGCACATTTCTTCTCCCAGAACACACGTTTCTGGGTTCATTCTTCTTGGGCTGGAACCTGCCTCATTTCCAGGATCGGTACTTTCTCTCGAGCTCACTTGTCCTTCTCTGCTAGTTCACTACCGTTAGCTCCACTCCCACCGATTCTACGTCCCTTCCAAGGGTTACACTGAAGACGCCTGGGCAAGCCAAACAACATTCCTCTCTCCATCAGGAATGCTTTGTCCAATGCTGGGTCCTTGATTTATCACCTAAAGGCATTCATGGGTTCCTGGAATAACCAAGCCTGCTTCCCATAGCTACTTCATGACCACATGGTTTCCGCCTCTGATCATCCAGGTTATTGTTCTCCAGGGAATCACAAATGCTTGTCTCTACATTTGAAGTATCACGGCTCGCTCTGCCTCCGCCACACACACAGTTGCTTTCCACAGGGTTTCCCCGAGCCACTCTGGCCCTGCAGCCCCAAGAGGGCTGTGCCGGCCAGACCTGCCGAGTCTAGCGACAGTGTGGTCAGGGAAGTGGACCAGCTTCTAAATGCATATCAGCGGAACGCTAATGCCCGGATGGTGCTTCTGCCACCAGAGTAGCGTGAAAGATGAACCAGACAGGTGTCAGAGCGAAAGAAAGGCCTTGGGTCCAGGGAAACTGAACGGGACTACCGTCTCAGAGGACAATAGAGACTAGGCTTCATGTGCATGGTCCTTGCCACTGACAGTTTTTTCTCATCTCTCTAAATAGTTCCCATGGTCCTAAGTGCTTCTGTTTTTTCACTACATCTCAGTGTTATTTGGTCACTAAAACCTAGTTGACTGTCATCCACAGATGAGCACAAATGAGGAGCATTTACATGTCTATGCCTGAAGAAAAACACCTGGGGGAGAAGGTCTGAGGCACCCCCCACTGTCACCTCCATTGTCCTGCACATCCTCGCTCAACCATGGCTGCCTTAACAGCAGAAACCCAGGCGTGAGGCAGTTGCCATCTGCATTCCTCCACCTGTACCCTCACACTTAGAACCCAAAGAGAACCTTAGAGAAAGCTGGTTTGATGCACAGATCATTGCTGTCCACTATCATTACACCTGTCTGCCCCCTCATCTCCTTACCACCCTCTTCCATTGTCCTGTTCCAACCCAATCCTTGGCCTATCCTGCAGCATCAACCTTCCTCCTATCCCCAGATCTTTCCCCTGCACTCCATCGCCATGGCATCCTTCATTCTGGCTCCTCATCTCTTCAGCGGATAACAGGTCAAGCTCTGGTACTAGAACATCTAGCTCTAAGTTATACTGGCTGCGTGTCGATAGGTAAGTTACCTAACCTCTCGGACCTTTAGCTGCAGTCCCCTCATATGTAAAAGAGGAATAATCACGCCCACCTCAATATGCTGTGAGAATGAAGTTATGCGTGCAAAATACTTGACTGTTCAATAAGGCAGGTTAAAGACAGTAATAATGGTTAGCATTTATTTATTACTTAATAGATCAGTTCCAGAGGTTGGATGCATTGTTTTTTCACCACTCAAAATCACCTTTGAGAATTCATCCATCCTGCTGAACATCACAGTAGCTCAAAAGAGCTGGTCAAAGAAAACTACATATGGTATGATACCATTTTTATAAAACTCAAAAACAAGCAAAACTAAACAATATACTGTTTATGAAAACATGTGCTAAACTATACCAAAAAAGCAAGAGAAGGAGAAACACAAAACTCAGAACAGTGGTTGTTTCTGGGGGATGTAGGGGGGTTGGAGTGAGAAGTCATGGGCAGCTTTAAAAGCAGACGTGATATTCTGCTGCTGAAGTTGAGGGGTGGGCTCTCAAGTGTTCATTTTATTATTATGCTTCGTAACTTACATACACATTATATCTATTCCTTAATATGTAGCAAATATTACTAGATATGTATGTGTGTATATACAGTTATTATTGTTGTTATTGTTATTATTGTTCTCCTTTAGGAGACAGACCAAGAAGTACCGAGTACCTGGGTGCTACAGAGACATTGCTAGATAATTTCTTTATAACACTCTCGTGAGATGGGTATTCTTTTCCTAAATTAAAAATCAGAATATTGGAAAAGAAATGTTGAGTACCATGCCAAATATCTTCCATTTGCCCCTCCAAATCCGTTCTCCATCCTCTCCCCTCAACCCAATGTCCCAGGAGGCTGACCTACATGGACTGCATCAATGTCACCAGCTCTGGCTACCTTCAGTCAATGACAAACAATGACAGGAGGTCAGGGAATGGGAGGACAGTGAAGTAAGATTATAGATTCCCCTTCCCCCCATCATGGTGTCACCCAAGGCCACAGCTCCCAACAGGCAGCCCTCCAGATTCTGGGAACTGCTCCTCACCTTGCTCCTTCAGGCCTAGAAGTAGTTACATCTCCTGTGCCTGTGGTTTCTAGCCCTGGGATACTTGGGAATCCAAATCTTGCTGGTTTCCCTGTTCCCCGCCTGCATGATTGTAAACTGTGCCTTCATTAAACTCTTCTCAGATCACCCAGGTTGAGTGGCCATGTGCTCCCGTACTGAGAAGCGGCAGGGCTGGGATCTGAACCTCAGCGTCTTCTCTCTACCCTAGGATGCCCATCTTCCCTTCACTGTGAAGGCCTGCACAGCCCCGACCAAGGTGATCACTAATGAGGGTAGTTACTGGTGTGATTTTACGTTCCTCAGCAGCAGAGAGGAACACTATTTGCTCTTCAGGACTTGTGTGACACACAGCTTAACAACAAGGATACTTAACTGCTATTACTCAAATTTGGGTAGAACCTGGGAACTATAACAAAAATTATAAACCTTCTATACATAAGCAACAAAATAAATTTAAAACAAATGTGAAAAGGAGTAAGTTGTAGACCAATGTTCTCACTGGTCCTATTTTCTGGACCTTCTATCAGTACTCCCCATATCCTCCTTTAATTGACTATTCCAGAACAAAGGGCAGGATGCCAACAACACATCTCAACAGGCCCTTGCAATAAAACACATTCAGTGATGACAGTTTGGATAGCTTGGGCTCTCTAAGGCTGAGGACAGTGGGAGGAAACCCTTGCAGTTTTTACCTCTTCATCTTTTAACTGTCTTTCTGGCTCTTTCTGCGAATTTCAATTTTCTGGTGAGGCTGCACAGAGACAGTGCTGGCTATAAGCCCAATTTATCTCTTGCTGAAATCAGTAGAATAAGAGCAAGTGTTATCAAATAATAAGCTGTGAATATTGGCACCTTGGCTTGACTGGCATTACAGAATATCCCATCTTAATTTCTTGTCATCTTTCCTCACCAGTATGATATCTGCCTTTCTTGCCAGACCACTTAGCATCTCAGCTGCACTGCTAAGAGCAGAATTATGTGGCAGACACATCAAGGGGCTAACAACTGGTGCCCTTAGAAGCAGTGGAAAGATGGTCGTGACAAAGCAGGATAATAAAGACGATGGAGAGGAGAAATTCAGTGCAAGAAAAGTAATCCAGGATTTTTTTTTTTTTTAACTAGCTACTTAGAAATTCTTATTTTAAGCATTTGGTCAACTCTCAATAATCATGGTGGGTAGATTTTCTACACTGTGAGCTCTGCCTGGGCAATTATTTACTCTCGGACTAAATGTTCTATCCTGTCTCTCAATTTCTAGGAACATTCATCAGCTGATTGTATCTGAGTATTTCCTTTCTGTTCCTTTCATGTACAAGTAGCTGCAAGCAGATAGCAGACCCGAAGGATAAAAAAAAGTTAGCTGAGTATAGCATGGATCATAGTAGAAAAGATAACACAAGAGCCCACCAAGATGCCTATCCGGGCCCTGGCTCACAGCAGACACTCAGTAAACATTTGTTGAATTCACTGAATGGAGTTATTAGCAAGCTGAATTGGAAGACTTTTCAGGCCTCTTCCCTCTCTGATAGTCTGTGATTCCTCACAAGATGACAGAAAGCGTGGAGAAGATCCTGGAGATGGGTGCTCAAACCCATCAGGAGCATGAAAGAGAAGCTGGAAAGGACTTACCTCAGGCCAAGATAGATCCCAAAAGTGTAACTAGGACTGTTCCAAACTGTCACAGTCCAGGATGATCCTTGGTCCCAGGTGACGCCCTTAAATTCCCACCCAGAGTCCAAGGGGACTGGAAAGCAGTTCTCTCAGGATTTCAGATGTAGACACCATCTGAAGTGAAATTCCAGGCCCTAACTTATTTAGGGAGCCTAATAAAAGAAGTGTATGTTGGTGGGAGTGATAATACTCTGTTTTTAGGTCCTAGATTTTCTGACATGTTTTTTCCCCCAATATCATAGAAACATAAAATTCGGGATAAGAAAGCCTCTTAGAAATTATCTCTTCCAGCCTCCAGTCCAGTGGAAGAGTTGTCACCCCATCTCTATTGACAGGAAGCCCACTTTCTCCAGACGCAGCAGCAAGACTGCTGGACAGCGCCCATGTGGGCAGGTTCTTCCTGCCTGAGTCTCAATCTCTAACCATTCCTGCTCCCTTCCCTTTGGGGCAGCTCTCCTGACACCTGAAGTCAGGAACCACTTTTCTTCCATTTTCATTCCTGCCAGAAAACATCCTCCAATCCTTCGACGGCAAAGACACAGTTTGTGGACCCCTCAATATGCTGCTCCCATGACAATATGTCATTCTTAAAATGGACTGACAGAGTTCCGTGTTGCAGAGTTGAATGCAGTGGTCCAGAAGTGGCCTGCCTTCACAGATGGTAGTGGCACTATTTCTTCCCATTCATTTCTCAATTTCCACAACAATCTGTTGAATCATCCATTCGAGAATGGTGTCGGAATTGGCCTCAAGATGACTGGTTCCTTAGATTCTGGGATTTTCTTTCATCACCTACTGGTCCTTATTGGCTTGTCTTCTGCTGGCCAGCCCATCTCGGGTGCTACCAGCACAGTCATATAGTACTGCCCTTTAATGGCTACTGGTTTGCACTGGGTAGGGAAATACCCAGGTTTTACCTAACTTTATCAAAATGTCTCTTCCTGCTCACCTCTGAATGCTCAGTCTGCCTGGCATGTAGAGGCTCTAAATATTTGTTAAACAAAGAAAGAATGAATAAATGCATGAGAGAATGAATGTCAAATATCACCTACAGATGATTATACTAGTCTGCAGAGCACACTCCTCCCCAACAGGAGCCTGTCTTTTAGCTCTCCTGAGCCAGAACCTAGAATAGATCATTTCTTCTCATCAGTATCATCGACCTAATCTAGCTATTCATTTTCATAGTTTCCTTTCTTTCCCAAAGCCATGGCTAAGCAAAAGAGTGGCAAACACCATCTAACGTGCAAAGTTCTTCAGTTTCCCTCCCCAGACTTCACTGTCATTGGAACAGTTCTGTTCCAGGTTTTGTTTCCAACAGTAGTCACATGTGAACTTGGGGCCAACAGAATTAGGAAGTGATGGGTGGGCATGACTAGTTGGTAAACTCTGCCAGTTGCCAGGTAGATGCTTACACTCTCGGTAAACAAAGACCCTCAGGACAGAGGCGGCAGGTCTCTAAAAACAATTTTTTTTAAAGATTTTATTTATTTGTCAGAGAGACAGAACATAAGCAGAGGGAACAGCAGGCAGAGAGAGAAGCAGGCTCCTCGCTGAGCAAAGAGCTCAATGCAGGACTTGATCCCAGGACCCTGGGATGATGACCTGAGCTGAAGGCAGACATTTAACCAACTGAGCCACCCAGGCGTCCCTCGAAGAACAATCCTTCTCACTGAAGATGGCAATAGGATACTTGCCTCCCATCTGCCAGAATCTGTGAAGAATCTTTGTTTTTTCTCTCAGGGGCACAGGATGCAATGCTTGGGACCACCCTCTGAGCATCCAGTACACTCCTTCAGTGATAATGTATTGTTACTCCTTTTCTGTGACCTTCCTCTCAGGTCCTTGTGGGTTTCATTCCCCTTCACCTCCTTTTTAATTGCTGCCAATCTATTTTGTCCCATCTTTGCTTAACAAATCGGAATGAAGAAAAGTGTTCTTCCAATACTTTTACCTTCTATTCTTTAGAAGGTAAGTGTGCATTATCTGCAGGGATGTGATAAACATACCAGAAAGAAAAAAAATGTACCCTTCATGTTTCCTGGGACCCCAATTTCTTCTGACTCTAAAAGAACTGAGAGTTCATCATGGGTCCCCATGAAAACTTCTCTTGTAAATTGCTTTAGAAAAATGCCTCACTTTATGCTTGTTAGTAGTTACTTGGGAAAGGTGCTTTTAAAACTGCTTAGCTCCTAGATGACTAAATTGCTAAATTACCTACATCGATCATGGGTGATTTAGTCCAGGTCTCCTTGCCTCTGAGACAGAAGGGAATATTTCTTCTGTACAAAGACCTCCAGGATAAAAAAAAAAAAAAAAGCATTCTATTCTATTCTTCATCCAAAGGCCCCACTCAAAGTTTAGAAGTTCTTCTTTGGATATAACCCGAATCCCTTTCATTGGAACTTAAGACCTTTTATCTCTTCTCTGACCCCCAGCAGATATCATAAAGAAAAAAAAAAAAAGACACTATTTGACATCTGTTTGTGCATAGCCTTCTGTGGGGGCTCTTTAAGGGCTCTTCCCATTCTAATCAATTCCCTCCCAAGCCCTGGATGACTGCTCTTCAATCCCCTGTACCACCTGCCCATCACTGTCCAACAATCCCTCTGCATTTGTCTCCCTCGTAGCACTTTAAATGTAGTGCTTGCCTCACTGGACACCTGCTTCAAGAACCTAATCAGCACTTTCTTTTCTTAAGAGATTTTATTTATCTGAGAGAGAGAGAGCAAGCGAGAGTGAGCATGAGCGGTGGGGGTGGGGGGAGGTAAAGGGGGGAAGCCGATTCCTTGCTGAACAGAGAGCCCGATGTGGGGCTCGATCCCAGGACCCTGAGATCATGACCTGAGCCGAAGGCAGATGTTTAACTGACCGAGCCACCCAGGCGTCCCTAATCAGCACTTTCAACAATTATCCAAGGTCTCCCAGCAGAGGCAGAGCTGAATATGGCGCTCCTCTCTGTAATTTGCTAATTCTTCTATAAAATGCACAGAGACAAGAAGAAGGTTCCGAAAGCACAAGGCACCACTTCTTATTTGCCACGACAAACACTTGACAGGCTCCAGCTCCACTAAGTGGCAGAGAACAGAAATCAACCTGGCCAAGGGCAAGGATGGGAGAACCCTGGGGCAGGAGTCAGAAGGGCAGAGTTCTAGGCCAGCCACTGCCACGGATGTCCTGTGAGCAGCTCTCACCCCCACTGACCCTCATTCCTAAGCAGAACACAACACGTAGTTGCCGAGACTGCTTCTCAGGGCCCTTCCAGCTCTCACGTGCTGTGATCTCTGAGTCTACAAAGGCTCTCCTCTCCCTTCTTAGAAGATACAGGCCATGGCCGCGACATGTCTCTCTCCACCACCGATGTGACCAGCACTACCTGGAAACACTCAGAAACCAATGTTTCTCAATCTGTTAAAATTATCACTGTTCCCTGCCCCAAATGAGCTTTTTAATGCTTTTTTTTTTCTTTAATTGCCCCACCCAATGAAATTTCTTAAAAAGATTTTTATTTATTTATTTTAGAGAGAGAAAGCATGTGAGCAGGGAGAGGGGCAGAGGGAGAGAGAGAGAATCCCAAGCCAACTCCTCACTAAGCACAGGCCCAATGTGGGGCTCGATTCCAGGATCCTGAGCTCATGACCTGAGCTGAAACTCAGTCAGATGCTTGACTGAGCCACACAGGCACCCCCACCCAGCATAATTTTAATACCATGAATATACTGTACACATCTTTAGGGACAGTATGTATATCTGTGCTTAAATAAAAAAATAAATACATAAAATACATAAAAAAGCAAGCTTTTCACTAGCCCCCCCCCAACCACTTTTCATCCCCCTTGGAGGCAATATTAACCCTGCTGAAAATGTGTGACCTCGATTGAGCTGAGGGCTGCATCTAGGTGTGTGATACGAGCGCAGTTATTTGCCCCAAACTCCAAAAGCTATAAACACATTCACGAGCCAGAGGTTTTGAAAATAATCCATTGCACAAGCCAGAGTGGAATTAGCCAGACTTCCCACTTCCCTAAGGAAAACAGCAACTTCCGACCCTCCTCCCCAGGCCACAGTGTCTCCTGCTCCAGACCCTGTCCTTGTTCTCACCTCCGCCCAGGGCTCCCACTCCATTCATGTGGGTCCCAGCAGTAACAATGGGAATGATGAGAACAAGGTGAACTGTGGGTGATGTTATTCCAGGAATCATTAGAATCCACTTCAAGAGCAGAAACAACCGGGCCCCTGGCAGGATGAAGCCTCATTCCATCGCACTTGCATCAGCCCAGCTCCCCACTCCCACCCCTGCAGGACATTCCCCTTCACCTTACCTTGGCACACTGGCCAAATAGGTCACGAGTTTCCGCAGGTCTTCCTGTCTTATTCTGTCATGATTGCTGCGAGCAGGGAAGGTCAGGATAGGTCCGCCTCGCTTATCACGGCCCCCTGCAGGGAGGAAGGGGAGGGCTGTTAAGAAAACCAGCCAGAAAGTGTGCTGAATGTCCATCTGAATGCTGGAGGAAACAGGCAGAAATATGGCGCCCAGAGAAATGCAGTCACTGGTCAGGTGAAGGACATGGGCTTTGGATGTGGTTAACTTGGGTGACCTTGGGCAAGTCTTTTGACTTCTCTAATATCTCACTGCAAAATGCAGATGAAAATACTGATAAGCCTTTTACAGAGTGGACCGGAGGACTGGGAGCTGGCAAATGGGGAAGCACTTTGAAAAGTAAAGCTCTCTACGAATGCGAGATGATAATGAAGGTGAGGATGACTGCTCTTTTTGAGAACACAAGCTATTGAATGGGCTGTGGTCTTTGGAAATTTAACCTTCGATTCACTTCTCTTTGCAGACCTCTGTGAGGTACAAGGGCTCAGGATTAACGTACTACCCTGCTGAGAAACCCTTCACACATCCTTCCAGGACACTACTGCTGGGAGGTTTTTAGATTCATAAAAAAGATGTTAAGTGTTCTTTGCACAGCCAAAGATCCATCCCTGCCTGCCTGCCTGCCTGAGGTGCCACCTGTCACTCCTGCTAGAGGACCACAGGAATCTTTATCAGAAACAAGGATGCTCAAGGTCTTAATCACCACAAATGCATATGTACGCACTATGATTATAAATGTTTTCTAAATATCACATTTAAAAAAAGCAGGAAGGAGTATAGTGAAATGATGATCATTGTGGCTATTAGAAGGCTGGGATTTTGCATGGTTGCTTTTTCTTTCCTCTTTTTTCCTAAACTTTCTATTCACTATTACCCTATCATTCAAAAATTTATTCTTCAATGGGCATTACTAGGAAACAGGACCAAGCCTTTCAGGAGGGTCACAGGGGACAAAGCTAAGGTCTGTCCTTACAGGCCCTGGTTATTACACAAAGAAAACCTCTGCGTCATGATCACGGAATCCTGCACACATCCCAAGCACCTGCCCAACATCCTTCAGAGTAGGGACCACGGCGGGGAGGGAGGGGGATATAATACAAGAAGGAGGAGGCATTGGCATGGCCATCACCAGTACTGGAAAAGAAACTTAAGGCTCAGCCCTCTGAGGAAGGAGCTCTTCCAAGGGAAGACAGAGCCTCCCAGGGTCCCCACCTGAGTCTGAGTTCATGAATAATGTTTCCCTCTGTTGTGGGGTCCAGAAGCCATACAGACAGAAGGGAGGCTCGACAAACAAAATCCAAACCATCCCAGGATACTCCTGAGGAGGAAATAAGAAGACTGCCAAGAGAAGAGTCTCAAACAAGATTAGGGCCACTGAGAGATCTGCCCTGATGAAAAAAATGCTTCAGCAGTACCACCATCACCCCCAGCCCCACACCGGAGCAGATTCATGTAGACACACCACAGAGTTGGACCTGAGCCCCCAGCCCCATACCACAGGCCTGGCTCTTTGTATGAATAGCCACCCCCAACTCATCTGCCTTGGAAATGATCCCCATTTCCCAAATGCCTTCCCAAGCAGAAGGATTAAATGGAAGGTTTCCCAAAAGCTGGGAGCATCTCCCATACCCTCAACCTTCCCCTCTAGCCTTGAGCCACCCTAAGGATTTTCACTCTTGGATGATTTTAACTGCAGTTGCCTTTCTTCCTGACCTCCCATGGATACAGTAGAGCCATGAGAACATGGGGAGCCAAGGCTGGTCTGATTGGCAAAGGCTCACTAAGGAGTTTGGAGGACGGCTGGCACTGTACTTCCTGAGCTAGAGCCAGGTCTGCCCTTGGAAAGGAGAGTTTCATAAATATGGCTGGGGAAGGTTGCAGATGGCAGAGGAAGGGGAAGAAGGGGGGAAATCCTGGGGTAGTGCAGCCCCTGACCCCCACCTTCAGTAAGCATGGATAAAGATTTCAGAGGAGGCAGCAGGATCAGTCAGGGGGTTTTCAGAAAGTAGATGACCTTGTAAGAATGTAAGAATGTAGGAAGTGGAGCAGGAAGGAGCATAGAGAAAGACAGCCATTGTGCTGGAAAGAGTGGGACAATAGGTAGAAAGAGGCCTCAGCGCGGGTTGGGGGGGGGTCCTGTCCCCTTCACTGCTGACAGAACTCAAAGAGGGAGGAGGAGACAGATAAAGTAAAGAGAGGGAGGAACTCAGCCTACCTGGGGGACACTGTTCTTTAAAGTGAAATAGCAGACTAGCCCATCTACCAAGTCAGGATAGGCTTGAGGTCCTGGGAGAAAGGGGAGCAGACTGTCACTGGCCAGCATCCCTAGAGAATTAACAGCAGGCCTATATATGAGGTGGGCAAAAAGAGATGAGACAGGGAACTGGGGCATGGTGAGAGCTCTGTTGTAAGGTCTAGCCATGGTGTCCGTATTAGGTTCTAACTTGAGTGGAGGCAGAATAAAGTTAGTGCATGCATAAGTGGGGAGGGCCCACCGAAGGTAGGAGATGTCCTGCTGGATCATGAGTTCCCAGGGAAGAGGGGACAGCAGACGTTTTGCTCATCTGATATCCATCCTTTCCCAACTTATAGGGGAACACCAGAAAGGGTCAAAGGTAACAGACTAAGGCCACAGACACGCGTATCAAAGTTAAGATCTTGCATAGGCATGGCCAACGTAAGGAGGTAGAAAACTTTGGTACCAAGAATGCTGAGCAGCTATGAAGGTGTAGGATTTGATCGATAATTGACATGGGTGCTGAAATTACAGAGGGTGATAAGCAGAGATGAAGAATAAGAACCCCCTGTTGAAGTCAGTGTGTATTACGGAGGTGGATCTGAGAGGGTATGAGACAAAGGTAGCCACGTTTTGAAAAGGCAATACAGATGATGGCAGGGTCCTCAAGAGTCATTCCTTCACTCATGACATTCCTGCTGTGGGCCTGTGTGTGAGAGGCTTTGGGGCCAGGAGCTATGGGACAGAGATAAAAAGGAAGAAGGAGGGGATGGTCTGATGTTCTAGAAGGCATAGAGGCAGGGCAGGACAGTGTTGGGAAAGAGACAAAGCCAAAAGCAGGGGGCAATTAAGGCTTCCCTGATTGAGCCAGAGGAAGAATGGTGCTCAAAATTTTCAGGGGGCTCCAGTTAGGGCAATTGGGAAAGGTGGGGAGTTAGGGGAGTGGGAAAAAGAAAAATACATTGATGGAATCATACCAAAAGTTTGGTCCATGTAACAATATTTCTGCGAGATGTTAATGATATACATGATTTTTTTTTCAAGAGAATGAGGTTACTCTGTAGTTTGGGAGATGGTTTCACATGTTTAATGGACATGTGCTTTAATGAACATGGCAAAACTCCAACATGGCAAATCTCCATGAGGCAGCTATAATAGGCCTTTCCCAAACTTTGGATTTAGAATCCCTTTTTCTTTTTTGAGGCTCATCTGGTGGGACTGCTGTTCTATGGAACACACTTTGAGAGACATGGGTCCAGGGTCTGAGATTGTACCACAGCAGCTGCCTAGAGAATGCTGTTGGTGGGAGATAAGGAGGCAGAGAGGGACATCAGGCGGTGGCGGAAAGGAGGGCTTGACTGCACATAAAGATAAGAGAGGTGAAATGAGTGCTGTACAAGCAGATTGCATAAAAGGCACAAACGGGTGCTGCAAGTGGGAGGCTCAGGCACTCAAAGAAAGCCAGAGAGGGCAAGAGAGGGCACACAGGCTGTGAATGCAGAGCAGGATGGCCAGGCTGGAACAACAGAGGCTCCCTGAGGCCCAGTCACAGAGTCTGTCACATACACACATGTGCACACACCCACACACAAACTAGGGGGCTGCACTCACTGGATTCTTCCAAATGCGTGTTTCCATGGCAGCACACTTTCCTTTGCCCTGGCCACACTGGGGGGACTAGCGGGGGGCGGGGGGGGCAGGCACAACCAACAGTTTGTTTCTCTGCTCACCACCTTCCTTCACAGAAAGAAATGTAACTGCGACATTGCATTCTTTAATTCTGGGTTTCTTTGTTTTGTTTTATTTTTATGTTTTTCTTTTAAAAGTTCAGGATATAAAAGGCTTTATTGGTTTGTTTCTTGTTTCTGGTTTTTTTTTTTTAGATGCAACCAGCTGTTTCCCTAGCATCCACAGCATCCTTCCCAGGCATGGAAAGGCAATGTTCCCTAAGCCCAAAAGTTCCTGGCACCGTGCACAGATGAATAAGAAGTACCCCAAGCTGCTCAGCCCACATCAGTACAAGGGAGTGAAATGCACGCCCCAGCCCCCTTGCTCTTGCTCTGGGAAACTTCTACCTGCCTCATACTGGACTGTCTTCCTGGCACGTTGATTCTGTGTGCTCGCTTAGGACGACTGTCTCTAGTTGGGAAGGTCTTTTCTAGGGCTGGCTGGGCCCGGCCTCAGGGCTCCAGCTGAACAATCAAACAAGGCTTCCCATGTCAGAGTGTACTGCATGTGCACTCATAGGTCCTGAACTGATGCGGAATAGGATGGTGTTCAGAGGCTCAGCATTAAAGCCAGAAAGGCTTCCTAGAGGAGGCAAGGTGGGAACTGACGTGGGAAGAAGAGAGGCTCAAGCTGGAAAAAAATGTGAGTAAATCATGGCCAGTAGAGGAAGTTTGGGCACAGAAGACATGGGAGGATTAGCAGGATACCCAGGGGACAGGAATGACATCAAATTAAATGATGCTCAGGGCCATAAAGAAGAAGAAAAGATTGGATTGGGCTCTACTTGGGAGTAGAGAGTACACAACAGAGGGCTGTGGGCCCCATCCTGGAGCCAGGCTACAGGCAGCAGCAGAAGTCGGGGGCCTAGCGCTGCCCAGTGGCCCTCAGGACTTCCACACAGGCTCCTCCCACATGTTCAGCAAGCAATCCGATTCAAGCATATGAAGGCTTTGGAGGTTGTCTTACCCACACCTCTACCCACACCAAAATCGCTGCCATGTGGTCCTGCCAAGGGGCTGTTCAGCCTGGGCTTCAGCATCTTTAGGGACAGGGGTTCACTACCTGATAAGGTATGTAAGCACTTAACACTAATGTGGAGAGGCAGCTTCTCAGCCAATGTCATCTCACAGCAACAACAATAAAACACTAGTATCACTACTAATACTACTAATAATAACAAGGATTGCATTCCGTACCTCTCATACTCCCATCGCATACTCTCCCCTCACCTCCCACCTCCACACTCTGAATCATCAGTCTCTCACCTTCCCTCTCAATAAGCAGGAGACACCTGCCGCTTGGTTTCTCCTCCCCAAACCACCGCCTCTCTCTCCCTTCTCTCCATTTTGTCTGTTGCCCATCAGCCAGGCCAGCAGCAGCTCTGGAATGAAGCCATATACTGTGGGATGGTACTTGCTCTTTCCCTGTGATCCTACCACCACTCCTTGTAGACCATCGGGATCATCCAGAAACAAATGCTCAGTCCACAAGGCATGAGCACTTGGGTGTGTTTCTTTAAATGTGATCCTTGGTGGGGCATTGCCATCACCCCAGCCCCTGCGGGAGATTCTATAATGGAGGCCTACGATGAAGCCCAGGAACCGGCACCCATAGTGATGGCTGATGTCCCTGCAGCTTGCCTTCAGTTACATCATAGGCCACCAAACTCTTCTTAAAGGTCCGGAGAGTAAATACTTTAAACATATGGCCATCTAGGCTCTGAGGAAACCACTCAACTCTGCTGTTGTAGTTAGCAAGCAGCCATTGACATCACCTGTAGCAGGCTGAATAGCGGCCCCCCAAAATATCAGGTCCTAATCCCTGGAACCCATAAATGCTAGCTTATTTGGAAAAAAGAGTCTACAGCTGTGACTATTCAAGGATCCTGAGATGGGAAGATTATCCTGGGTTACATGAGCAGGCCCTAAATGCAGTTACAGGTATCCTCTTTAGAGGGAGGCAGAGGGAAAGGCAATGGCACCACAGAGGCAGAGATGGGAGTGACAGGGCCACAAACCAAGGAATGCCAGCAGCCACCAGAAGCTGGAAGAGGCAAGAGGCGAGTTCTCTCCTAAGAGCCTCTGGAATAGCACAGTCCTGCTGATACCTTGGTTTCAGACCAGTAAACTGCTTTTGGATTTCTGGCCTCCAGAACCATGAGAGAATTCATTTCTGTTGCTGTACACTACCAAATTTGTGGTAACTTGTTACAGCAGCAATAGGACACAAATACTACCTAAACAAATGCACATGGCTGTGTTCCAATCAAATTTTACTTACAAAAACAGGTGGCTGGCTCACAGGCTATAGTTTGCTGATCCTTGAATCAGACATTAAAAGATGCAGGTGCACAAGAGGTGTTGGAGAGAAAAGTCGGAAATAAATATTTGGAAGCCATTATTCAGAAAAATAAACAAATAGATAAAAACACTCAATTGAGTTCCCTTTGCAAGGAAGGAGAGATAAAGAGGAGCCAGAAAAAATTATCTTCTCCTACCTATGATCTGCTCAGAGATGAACCCAAATAAAACCTCTGGGAATGTGTGAGGTAAACAGACTCCTCCAACTGGAGCCTCTCCCATAGGGACCTCAGTGGCCCATGAGGGACCTGACTGGCCAGGGAGGGGGTAGGGAGGTCAGGTGTATGTGTGGGGGCTGGGGGTGAGAGGCAACCACCGTGGTTGTGAGTGTCCTCCAGAGCACCCAGCTGGGGGGTCAGGGCTCCCTCTCCTCTTTCTGTCTGCCTCTGGAGCAAGGACGCAGCCAGCCACGCCGAGTGCCGCCCCACCTCTACTCCTCTCTCACACACCACGAAGTGACTGCTTCCATGCATGTGCACACACACTCTTCCAGGTCCCTTACAGAGCAAAGTTCCACAGACACTCACCAGACACGAAGGCCACTTTTTCCTTTAGGATGGGAAGGACATCAGAAGCTTTCAAACCATCATTCCGAAAAGACCCTGTGGGACGACAAAACAGAAGGAATCGGGATGAAAGAGATCAGATGCTGAATCCCGGGGTACCTCCCTCAGAGGCCCGACCCCATCGCACGCCACAAAGTTGTGCCTTGTTCAGGTGCTACAGCCCAGCCCAGTGGAACCGACGGAACGGGAGAAGGTCCACAACACGAAGGACACTTCCACATGATGCCAGGCCACAGGGAAAGGACAGTCCAGGTCGCCCCCACTACACAAGCTCCATGCCTTGCAGGCAACATCCACAGCCCTGCTGCTGTGGGCAACTTGACGATGGGGCTTTTTAAAAGCCACTTTGTACCTCTTTGCCTAGCATGGTGTCTGGTACCCAGTAAGCACACAGTAAACATCAATGAAACAGGTTAATTAATATCAGGATAGACCACAATGCCCTAAATAATTGTTTTTGCCTTTCTTCTACCTGGCACAGTGACTCGTAGTTTTCATTGTACAAACTGTAAAAGTAAACCACCATATCCCCAAGTGGGAAGCAAAATTGAATGCAATAACCCTTCTTCCTCCTCCCCCTCAATGTCACCCTCACCAATCCACAACAGACAGGAGGTGGGGCGACACCAATCCCCTGGGAAGGAAATGCACTCCCTTCTTCAGCAGCTCATTCTCTGCCTAAATTGCATTTCTCAGCTGCAAAGTCCCTTCTGGGGTCCAGCTGACTTCCTATTAGGGGGTTGGAGGCAGAGGCCTGGGGCTCACATAGAATGGAAAATAATGATGTGCCTGGAAAAACAATAGCCTCAAAGCACAACCCAGCCCGGTGTGAGTACAAGGCACGTGGGAAGAGAAGCCCCCGTGTGCGCACGCGCGCGCGCGCACACACACACACACACACACACGCACGCACACAAAACGGCAGGCCGGCCCACTGCGGCCTTACATTTAGCCCGAGCACCCCACAAAGACTCTCGGGGAGAGCCAGCCCACACCCTGTGAGCCATAACTGGAATCTGTGCTGTGGATCGCCACGAGGGACATCACACACAGGGACGCTGGAGGACAGGAGGTTCTGCGCCAGCTCAGGGAAACAGAACCAGGACCACAGGCAACTGCTCTAGCGCCTTTCTCCGCGTGGCTTACTTCCTTGTGGTCCCAACCAAACAATCTGCAGAGAAATGTACTGGGAAGATGGTCCCTACTCAGAGCTGTCTCAACCTCTAAACTGTGACTGCTTCGAGACTCGCCTGGAAATTCTGGCAACAGCCCAGGATTAAGATCACTGGCCTAGGGAAGGGAAATGAGCCAGTTGCACACTCAACGAGAGAGGAGAGATGTGTCTCCAGAATGCCAGTCTGCCGTGGTTGCGGGTTATGTCTTAACCCCAAACAAATTCCCAACTTGTCTCTGACCATTTCACCTATTTCTTCTTCATTTTTTCACTGCATGAAGACAGTGAGCTTTTTCATTCATCAGTCGCTTCCCTTTGCTGGCTCACAGTGAGCCACTACAAGGCTCACTTTGAGAAGAACGCAGGCAATAGAAGAAGAAAAACATAACACAACAACAACAACGACAACAAATCTCTAACTATAAGCATTGTTTGTACAGATCTTTATACTCTGACCTTATGTCCCAACACAGGAAAACTATTAAATCTCACTACTAGAAACCACTTAGGATCCATATAAATTATTATAGAATTTACAAATAGATACACAGGTTTTTTGTTTTTGTTTTTGTTTTCATTTTTCAAATGTTTCGGCTTCCTTGGCAGGGAAGAGTCCTATCCGGCTTCACCAACTAGACAAGGATCATCTTTAGCTGATGCATGAGTTGTTTGTGTAAAATGATACCTCTGCATTAAAATAGCCTGTTTTCATATGTGAAATACATCTTTGTATACATCAGTTTTAAAACATTCTCCTCTATATCACTATATACACCTTTAATTTCTATAGGAAAAAATTTTAGTAAGAAAAGTTAAACTTCGGTCCTGTCTGCTTCCAGATTTTTTTTTTTTCGCTTCCAGATTTTTTACGAGTTCAAAAAGAGCAAGGCCCAAATGAATGAGATTTGACGAGAATGACATAACTCTCTTTTCTCCAAAACACCTGTCCTATTTTTTCCACTGCTCTCCCTCTCCCCCACCTCCCTTAAAGTATACAAGACGGCTCTAATTCCACGAAGTCCCCAGACAGTAAGGAAGACCTTGAAATTTATTATAATGGAAGCAAAAGATTTCCTATCTTACCCCTTCATGGCTCCTACCTGTGGAGGCAAGGAGCAAGAGCAAGAGCAAGAGGGAGCTCTGAATTCCATCCCTCACATCCCACTCATCACGCCCCACCTCTTCCTTCTCCCCTCCAGACTCCAGGGCCTGAGAGAAAGGCTGTGGCTTGTCCCCGCAGCTTGCAACCATTGGCCATTGGCCCATGTAAATTTCCGTATCATGGGTTGGGTGGGTCTAAGGTTCCTAAGGCTTCCTCTTCCCAGGCCAGAGTCTTCCCCCATCCGGTTTAGACCACAGCTGAACTACCTCCCAGGTTGTGAGCCTACCATAAGAAAACCTAAAGTGTCTAGATTTACAAAATCCTTAGCTAGGGGATAATCATTTCCAACAACAACAAGATTTTTCACATTATAAAAGGATTTGCTCCAGGGTCTCTTTAAATAAAAGTTGCCTTAATGGTTTGAATTAGTTTTTCATTTGCCAAAAATTGAATTACAAACAACTTTTCAATAATATATGCATTATGTAAAGCCAAGTAGAGCTAAACTAATTAACCCAGCAGCTCAGAAGTTGGCGACCTTGAGCAGAAAACCTATTTGCACTGGCTGAGGGTCCTATGTATCAATTCCCCCAGGCCCTTGTGAAGCCAGCTGTCGAGATCTATAATAAAGGAGAAGTCCATTGAACACTAACTCAAACAGGACCAATGAAATAGCAACATGTTTTCACTATCGGGTACATGTCTGGGCAGCCTCATAGAAAATGCCCAATAAATATTTGATGAAAGATAAAGAAATGAATGAAATGGTAACCCTTTCTCAAGTGACATGCACAAGGCCAGTGGCCTCATCTGTCACACTAAGGGCTGGTGATCCACATAGACGATCTCCAGGGTCCCACTCAGCTCTGATAGTCCGAGACATTTTAAACCTCTTCTTCATATTTGTTGGCCTTTAAGATCCTCAGATTATCAGATCAATATGCTTTGAAGAAAGTACTGGAAACAAACTCCCTAACAAGGTTCAGTGGGCTTTGGGAAGATAAACAACTCTTCCCTGGCCTCCCAGTGCATTCTTTTCCAGGAATCAGCTTTGGGATCGGGATGCCCAAGACGTATCACCCCACTTTGCGGACAGCCGAAGTTACCAAAATGGAAGGCTAGTACTGGAAGAACTTCTGTGAGGCACACATACCTCGGAGGAGGCAGGCAGACCTGACCTGCACTCGCTGTCGCTGAACAAAGTATATTTGATAATAGCACTATTACCCTATAAACTCTAGACCCACCATAGATCAGCTTCCCCCTTTAAAAGAAAAGTCTGTTGAAACAGTTGGCCCCTTGCTAGCTCTAAAGAAAGCCCAAGAAGAAATAAAAGCCCCTGTGCCCTTTGGAGTTACTGTAAGAAAGGAAAAAAAAAAAAAAAAGAACCAGAGGGCACCCTCAGGGACCTGACCCAAAGTGAGTTTCCTGCTTTCTCTTAAGGACAAAGGCATGCTTCGCTGGCATTCAGCACTAATCCCACCCCGTTTGTGTCCTGCTGCTGTCAGAATTACAAGCCTGCTGTTCGGTTAATTAGCAAAGTTGAAATGCTCCGCATCTATTAGGGAAGTAAAAATTACCACCGCCACCTCCCCAGAATCTCCAGCATGGGACTTCTCTGAGCCCCACTTCTGCCAAGTCCTCACTCCATTGTGCTGTGCTTACGTACCTGCTGCCTGTTCCCCTTCACCTTTTCCTAGTCAGCCTTCCCTACGCAGGAAAGTGCCCCTCTCCCTCACCCAGGCTCCAGCCTCTGCAGGGCCCCACGTGGCAACAGCGGGACTGGCCCTGGTGTCGGAGGCCCTCCGTCTGTTGTTTCATGGTTCCAGGATGGCAGGGAGGATCCCAGGGCAGCTGTGCGCCTTGTGCCCCATGCTAGCCTCCTCTAGAAAGCGCTGCTGATTTCAACAAGTGAAGGCACAAGCAGCTAAGTTCCGAGCCTTTGGAGGTACAAGCCGCCAGGGTGCCCATGGACTGCTCTTTATTTCTTTTTGGTTCTCAGCCACACCCACTTAATGTGCACTTACTGAGAAGTGACTGTGTAAGTATTTTATTTTAATATTATCTCATTGCCTCCAGTGGGCCTGACCCTGTGTCACCAGCGCTCAGGTAGGTCTCCACCTCCTTTTTCCCCTCCATCCCTGTGGGTCCAGCATGGAAGCCTTGATCAAAGTGGCCCTGAAGCACTGACTGATCTGCTGCACAGGAGACATCTGGTTCACAGTTGAGAGTTCCAAGAGCTCACGAGGCTGAGCCTTAGTTTGGGTAGAGTTGGGACTGTTTCCTCTTCCCACATTCTTGCACCAGTTCTTCATTGAGCACCTATTATGTGCTAGGCCTTACGTTAGGCGTGGCGGTACTTAGACAAATAAGCAAGGGACCCCAGTCTCCAGGGGGCTTGCAGGCAGAGATGGACAGGTATGCAGATAGGACGGTGAGCTGTTATCAGAGACAGGACAACACCTGTACAGAATGTAAGGGAACTCAAAGGAAAGGTGAGTCCTAAAGCCTTGCTCCTCAAAGTAACAAGCCTCCCCTACCGGCTAGAACCTTGCCAGAGATGCAAAATCTAGGCCCTACCCCAGACCTATGTGGAGTCTGAACCTGCATTTTAACAAGAAACCCCAGTGATTCATATGCATGGTACATTTGTGGAAGATCTATACACCAACATCTGTCTTCCTACTCCAGAGTTGCCTCAGAGGCAGAGATGGATAAAAGCACCTTTTAGCCTAGTCTAAATAGAACCTCTCAAATCTGATCTAAATTTGAGAGGTTGCTGCTCGTCAGCCCTCCCACGTTCACCACAGGAAGACCCCTCACCACCGCCCAACGATTCCAAAGACTCAGCCACTGCCCTGGAACCCATCACCCAGATTCCGCTCTGGAGTAAAAAGGCTACAGGAGAGATAGAGGAGTTTCCCCTCCAGGGCACTGAGACTGGACCATGTCTTGTTTTTTGGCAGTCGGAGGGGTTATAAATAACACCTGTCTGAACCGCTCAGAATTTTGGTAGCTTAAACCACTCTCTCGCGTATCAGATATTTTAATTTCACAACAAATCTTCCTCACTACCCCAACCCTCAGAGCCCTGCCTTCTCTAACTGCTCTCAGTATCACATATACATTCACAGAACGAGAGGCCATCTCTGAGATGGTCCTGGAATTGTCTTCCAGCCCATCGGTTTATGCCTCTTCATCGCACCTGCGCTCCCACCACGGGTACAAAGCCCTGAACATGGGGTAATACTGGATGAGGGGAAGGAGAGGTGTCCCCCCTAGAGAGCTCCACACCTAATGAGAACAGAGTGCTCATCTCAGGCAATCATCTCCTGGGGCGGGGGGGGGGGGGACCCAATTTCTGCCCTCTGAGAGTTTTCAGCCCAGTAAAATACCTGGTGCCCATTTCCCCTGACACCAGGAAGCTACCAGACTCTGTACGAAAAACAACTTTCAATTCTGAGGTTCTGATGAAGACCCTCCCGCCCTCCCCCGGCCTGGCTGTCCTATAGCCCCTATGTCCTGATTACTGGTGCCACTACCCACTAACTCACCCGAACAGAAACGTGGGAGGCCTTCTAGACTCCTCCCACTCCCACACCCCAGATATCAGCTCAGTTGCTTGGTTCTGCTGATTCCACCTCTTTCATCCCTCTCAAATCGATCATTTCTTCTGTGCAGTTTCCCTGACCTTCCCGTCCAGTTGAGCCATCCCTGACTGTGCCTTGTACTCTCTCTCTCCTGAAAGTCATTTCTATGTTTTCATTCTACTCACGATTAAAGGATTCCAACACCCTCAGGGTAGGGACCATGTCTTACTCTTTGCCCTACCCCAGCACTTAGCACAGTGCCTATCATGCAAAAGAGACTCCAGAAATACTGGACTGAAACTGAGCATGATCCTAAGAAGACAGAGAGTAAAAGTGGTGAGTAGGAAGCAATTTATTGGAGCGGCTCCCCCAAGGAGGTGGTCTTTGAACCAGGGCTCGAGTAAGGGTAGGGCCACAGAACAGTGTCCTGATGGCAAGCAGCACATGCCAAGGCAGAGAAGATGGGGCGAGCAGGGCATGTGCCAGAGACGGAGAGAGCGCATAGGCTAAACAGTAAAGCGGGGTTAGGGAGTGATGGGAAGGAGGGCATGAAGGTGGTCGCTGGGCTCTCTGATCGCACTCTGAACCTGGCTATCTCGACAGGGCAGGCTCCTGGGAAGGCATCAGCAAAGATGTGGCTGCAAGTGCCTTCAGAAGCTCAGAGAGCTGGGACCGCACCACTGCACAGGCCAGAGCTGGGAGGCACCTGGCTGGTCCAAAAGGAAGGCTGTGGTTCCAGAACAGAGCTGGAACCAGCAGGCTCGGACCTCCAACTCCATGTCACATTCTACTGTGTAAGGAGCTGGGGGGAGGATAGGACATGTGACCCTTGCTGACGTGGGTGCTAGAATATGAGGGCCAAGGGCACTGGAACTTTGTCTCTTTTTATCTTCTTCTGAAGTTCCAAGAGAAGCAGGAAGCATGCTTGTTTGTGAGGTACCTGCTGCGAGCTGCCAGGCCAGCAGGAGGCTGGGAGTTTGAGTAAGACCCCATGAAGATGCAACATGGAACTGAATCATAGAGGAAAGAGACTTAAGGATGTGGTCCCTTCTGTGTAGGGACTAGATGGCCAACCCCCTGGGGGAAGACACCATTGGTACAGCTGGGGTTGGGAAGGAAGTCATCGGTGGGTAGAGGTGATGATCTCCATTCCCCTCACTGTCCCTTCTCTCCTTCACCTCTTTCCTGTACTAACACAAGACAAGGAGAGAGAGGTGGCAGGAATGAGAGGACATGGGTAAGAGCAAGAGAGAAAGAGCTGTTGAGAAAGACATGTGCGCACACGCGCGCACACACACGCGCGCACACACACACAGATGGAGGTGAATGTCTTGTCTCCTCTTTACAGATGCTAATGAGCTATTGAGGAAACTGGCTGCTGGAAACCTCCTCCAGGGACTATAAATATGTTCCTTGGAGCTCTAGTTAAAACAACTGCCACTGAGGCAGGAAGTGCGCGCTGACAGGAAGGAATCCATCTGGCAGACAAGGAGAGCGGGCAGTTTTGTGTCAGCAACAGAACACACAGCATGGTGTAGAGATCCACCCACCTCTCCTCTACCCACGGACCCATCCGCCCACAGTGAGGTCAGCTGCCCGAAGCCACCATCCCTCCCCACGGACACCTGCAACTGTCAAACCGGCCCCAGCAGCCTCAGCGGCATCTTCCCTGTCTCCTAGCAGAGCTCAGCTCCTCCCTGGCACGTCTAAGAGAAGGACATTCACAAACCTCAGCTAACCCGATTTCCACGCAAAAAGGGAGAGCAGGGAAAACAAAAACATGGGCTCCTTTTTTGGCAAATGCTAAACACTAAGCTTTTCCAAGCCAACAGACTAGGTCTCATGCAACGTGACGCAGCAGTCAGGGACTTGAGAGGACAGGGGCCAGACTGGCCCGTCATTCCACCAGGGAGAAGCAACATCCACTTTCTCTGAAGTCTGACACACGCTTGTCCATCACTCCCACAATGTCCGTTTCCTGCCCTGCGCTCTAGTGAGCCGTGTATCTTGTCCAGGCTGTCTTCCCCGGTGCCTCTTCCCCTGCCCAGGCTGGGCTGGCTCCTCCTTCTCTGACTGTTGTGCCATCTCCGCTGCTCCATCTGGACCCCTCTGGAGACCCTAAGCTCCGGAGGGCAGGGCTGGCTGCTTATCTCTAAGTGCACAGCTTAGGAGCAACCCAGGACAGATTCTCACTGTCCCCCAGTGCCACGGTGCCCTCCACACCAACAGCACCCACTGGCTGCTGTGCCTCTTCCTCCCCTGGTCCTTCACCCTGCCTACTTCTACCCCCATCCTCATCTTTCTCGCTCTCAGCCTTCCATACAAACTCTAATCGTGGCCAATTTCAATATTAACTTTCTAAAGTCAATACTAGATATAAAGTCCTGGCTGATGGGCCTCTTTTGAAGGGCAGAAATTTGTAACACCGTTGCTAAATTAGCTGCATTAAAGATCACTAATAATTAGCACTCTAAACATGTGGGTAACACCTCTCTAAGCCCCGCTAATGAGCAAACCGTTTCTGTTTATTCTTCACAAGATTTAATATTAGCTGAGTTGAGACCTCAGCGGCAACACATACAGGCTCCCTCACTCACCCTCCCTCACTCCCTCCTTCCCCGGAAAACTTGACAACATTCAGTGTTCTCTAGACATAAGAAAATGGCCACTTCAGAAGTGATTATATCTGACCATCACTTTTAAAAACTGATTCTTTGCTAACTGACTAGGTTATTTAAAGTGCTCATACCTCATGGATGGTGGTGATGGTGGTAGATTTATTGCCTTTTGCTACACGGAGTATTACTCTTACATGGATCCTCGAAGTAACACAGAACATTAGCCAGTGATGAATTAGTCAGTGATGAATATGAATCAACTGTTGAACATTAGCAGTATATTTGCTTATATAATATATTTAGAGAGAATTACAGAGATACTCAGAGGTGGAGGCAGAAGGTGTGTACTGTGGTTCAGACATATAGAAGGCTTAGTCCTTGGGACCCTCACTCTCAGTCCCCCTCTCTCTTCCCCAGTGTGTGTATTTGAATTTTAATTAATTTTAATTTAATCAGGACATGACTTCAGGTTAAAGATGAAGTTGTTGATTTGAAAATCCAGCTTTGGCCTCTGTCACTGTGGAACAGCAGGTATGCAAACATGAAATGGCGCTGTACCTCCCCACTAATCCCCCACTCCACCCTGCTCCCCGTAGCTGGAAATGCAGGTAGCAGTAAAGCAGCAAAAGCTGACTGCAGAGCTCAGAGCAGGAGAGCCTCACAGGCAGCTCCTAAATCAGTCCCTCTCACCGCAGCCCAGAGCTTCTCTCCACTTCTACCTTCACACTTTCTGACTCCATAGCTGTGCCATTCTTGCCCTAGTCTTACTACCCATCAGTGGAAGCAATGCCACAGGGACAGAGTGGGCACAGACAAGACACAGGTCCACCACAGACACAGAACACCTAGGGCCAAAGTAATAACTAGGACTGCAGAATTGCAAGGGCAGCCTGACGGGTGAGAAAACTGCACCCGGAGGTCCTATTATTGAATAAACTTCAGCAAACTAAAGCACCTCCTCCCACTTTAAGGACATGTATGCTGCTGTCCTTGGTCCTGAGCTAGTTGTATAGTTGCTAATCGGAGTGACTGCTGTCCAGCCTGTCCTAGGATATATGAACCGAATGGGAAAGAGGCAGAGATGAAAGAGACATTAAGATATAGCAGGGAAATAAACAAATATGAAGAAGTGTTAAAGGCACACAGACATGGAGAGACTACTGGAGAGAATAAAAAGGCTTGTTTTGGTACTGTTTTTAAATAATTGCAGTAGCCAAGAAAGATCTGAGCACATCATACACACACACACTCATGTGCATGTGTGCACACACACTCCCCTCCCATGGAAATGAGGCAGCATAAAGGCCTTATGGATCCCAATACTATGTTTTTCTGGTTAGTCATATCTGAGGTAGATGGATTGGCCATGGAAAAATTCCTAGAGTTTTAAGCAATTTTTAAATCTTTCCTTAGGTTATTATCTTGGGTATCTAAACACTACCCAATTCAGTTCGACAAATACTTATTGAGCATATATATGTTTCGGGCAGAGTTCCAGTCACTGTGGGTACAATGATAAAAAATGTAGGGTTCCTGACTCTAAGGGACTTTTAGTCTAGGGTGTAAACCAGGCAAATCAACATGTAATTTTAATATCATATAAGAAACATAATGTTAGAGGTACATGCAAGAGACAAATATTCAGAAAATACCACATATTCCGAAAATACCGAAGGGATAATAAAACTCAAGCTCTATGACATTGTCTAAAAACTGAAAAAACAGTATCTAGAGAGGCAAAGGGTTATGGGATCCTCAGCAAGGTTCTAGACTAGACAGGATAGTGGTGAGAACCAAGTTCTCTCTGGTGGGTTTAGGGTAACAGGGAGAAGAGTAGCTAAGGCATGTGTTTTTTCTCCCATGACCCAGACCCTCTCCGGAGTAACAGAAAGATGAGTTAACGTTTGCCAGAGATAAGCAACAAAGCACCCCCTGTGAACCTAGCATAACCAGGAGCCAGCATAAGCTAGGAAAGGACCAGTTTCAAGAGAGTCTGGCTTGTGATGCCTGCTATTTCTTTAGAAAGAAGCATAACAATGTCAAGTGCTAAATAGGAAACCAGAGTAATCCAAATATCTCACAAAGCTAGAATCCTTCTCCAAAATTATGGAAAACAACAAGAAGCTGCAGGAAGGGAGGGGCACTGCCTGCAAAGAGTTGCCTAGGTAACTCTCAACTCTGCTTACCAGAGGACATACTGAGCCACATATTCCAGGAGCATGTAGTAAACCAAAGCAACCTTCCTAACCCTTCCTCAAAAATGTATGTGGTTGGGGAGGGCCATAAACCTCATGAAACTGTATGCAAATTATTGCATATATGTCCATGAGTACCCATTTTTCCAAGAAAAGACTCTGTGAAAGTCCAGTTTTCATCAGGTTTTCAAAAGGGGTCAATGGTTCCCTCAATGGCTGAGAACCATTTGTCTAAAGCAAGGTCAAAAGAGACTTTACACTCTCTCTTGAGTTCTAACTACTGCATCCTATCATCCATCATCTGCATTACTCATGGTGCACTTTCTAACACTGAAGGATTAGATGGCAACCTGTGCAGAAAAATTAACTGAAAAAGAATGATTTAGATTCCTTAGCTTGAATAAAAGGAAGCTGAGGCAGATGTTAGGAGATGAAGTCTGTGTGCAGAACACTGTGCTCTAGGGATAAGCTCAGTCAGAGGTGGCTCTCACTACAGTTATTGAGAGCCAGAATTGAGGTTAAATATGAAAGGAGTTTTACAGATGCCTAGGCAGTGCCTTTCCTGGAAGCCTTCCTATTAGAAGATTCCCTGGCCTCTAACCCCTGCTAGCAGAGGGAGAATGACTTGACCCAAGCCCATTCCTAGATCCATGAGGAGTTCTGGTAAATTTTAGAGCCAGCAGAAGGTGTCTACAAACTCACTTAACAAGATCTCTTGGAGGCTGATGGGAAAAGAAGAGGTTCTCAAGGGTTCTGAGGTAGGCAGCCCCAGCAGAGCATGCCTGGCCACTATCTGCTCAACAAGCTGTTTTTTGCATGAGATGGTAAGCTCTCCCAGGGCAGGCACATCCTGAGAGGGAGCTTACAGCCCTGAGTAAAGCCCAGGCTCTGTATTCAGAGAGAACTAAGTCTGACTCCCAATTCCAGGACATATTAGCTATGTGCCCTTGGACAACTTACTTAACCTCCCTGGGTCTCTGTCTCTTCATCAGGGATAAAAAAAACAAAAAAAAAACAAAAACAAAACAAAAACCAAAAAAACTACTTCACAGGCTGTGGTGATAAAAGACAAAATCTATATGAAGGAACCATATACATAACTGATGGCTAAGTAAACATAACACTCCTTCCTTCTTCCCTGTTCATCTTAGAAGCCTTAACATGTGGCTTAACAGATGTGCATTAATAAGTGTCGATTATGCCAATAAACAAATGGTGAGTGTACAAGTTGAATAAAGTAAATTCAGAAAATGGCAGCTGAAAAATGCCTCCTCACCTTCCCACTACATACCTGTAAGCCATGATGCTCACACTCAGCTGTGGGGTTCCTCTGAATTCTTATTTTTTCTCACCCCTACCCAATCTGAGCTGTTTGGCAAGTGCTGCAACCACCCTGCTCGCCCAGCCAGTTTCCTCAGATGCAAAGGAAAGTCTCCTGTGCTCAAAAGAAGACCAGCTGCTGATTGGGCTCAGTGAGTATTTACCCCCTCCACCTGTGTCCAGAGGGCTATGGTCATGGGCATCCCTCCCACTCTGATTTCTATGTGTTGGAGCCTGTAGCTGGCAAGACCTATTCTTTCTCCCCCTGTACCTCTCCCCCACTGCCTTTATGAGGCTGGACTCCAGAAATGTATATGGGTCCAGGTGGCATTTCTGAGAAGTACCTATACCCCAAATGCATGTCAATGGCAGGGCCACTGTCTAAGATGAAGCAGCCCTAATATCTACCTACAGGTGAAATATTCAGAGCCCCGTAAGGAATCTCAGCTGCCTGCAGGGAAAAAAAGTAAGAGGCCCAAAGAAAGTCCATGATAGCCAAACTGTGGAAAGAGCCCAGATGCCCTTCAACAGATGAATGGATAAAGAAAATGTGGCCTTGGGGCGCTTGGGTGGCTCAGTCAGCTGAGCATCTGCCTTCAGCTCAGGTCATGATACCAAGGTCCTGGATCGAGCCCCATACCAGGCTCCTTGCTCAGTGGGGAGTCTGCTTCTCCCTCTCCCTCTGCTGCTCCTTCTGCTTCTGTTCTCTCACTCATGCTCTCTCTCAAAAAAAAAAGACAATGTGGTCCATATACACAATGGAATATTACTCAGCCATCAGAAAGGATGAATACCCAACTTTTGCATCAACATGGATGAGACTGGAGGAGATTATGCTAAGTGAAATAAGTCAAGCAGAGCAAGTCAATTATTATATGGTTTCACTTATTTGTGGAACATAAGGAATAGCCTGGAGGACATTAGGAGAAGGAAGGGAAAAATGAAGGGGGGGAAATCAGAGAGGGAGATGAACCATGAGAGACTATGGACTCCGGGAATCAAACTGAGGGTTTTAGAGAGGAAGGGGGTGGGAGGGATGGATGAGCTCAGTGATGGGTATTAGGGAGGGCATGTATCACATGGAGTACTGAGTATTATAAGTAAACAATGAATCTTGAAACACTACATCAAAAACTAATGATGTACTATATGGTGACTAACATAACATAATAAAAAAAAGAAAGAAAGAAAAGAAAGTCCATGCATGGTGGGCCTTTTCCTTGGTTGGTCTTGAGCTGTCAGGCTGTTGTGAATGGGGAGTTCACAGAGGAAGAAAAGCTAGAGGTTGCAGAGCTGAGTGTGGAGGTACAGGGGAGTGGCAAGTCCAAACCCAGGTGAGCCAGACCTTCAAATCTACCTGCTAAGTAGAATAAACGATCAAAGCTACTAAAATTCTCTGTTCCATGTTCTCTGGAACTATTTTCTTCATCAATTCTCTAACACTTTGAATTTTTTCAGTAATCTGAGCAGAATACCCCCAGGAGGCTGGGAAACCTGCTCCTTTTTGCTCTTTTCCAGCTCCTGTTAGAAGGGGAGCCCTTGCCATGACCAGGGAGCCATGAGTTTGTCTTGTCCAGGGATGAAAATGCACATGTACTCAGTACACAGATCGCATGCTACAGGCTAGAAGAATGTTAAGGTGGGGTGTAAATATGCTTATTATCACTTTATACTATTGAAAAAAACAAAATCTCAATATTCAACCACACAGGATTGGCATAGTAATCTACGGAATATCCACTATATAGAGCCATTAAATATGATACTCTACAAGAGTATTAAAGCCATGGGAAATTTCACAGTCTATTGTTAAGTAGGAAAAATAGATTATAAAACAGCATGTATAGCCTTATCCCAGTTGGAATACACTGGTGTGTGTCTATGCATAAAAACTACATATACACATGCATACAGTGGTTATCTCTGGAAAATGGGATTATGCCTGACGTTGTTAATTTTAATGTTTCTTTAATTTTTTTTGCTATCCAATTTTTATTATTTTTGAAATAATTCAAGAAGAGCAAATTCCCTCCTTTGTGTATTAATCTTTCATATACAGGGTCTTGTATAATATTCATGCACTTAAAAAGTTTAATAATTAGGTTGTGGTCATGATACCATCTGCAAACCGAATTTTAAAAGTGAACTTATTTAAAGTTTAGGGTAACCATGTTCTACAGCTGTTCAAGTCTATGATGTGATTCCATGACAAATAAAAAATGGCTACCATTCATCACAGATAAAGTCATCTTACAACTAAAAGAACGAAGTCCAAATAAGCTGAAAAGGAAAATTAATTTTTCATTAAATGTCATTTAAAGATTTGCCATGAATATAAATAGAGTTTATCTCAGGAATGCAAGACATTAAAGAAGATTCAAGTGAAATTAAATTCAAATAAAATCTACATGTTTTTGGGTTAAAAAGCTAAATATTATAGCAGATATCTGTTGAATGAATCTCTAAGTACCTATTATGTGCCAAAGGGATTTTCAACTAGACTTCCATTTGGAGGAATAAATGGATGAGAGTAATTAAACATTTTTTTGGAAAAAATAGATGAATAATGGGTTGGGCTTGCCCTACTAGATATTAAAATATACTTTTTAAAAAACTACATTATTAAAAGGTGGAACAGACATAAGAATTAACATACAAATGAATGGAGCCTGATTCATAGGCCTAATACAGATCTGGCATATTTAAGAACCTAATATATGATAAGGAAAGAATCTAAAGCAATGAGGAAAAGACAAATTATTCACAAATGGCACTGGAAAAGTGGACTATTTGGGGAAAATAGTCAAGTTAATTTTCACAACTTCATACCATACCCCAGAATAAATTTTAGACAGTTTAGAAGCCCAAATCTTATAAATGACATAAAAAAAACTTTAAGAGGAAATATGGATGAGTAAATTTAACTGATCCCTGAATGAGAAAAGAATTCTCTGGGCATAAAAGCATTAAAAGAAATCAGAAAGAAAAATATTGATGATTTTGTCTATGGAAAATTTTACACTATACATCAGAATAAAAACAAAATTTAGAATGTAAGTGACAAGCTGGGCAACATATTTACAATAAATCTAACAGAGAAAGGATTAATACTACTCCCTATTGGAAAAACAGGCAAAGAATATAAATAGACATTTCAAAAAAGAAGAAATGGCTAATAAACATAAGAAAAAGCAGTCAACCTAATTAGTAATCAAGGAAATGCAAACTAAACAATGAGATGTTTTAAAATCCATTAAATCTGCAAAGATTTTGAAAAGGCAATAATCCTCAATGCTGGCAAGAGTCCAGTGTTAGCCCTCCCTGCCCATAGTTCTGCTAGTGCAACCTTTCCAGAAAGCAATTTGGCAATATGAATCATGAATAATAACACTATGCATAACCAATGACCTAGTAATTCCCCTTCTGGATGTCTATCCAGAGGAACTGAGGAAAACTGAGGACAAATATTTAAGGACAAGGAGTTTCAAGCAGCACTTTTTATTGCGGTCCCAAACTGCAAACAGACTAAATGTCCAATGGAAGGGAATGAGTTAGACAATCTTGAAATAGCTGTAAATAGTTTGAGTAATTTATAATTTCATAGAAGAATGCTCAAAATATGTAAAGTAAAAATTAGGATACTAATGATACATGTACTATATATGCTAGGTTGAATCATATGAAATTTACAACATAACTTTTTTAACCTTCAGAAATAGCAATTTGATATGATCCCAAATATGGATATAATGTATTTCTGGGTTTGGGGATTATGGGGATATTTCATTTTCCTCCTTATACTTTTCTATAGTTTTTAAACTTTCTACAATGAATATGCATTAAAATGTTAAAGTTGTATAATTACATGAAGATCATATAAAGAACACCCCAAACTCAAATCTATATTAAGCCACCTCTCTGCTTTCTCTTGCTTAGAGTTTGCAGTCCTCTGCCTCTTTGATCTTTTTTATCTCCATGCTCTTCATCTTTGTCTCTCCTTTGATTTATTTGCATGTTCTATATGTCTCAAATTTTATATGATTTTAGTCAAGCATTTTCTGCTTCATACCATATGGCCTGAAGAGTACTCCCACTATACATGCATTTATATTAAAATGCAAGGATGGACTGAGGACAGTTTAAATCATGAGGCCATTTAAATTTTTTTTAAGATTTTATTTATTTATTTGACAGAGAGAGAGAGAGATCACAAGTAGGCAGAGAGGCAGGCAGAGAGAGAGGGGAAAGCAGGCTCCCCACTAAGCAGAGAGCCCGATGCGGGGCTCGATTCCAGGACCCTGAGATCATGACCCGAGCCGAAGGCAGAGGCTGTAACCCACTGAGCCAGCCAGGTGCCCCGGCTATTTAAATTTTAATTAAATAAAATTTGAAATTCAGTTCCTCAGTCACATTGGTCATACTTAAAGGAGTTAACGACTATCACATTAGAGAACACAGATAGAGAACACTTTCATCATTGCAGAAAAATTCTATTGACAGTGCCAGTCATTTAGATGGATAGATACCCTACAAATAGTTAAGTTCCTTCAGTACAGGGTCTGTGTCAAGAGCTCTCTTGGAATGTACTGGGAATGTTCTCTATACCCTATAGCCAATGACTGAATGAGTAAAAAAAAGCCCAACATGGGCTTTATGGACCCAGGATCCATAAACATAGATCTACCATCCAGGAGAGCCATAGAGATGGTCATTCTTGGTTTAAGTACAGGAAAAAACAAGTGACTTCCTCTCTACCTCTTTTTTTCAAAAAGTATGATTGTTAACTTTTGAAACTTGATCTAATTTTCCAATGGGAACCAAGACTTTCAGTTACTAACTGACCAGACCCTCTAGATAATTTTCAACACCTGAAGTTCTAACTATATGCAAGACAAACAAAAGAACTACACTGAGTTCCATTGACTCGGTTAAGAGTGATTGATACAATTAATGCTTAGAGCTAATAAAATACTCAATGAACTTTTGATTTCTTTTCTATAGGCTATAGGTATATTTTTGTATTTGTTCACAGCTTGCAGGTAAAATAACTCATGTTGCTATTTCAATTTTAAGACATTTTTCTCATAACAATAAAGTTCTTTCTTGCTCTGGAATGCCCTAGCCCCATTTTCTACATGGAGGTTTCATCAATGTCCAACACACACAAAAAAATGTCACCGTTCCTCAGTTTTCCCATTTGCAGAATGTAAGTAACACCAATCTCATAAGGTTATTGTGAGAATGAACTGAGATTATGTCCATACCTTGTGACTAGCAAATGGCAGGTGTCCAGTAAGTGCTAGGTGACTGTGTGAATGAGTGAACTAATGAAGTGTCTGGACTATGTGATTGACTTGTCACTAGACTCAGCTGTACAATCCTGAAGCAGAAATCATTCACAATTTAAGTGAATTGTCAGCTCCTGAAATTGTAGACATAATAACTAGGAGGAAATAAGCTGCCTCCAGAGAGCATGCCTTGCAAATTCAGACTACCGCAAAGGTAGGGACATTATAGTTCCCATGGAAAATAATCTTCCCTCCAACTCTAAAAGTATCTGATTCTGTGTTTGTGCAAATGGCAAGAGTAGTCAATAATCTAATCATTCCAGCTTTAGGGCTCCATGCCCACAATCCTTATATCAAAATCTATATGTAGACTTGGAAGTATTTACCATCCAACAGGCGCCCAGGTGTGTAAAGAGTGACAGAGTGATAGTTCTGGTATTGTTCAAGGCTAATACTGTTTCTACCCTGAGAAAGAACACTACACCAGGAATCTAAAGACCGGAGTTTTCCTCGTGCTTTTTCAAAGTCTCGTCCACGTTCTGGCCTTCATTTTCAATACCAGTAAAATGAATGAGTCAGACAAGATGATGACTGAGTCTGTACCCTCCCTGGCTGTTCCATTCCCTAATTCTACTGCAAGAAGTTAGAGAATAGGGCAACCCAGAAAGAAATTGAGAACCTCAGGGGTGAGAATCATGCTGGGGAGATACCATATTTAATTAATGTAAAAGGCATCATTAGTTTATGTACCACTAAGAAAGAAAAAACTGTTGCAATTAAACTACTACACACCATAAACTAGAAGATGCAGCCTGATTTCAGAGATGGCAAAACGTGGGGAAGAAAATGGCATCTTAGAATCAATGGAATATGGGAACTAACTAGGCACTTGTTACATTCTAGGCATGGAGCTAATTGTTCTATACATATTATTTCATTTAACCCTACAGCAACCCTGTGACATAAAAATGTGTGAAAGATTAGCATTTTACAAAGGAAAAAAGTGAGGTACAAAGGGTTTACGAAATTTGCTTAAGGTCATCTAACCAGTCTATAGAAGAGGTGAGATTTGAACCTACAAATATTTCACTCCAAACTCTGTCTTCTTAACCCTTTACCCTGTGAAGAAAGGCTGGAGCATTTGGAACAAAGTAAAAATGAGTTGTCTGATAGAGATAGGGCTAAAACGCTAAAACTGTCAGCATATGTTAACGGAACTTACTAGGATAAAATACTTAGGACTGGTAGGGACCTTAGAGATAATGTAATATAAGCACATGCTCTGCCAAGAAACTAAAAAGTCCAGAGGTGTTCTGTCATTTGCCCAGTTTTATACACCCAGCTGTGCAAAAGCTAGGATTCTAGAATATGCCCAGTAATAAGATCAAGCTCAGAAGTCTATAGTTTCCTGAACCTGCTCCTTCCTGTCTTCTCAAGTTCTGGGCATTTTCCCATCTCTAGTCAATAATTTCTTCGTGATTTCCCTGTGATCATATAGGCAGGTTCTTTCAGCGTTCCTGAATGCAGTTCCCTCTGGCCTGAGCTGCAGAGCCATTCCCAAAGCAGTATGCAGAAACGGACAGAACAGCTGGGCTGGGTTCTAACCCTCTTAGTTCTAGGATCCCAGAGTGCGTAATTTCTCGGTGCCTTGTGAATTCATATGTAACATGAGCCTAACACTACCAACCTCACACAGAGACGATGTATATAAAGTCCTGGTGGTACAGAGCTGGTAGAGAATCCATGGCAGTTACTATGGCCATGATGGCCGAAGTAGTTTGGTGCTTTGACTATTCCCTCACCTTTGCTGACCATCAGTTCATGTATGATAATCTGTTTTTCATTTTCCAATTTGAAGCATGTTCGCTTAGCTGGAAACAGCAGCAGCAGGACAACATGCCTGTATTGCTGTCTTCATTTCCCTTTACAACAAAACAGCTTCTCCCAGCAGAAGGACAAAACCCTCCTCTACCATTACTGTTCACAAATTTGCCTCCTGTGGCTTTAATCCAGTTCCCTGATCTTCCTTTAAATTTTTGTATAAGGCCTTTACAAATCAAGCTTCTTGAAGAAGTCCCTTTCCTTTTATGATTCATCCTATTTGTCTTAAAGTGAAGGCCAACCCCTTTCCAAAGCAGGCGCAGCCCTCAAGATTTCACAGCCACTTGAAGCTCAAGGTCAAATCAATTTATGGTCAATCTTCCAACCATTGCAGGTTGACTACCAGTACAGAAAAAAGCTCCTTCCTTCCTTCCTTCCTTCTTAGAAATCTTTATGCTTCTAGTTACATACATGTTAGAAGACAACGTCTGATAATTATGTTGCAGGCTGCCTGGAGAAAGGACAGGCCTTCAAGCTGGGTTGTAGAAAATGCCAAAGAAGCTGAGTAGCCAGGATGTGGGCTGACTTAATAGACCTACTTTCCATTTTAAAGACACCTAACTGGGGGGAAGGCATGTACTCAGCCCCACAGTTAACCACCCAAAAAAGCCCAGCTGCTGTAACCAGCAGGCATGACCAAGGCACCCCCACTCTCCTGGTGATAGCTTACTACACAAAACACAGGCTTTGTAAATCATGCATCACAAGAGCCCAAATTTCAGCTCCTACCCTGCCTGGGTGTTGTTTTATTCTTGCTGCTTTTATGGAACTTTAAGGTAGATGTTTGCTGCCATGAATAAAGGTTACTACCTAGGTATAGGCTTCCTAGGTGCCTTAACATATCTTATGTTGATTAATTCTCACAACTACCCAACAGGGTATATATTAGTTTCCACATTTTATGGGTGAAAACTAAGGATTAGAGAAATCAAGTAATTTACCCAAAGTTGCAGAGCTAGGAAAGGATGAAGACAGAATTTGAATTCAGATCTATCTGTCTCATTCCAAAGCCTGTGCACAAAATCATGTGGATCTGTCTCATGTAGTTCCTGAGTCACCCCGAGTCAAGGCACATGAAGAGCTTCAATTCCTATAGGATTAGGATCTAGCCATGTTTGGTACAGTCCCCAAAACAGAATTTGATGTGTCTGGGATGAGCCTCTAGCCCTTAGGTTTCTATGGAGTCACAGGGTAGCCAGACTTTCTGAGTGCCTCAGTTTCCTGCTGAGCACTATAGGTAGTACCCTGCTATGAGCATTGTCCTCTGAAACACCACCTGACCAGTTAGGGCCTCACTCATCCCTTGCCATGTCCCTCTCCTGGCACTTCCTGGGAGAGGGAAGTAGGTCTGAGTCCCTATACCCCCAAGTCACTGTATGGGGGCCTGCCAGGAATGGATGGATGGCCTCATAGTATAGGACCACAGATTCACCTGACCCTGTGTGTCTCCTATCACTTGTGAACTCTGGGACACCTCCTTCCCAGGACTGCCTGATTCCCCCTCTCCCATCTTAGGTGGTGGTGCAGGCTTGAAGGAAACTTACTTTTGTGATGCTCCATTGGGTCCTAAGTCTTTCACTGCTGACTATTTGCCCCTTTCAGGCCAACCCGGTAGTCCCTGAGTCTCGGCCAGACATTCTGCCAACCCTTTCAAAAGTGCCAATGCCAATCTTATTTTGAGGTACAAAGTCAGTTTTCTTCATATAAATAAGTGACTAAAACAACCCATAAAAGACTGAAGCATTTCAACTATAATTGGCTAAATTAAAATGAAAAGACCCATGAAACTCCCCACCCCACTGACTGTTAATGACATGGTAATTATAAACACGGCAGCAAATATTATTACCAACTTCAAGTGTTAACTTGAAACCACCTGGTACAGTTAGCAAAACACTCCAGTCCTGGAAAGTTTGGAGAGCTCTTGTAACACAGTAAATCCAACAACTGCAAATGTAACCTAGATGAAATCTCTGTCTGACTGTGGAAATGCAGTTGCACTTCTCAAATTGTCACCCAGAGTACCCTCAGAACTAAGCACAAGAAGTCTTCCGTGGTGACCCAGATTGGCCTAGATACATGGTGACAATTGTTTCCACCAAGCCATGTAAGGATGGGTCAAAGACTGGCCAGGTGCTCACCAAGCCCATTCCTTCTTTTGAAGGACACAACTCTGACATTTCCTAGCCTCATTTGCAGTTAGGAGCAGCCATGTATCTGAGCTCTAGCCAATGGAAGATGGGAAGAAGTGTTAATATACCATTCTCAGGACTGGCCCATGAAATCATCCCACACTCTCTCCCATCCTGTGAAGGCTGGATGCAGAGGTTCCAGGAGAGGACTCCAAGGGATAGCAGAGTCACTGAATGGAAGAAGCATGGGTCCTGGGTTTTCATTCAACTGGGAACATCTGTAGTGGACTGCAATGTGATCAAGAAATAGCTTCTATTATGTTACCCCTGATAACCGCAGGTTAATACAGTAGTCAACCTATGCAGACCAATAAGCAGAGAACACTGACATGATTGACATAATTTTGGAAAAATACCAATGTGTAAACTATGGAGACCGAAGAAATCACTTTCTACCTCCGTTCTAAAATCTTCTGTCCAATGTCACTATGTTCTGTAAAGCATGGACATGGTCTCTTTTTAAGGAAACAAGAATATGTTAGTGATCTGGGTACAAAAACTTCAGGAGAACTTTAAAGAGGAGAACAGTAAGGGTGCCTGGGTGGTTCAGTCGGTTAAGTGTCTGCCTTTGGCTCAGGTCATGATATCAGGGTCCTGGGTCGAGTCCCACATCGGGCTCCCTGCTCCGTGGGGAGTCTGCTTCTCTCTCTCCCTCTGACCTTTTCCCTGCTTCTCTCTCTCACTTGCTCACCCTCTCTCTCCCAAACAAATAAAATCTTTAAAAAAAAAATAAAATAAAATAAAGAGGAGAACAATAAACACTGGAAAAGGGAAAGTTGGGAGGACTAAGCTATAAGAGACCAGTAGTCAGCCAGCTCTCTACTATTCTCTCCAAAAGAACCCACCCATGCCTCTGACAAACACATGTGAAAGTAACGGGTGAACTTCAGAGAGCCAGATGAATGCAAGGTACTACTATCGTTCTGCTTCTATATCTAAATCCTTGGGGCCTCGCCTCTCACCCAGCCTAGCTCCACTTGCATCACCAGCCACCAACAGCTATTTCCATTGAGATGGCATCCAAAGTACAAAATCTTCCCAGTTCTCAACTTTGTGTCTCCACCATGTTGGAGAGGGGAATAAGCATCTTCTTCACACCTAACATATGCCAGATCCATATACACCAATTGTAATGATATACTATTATATATGTATATTATAATACAGTAATTACCTCATTAAATCCTCTCATATTCTTTCTTGAGATAGATATCATTTCTGCACCTATTTCTATATCTATCTCTGTTTCTCTAGAGATAGACACAGATAGGGGAAGATAGATTGAGAGAAACATTATTTCCACAAGTGTGGAAACTGAGACTCATAGAAGTCAAATGATTTGCCCAAGGTCACACAACCAGCAACTAGGACGGCAAGGATGATTTTCATCTATGTAAACACCATAACTGATGAGAACGCTCCCTTAAACAGCTATTTACCCCTGGCGACGTGCTGGAGCCTGCTGTTCTGGCTCCCAAGAACCAATTGTAATTTTCAGGATTTTTGCCAACTGGTTGTTAAATAGGTTAGTAGCTTGAAAAATCTGCCACAGACAGGAGTAGTTACACAACGGAAATCAGCAAACGTTACAAATGCTACAATCAGGGCTTTATGCCCCCTTCAAAACATTTCCCAGCATATCACACTTTTCTGTTTTGTTTTTAGAGGGAGAGGGAGAGAGAACCTTAAGCAGGCTCCACGTCCAGCACAGAGCCCGACACCAGGCTCGATCTCACAACCCTGAGATCATGACCTGAGACGAAATCAAGAGCCAGCCGCTTAACCAAGTGAGCCACCCAGGTGCCCCAAACTACACCTTTCTATCTGGACCAATACGGCAAGGCAACACTGTTCCCCTGTTGAGATTTCCAGGAATAAGAAGTAGAAAAAAATAGGCCCCGACTGTAGACTTTACAAACAAAAGCTTACAAAAGGAAAGGCAAATGTTACAAAGACATGAAGAATGAGGCAGAAATAAGTGTTCCTTAACATGGCTCAAGCTGCTGACAGTTCCTGAGAAGCTCGTAAGGAACAATTAGGAAGAATGATTCTGGTCGTAGGTGGGGAGGCAGTTAGATTTTGGGGCAATGTGGAGAAGCACTGTGGAAAGAAAGACTTTTGAGGTTTAGTTTTAAACTAAGGAATGAGGGAGGCATCACAAGGCTCTTGGGGTAAATTCTGAAACAGTGACTTTTTCTTAATGAACATGAAATTAGCACATTAATGCAGAGCACAGATAATCCACGGCAGAAAATAAAAGTCATGATACATTCCAAAGCTAAAGGTAAATGACTGGAATACCATCTTTGATCAACCACACACGATGTACACTCTTCAATCAAAGTGAATCTTAATTAGCTACCTGGTATTTGGGGAAAGGAGCGTAGAAGCTTACGGAGAGTTTAGGGGCAGGCAGCCTGCATTCACTTTTTTCTTTTTGCGTAAACATTCTACATGTGGAAAATAATCTCCATGTAAAAAATAAAGACATTGTGTTTTTTCTTTGGGGCCCAGAGCAGTTGTTCTCAAACATGGCTAATCATCAGATTTGGTTGAGAAAATTTTTTTAAAATACAGACTCTGGCATCTATATTTAAATTTAGACTCAGTGAGTCTAAATGCCAGACCTGAACTGAAAAGACTCATAAAGGCATAACAGCAAAACAATAATTATGACAGTTAAAGGATCCTACGAAGAAACCTAAGTGAGGTTGGCCAAAGACCCAAGAACAGCCAGGGAAGAGAAAAGCAGTTCAGACAGAGGGTCCGAAGGGCATTCCAGGTTCTGGAGAAGTTATACTAGGATCCGGCAGGACCCTGAGTATAAGGAAGGAAGACTACCACTTGTTAACTATGTTTGGAGGGCAAGTAACATCTCTAAGCTTCAGAATCCTCATTTGTAAAATGGGGAGACTCACACCTACATTGCTATGCTGTTGGAGAATGGGAAGCACCTGTTATAGTCCTTGGCACAGAGGAGGTCACTGTCAGGTGCTGCCCCATTACTATCTTCTCTTTTGCACCTTTTGGGAACATCATCCATGCTAACGCATATAAAGCTACTGAAGCTGCTGCCTTGGTGCCTCCAACCACCCTCTTCCCATAGCAGAGGCACAGCGGAATCACAACAGTCTTCAGTGGATGGCAGGGGAGGCTAAGCAGTGTACCCGTGGTCAGAAAACAAGAGTAGCTTTCACTTGGCTCTGCCCTCAACTTGCTACATGACCTTGAACAAGACTCCTGTTTCCCTTGGTCTTAATTTCTAGCCCTGACAAATGGGCCACAATCAAATAGACCCCGTTTCGGCCAGAAGCTCTAATGAAGAGCCCAGGAGAACGGGTTAATGTGAAGGCTCACAGAGCTCAAGGAGAATAAGCCAGGCTGTCACCATCCCCAGGAGCTTTCCCCCCCAGTCAGGAAGATTGCTGGCACCCCCAAACTGCTGCACTGAGCTTCAGCTAATTGGAGGCTTGATGACAGATGACACTAAGTTTCTGGGAAACAAAATGATCTCTCCAGCCCTAGAACTCTGCAGTGAGGAGGGAGGATGGGAAACTTCCCTGGCGTAATTCAACCAAGGTTCCTGGGGGCAGCATATAAAACATTAATGAACCTCAAGCTACCACCAGAACATGTCAGGAAGTAACGGAAACAAGCAAAGCTAAGGAAGAGTGGAGACTGCTGCTGTCCCAGTCTGCCAGCTGCACAGCATACTGGAAATGAGATGTGGCCAGCCAGACAAGCAGCAGCACAGCCACAGAAGACCACAGCAGCCCCGAGAGCTCCAGAGCTGGAGAGACTCCAGAAGATTCTCAGGGATTAAGGGAACAGCACTTTGTTCTCTACCAGAGAGGAAAGGAAGTGTGTTTTGAAGAAAAGGTGACAAAGCAAAATTGTCCTGGGAAGGACCCCAGTTGCATTTGTTCCAAGAGATAATCACAAGAGAGGCAAACAAATGCTGCAAGAGGAGGAGGCAGGCTGGTGAAGAGGGGAAGGGTAGACGGGTCCATAAAAATGTAGCCTGAAAGACAGGTAAAGGAAAAGAACGATCAAGAGGAGGAGGAAGGGTTCGAAGAAAATTAGTTCAAACTCTCATTAAAGGAGTAGGGTAGAGCAGTTGCCACTTAACACAGAGAGAGACAATTCTAGATCTTTAGGCTGACTTTTTTCTAATTTAAATCTTCTAAATCACTTTCATGTAAATGAAGTCTGCCAAGCACACGAGGTTCCACACTTCCAATTTGAGCCAGCTCTGAAGTTTTTCTTTTCCCCTGCTAGTAAAGGTGGGTGGGAGATGGGAGCAGGTGAGAAGGAAGGGACGTGGCAAGAAGGGCTCACCTGGCCCTAGCCTGCTGATCAGATGAGCCTACTGCCCGCAGCTCCAGATCACAGCTCCAAGGCCCGAGTCTAAGTACATAGCCCAGGTAAAAGCCACTTCTTCCCAAGATGGGAGCCATGTCCTTGGAGCAACTCCCTTGGTTGCATTTACGGATTTAATTCATACCAAATTCATTAATTAACATGTCCTTAAAAGTTACACATTCTCAAAAAGTAAACATTCCCAAGTCCATCACTTGTTTAGGTTCAGTGTCTTCCATCATATCCAGAGCTCCCAACAGCAGCTCTACATTCCTCCCTTCCCATCAGGAGCTTTGGGGGAATGGAAATCACACCCAGCAACCTGTACAGACCCCAGCAGAGCCTCCATACACCAGGACTTTGTAAATGCTTTTTGGTGAGAATGGCATTTTAAACCCCTGTTTCCCCCAAGGATTCTTCCCCAGGAAGAGAAAAGTTCCAAAAACAAATAATATCTGTTAAAAAAGAAAACATACGCAAGGCTCCAGTCTTCCATGGGGAGTGCCAAGACACTGGAGTGACCAGGAGCTCAGCCAGCCGGAGTCAAGGAAAGCCATTGTTCTTCCTGCTATGAAGGATGGCCTCCACCTCACAGTGTCTCCACCACCCTCTGAGCCCAAATTCAGCTGGTACTTTCCAGACCTCAATCTTGGATTGGTTACAATTGTGTTTGGCTAAGAGTAACAGAAAGCCCTACTCTAATGGCTTAAATAAATAAGGTGCTTATTTATCTCAAGCAACAAGAAGTCTGGAGCTAACAGTCCAGGGCTGCCTCAGTGGTGATTATCTTCTTGATCTACTATCTTTGCACATGGCTTTTGTCTCTTGGTCACAAGATGGCTGCAACACCTCCTGGCATTATGTCCTCATTCCACGGAGGAAGAAGGGTGAAGAGCGAACAGCTTTCTCTTTGAAGGGCTTTATCTTTACTTAAGAAAAGAAGACCTTCCCATTGACTTGTGTCTATATATCATCAATAGTCAGAATTGTGTCACATGGTCTTCCCTCATGGCGAGGGAAGCTAGACATTTCAGTATGTCACCTTCCACCCTTTATAATAAAAGAAAACAAAGGGATAAGGTCATTGGAATGGATGTTAAGGACACCAAACTGCAGTATCAGTGCCACACACACAGATTCACAAATCAAAAGGACACTCAGACCCTCCCAAGAAGGATGGCATGGGATGCCTCTTCATCATCTGCTCTCTCGAATGTGGAGGGCTGTGAAAAAGTATACCCCATACATCCCACACACCTCGCACTCAGAAAAGCCTCTTAGGCTTCCAAATGTGTCCCCTGCCATTGAACATAGAGTTACTTTTGCAGGCATTCTCTCATGTATTCTTTACCACCATAGGCATGGGTTCGCCATCCCACTTTTATAGATAAGGAGAAAGAGGCTCAGAGAGGTTAAGTTACTTGCCAAATGTCCCATGGCTTATAGGTGGTAGAATCAGGTTCTGAACTCAGATGTCTAGCTTCAAGCCAGTGCTCTTTTTCATTACCGCATGGGTCATTCTCATCACGCTGCATGCCTGACTGTTGCTGCTGCTGCTGCAGCCCCCTCTCCTGTTTATGATGACCCTTTCCCATTTTAAGGTTTAGATGAATGCTGAAGAGCAGATGGGTCATGGGGAGTCTAGCAAATACCATAAAAGGCTGAAAAAGATCAGGAAACTCTCACTCTCACCAATAGTACATGCATCTTGGTAGGATGCTCTCCCAAAGGTCATCGAAAAGAGATTCTAAAAAACCAAATGCAAGAATAGAAGATGTCTTCCAGGGATCATCCTCTCCATCTCCCTCCCTCCACCGTCCTTAAGCAGCCAGAGCAGATTTGGAAGTTCTTTAGCGTGTCTGGGACCACCTCCCTGCTGCACGTTGCCGCTCGGGCTCACCATCGCTCAGGCTGCCTGCGTATTCTTCCAGATCACTTTTCTCACAGCACAGGAATCTTCTGGCCACTGTTCTGACTTCCACACAAGACCCTTCATTCTTTAAGTAAAAAGGACGGTGTCTCTCCAGCATCTACAGGGTGTCTGGCACATGGTAAGTTCTTAATAAAAAATGTTCAAATAAATGAAGGTAAAACACCAATCCTTCTTATTACAGTCTCTGTACATTTCATTTTGCTCTCTCCAGAGTGGGAAAAGAAAACAGCGCATCTGTCCTGTGTGTATCTCCAATCAGAACTCCACAGATCCCAAGGAGGGTAGAATTTGGGCCATTTGACACGAATCCAGAAACCTTTTAGGCTGTAAGAGCCCCATGAGGCTGAGGGCTATAGCACTAGAGGTGATCTTGCTCTATCTCTGAGGTGGGTGGGGTGTGTGAGGAGAAAATGGGCTCTGAACTTCTAGCAAGCAGGTTTCTTGGTAGAGGAGAAGGGAAGGAAAGCAGAGGAGAAGGGAAGTGGGAAGCAGCCAAGCCTAGGAGCTGCAAGAGTGAATGCCAGGTATGCACTGGTGTTCACACTCCTCCTGGGCCCCCAGGCAGGTTTCTAGTGCCACAGTCACACAGGCAGCCTGCACTCAGTTTCAGAGTCCCCTGTCTCTGGCCTTTCCTTAGCTGCCATAAGTCTGCCCCACTGCCTTGTCTTAGCTCCTGGCACGTGTCCCAACCTCGCCCCTCTTTCCTAGCACCGATCCATCATGCTTCCATCATACTTCCCACAGTGCATTCTCAGGCCCTTCCCACTGCAGCCCACAGCCCCTGTTGATAGAGGAAGAGGATGCAGAAGCCAAAGGGCCCTCTCAAGCAGCAGTTACTAGCCTCTCTCAAGCCAATGACCCCTTTGAGAATCTGGGGAAAGCCGCAGACTTTTGTCCTAGTCAATTACACATAAACACACCACCACAAAGTTTCTATACAATTATAGGAGCTGGATAGATCTCCCAAAAAGCCCACTCATGGACCTAGAATAAGAACTCCTGGTGCAGAGGAGGTCATGCACAACTCTTGTTTTAGGGCTGTTCCCTCCCTGGGAGAATCCCAGAAGCTCAGCCAGGCACCTCTCAGCTTGTCCTCCCTACAGGGAAGCATTTGGAATGGTGAGAACACAATTTGTCTCTTTGATCCCTCCCACCTCACAAGTTTTTGATGAAAAAAAAAAAAGTACAGAACAAAAACCACTGAGTCCTTACTGTGTGGCAAGCAGTGAGAAGCCAAAGGACTTGATATACATTTTCTGGAAACCTAACCTTTGCCATGAACTTGTGAAGTAGGTATTATCCCATTTCAGAAGAGGAAATCAGGCTTAAAGAAGTTAAGGAACTGATTGTGGTCACACAAACAGTGAGTTATGCAGTGCAGAATCAGACCCAGGCCTGTCCGGGTCAATTTCTGCTCTTGGTAGCACCACACTCTGGAGAGGTCCCCAGGCTGGGTTACCTTCAGGAGTAAGCAAAGGAAGGCTCCTCTGGCTGTCCAGAACCAACCCCACTCCTTCCATGTTGCTCAAAGCCTTTGATTCCACAGTCAGAAACCTAGCTAAAGAGAGAAGCGACACCTGTGGTTATGTGTCCGTTTCTCTAGTTCTCTACAAACGGGGTACTGTTTCGTGGACAGTGCACGGAATGGCCACCTGAGTCAGTGAGTGTGAACCAGAAGCGAGGTGAAGGGAACACTCCAGTAGGAAACAGCGGAGACCAGCTGAAGTTGGGGACAGAACATGCAGGGGAGCATCTCTGAAAATACAATAAGGAAAATTAGCTGGCAGATGGAAGGGCCCTTCCTAGATAAACTGTGTAGCAAGAAAAAAAAAGATAAGAACTTCTGTTAAATTCCTTCCTGTGCACAACACTGCCGGGACCCTGGGTCAGGACAGAGGCGAAGCCTTGCCTCTCAGGTACCTGCTGAGAGGTGGACAGTTAGGCTGGACAGTTGGGACAAAGTGGACAGTTGGGCTGGAGCAGGGTGGGGGTTGAAAACGGCCTTTAGAATGAATTGCCTTCACACAGCAAGAAATGCCAAAGCTAGGCTGGAGGGTGAGTCAGGCAAAGGACATCCAGAAAAGATGTTGCCCACAGCTATTAGAGTGCAAGGCTAGGAGGGCCAGGCGTAGGGACAAAGTAGAGGAATGGTTTGGCAGAGTCTAGAATCCAGGTGGCAAGATGGAATGAAGACAGGCTGAGAGCAAAGGAGAGGAGAGATAAAGACTGCAGCCTGAAAAAAAAAAAGACTGCAGCCTGGATGTCTGTTTATGACCAGAACCCACAGCTTGCTTTTAAAGCCCAGATGCAAGGGCTTGATAAACCAGAGGGCTGGGCTTGACTGAAGCACCCAGAGAAGGTGAGCGCCTCCTCCTAGCATCACGGATGTTCAGGAAACCAAATAAAAAATGTATAATGTAGAAGGTACATATGAAGCTTAACATGTTATGAGTCTGCAGGATACCATGTTTTTCAAAAATAGAATGAGATAAGGCAAATCTAGTTAATGATATCATTATGGATGCAAAGATTAAATAAGGATTTATAATTTTTTAATTAAAAAATCTAAATCTCCAATAAGAGAGTAGTGAAATAAATTGTGGTTGGGTTGTGTAACTGTTTGGTGTTTAGGGTCTGAAACCAGACTGCTTAGATTAAATCCTGACTTTGCAACACAAGAACCGTGTGACCTTTTGAAGACTACTTGAATTCCTTATGCTTCCACTTCCTCCCCTGTAAATGGGCATAATTACAGTACCTGCCTCTTCATATTGTTACTTAGCACATTGCTTGATATATTCTTAGGTAACTGTATAGCAAGAAATCATTCAAGAAATCTTAGCTAGAAGCACTGTTGTCACTAGCAAGATGCATTCATAAGATAGAATACTACTGAGCCATTAAAAATAATATATAGAAATATAAGATTATGACATGATTACAATGTCTTTTAGGTTTTAGAAAGCAGATTATGAAATATGTACTCTTTGTTTTTGTTATTCATATGTTTATATACATATCTATAACGTGTGTGTATACATATAAATATGTGGATATATTTAGATGATTAAGAAAATGAGATGAAGATTCAAAAATAAATAGCTGAGAAGAACAGGAAATTACTTTTGCCCTCAGAAATGAAGAAAAGAGCAACTTCAATACGACCAAAAAAAAAGCTCTAAGGGAATATGCTCCTGAGGAATTTCTTTGATGTGAGATTAGAGAGAATTCCTGGCTGTCACTACTGCCCCTCTCCCACCCTGCCCTTCTCTCTCCTCTTCAGTCCATGAACAAGGATTTGGGTCTCTCCAGTCTCTGAGCCAGGCAGCAGTATTTCCATTATTATTAGTATTATCAGTAATAACAACAGCAATGCCTCCGAGGACTCCACCTGCAACTTGTCTCAGTCTGCGATGCAAAATCTCCTACGAGCCAGGAATTAAATGAGTAAATCAAGGGTACTCACTAGAGTCACACAAATCAGGAGAGGACCACATACACTATGCGGACATCACCGAGGGGCAATTCGGTTAAGGCCAGTGCAATCATGGAAAACACCAGAATCTTTCCCGTTCATGCCCATTATTCAAAGTGGACAGTTGGGGAAAGAGTTCCCGGCTTTAAGGACAAAGCTAGCTATGAAAGAAGGGTCCCCGGTTCCCCCCCACTTGGTTCTGTGGAGCTCTTCCTCCTCCCGAAGCAAAAGCAAAAGCAAAAGAGCACTTAGGACAAGAACCGAGACAATGACAGGAGTGCACTAGAGTGCAGGTGGGTTTGATGCAAGTGTCTGAAATTAGATTTCTGGCAGGTTGGCAGGCCTTCACAAGCTTCAGCAGCTGTCCTTTTGTGCGGAAGCATGGACAAAGCACCCCATGCTCACTGCTAAACTCGGCTCATCATTGTTACCCAAACAATAGAGTGAAGAGGTCGATGCAGTGGAGGAAAGACAGGGGCTCTTATGGAGCTGTCTCTGAGCCTAGAAATGCGCATCCAGGGGCCATGATTCACTGCCTCTCTGTATTTTAAGAACTTCCCCTTTCACGGCAAGTTGGACAAGATGGTGGCTCTCTAAGGCCCTTGGGGAGAAGGAGGAAAAGATTTCTTCCATCCTCCCACCTTGCCCACATAGGGGAGCCTCGGGAGGAGGTACTGGAAATGTCGACATGCTCTATTACGGCTCTTCGAGAGTCAGGGCCTGCGCCCCAGGAGCCCCCTCCCCACCATTGACAAAGCACTTCTACATACACCAGCAGCTTGATCCTTACAGCGGGGGAATTGGGCAGTCTATTGGCTTACAGCAGACAGCATCCTAAGGAGCATGTCCCACAGGAGGTCTGGAGAAAGGAGAGTGACAGCGTGGGAGGAGGAATGAGGCCCAGTGAAGTCTCAGGAGCCTTTATGTGCTGAGCTAAACTCCAAGAGAGACGTTGATTAAGGCAGGGCTACAGTAAAAGTTCTGTCCCACCTGTATATGGTTTCTCCCTCAGTCTTAAGACTCCTCACTAATTCTTCTTCCCAGGTCTCCATTAGTAGTAGTAACACGCCATCTTTGCCAACAAATTCTTTTTTTTTTTTTTTTTCCCCAACAAATTCTTAAAGGTATTTGGGGCCCACAGACATTTGCATCTCTCTGCAGTGCGTGCAACAACCACATACACACGTTCTTATGCTTGTCACCGCTCCCCAAACCCCTGACCCAATCATGACTACCTTTTCTCCCTGACATTCAGGTCTATCTGCTCAGGGTCCTCAAATACACAGCCTTAGCAAACACACTCTCAACACCCAACCCTCTTCCCATGGAGCTGCAGATAAGGGCTCACCCAGAAAGGGAATAGAAGCAGGCTGAGATCTGAGAAGCCACACTGAACCACAGGCCCTGATAGCACCTGGCATATAAGTGGCCCTGGGGGAAGGCTCAGTACTCCTTGGGCTCCACTACACCAGGAGACACACCTTCAAACTCAACCCAGATGCTAACTTCTCCTGTTCTTGTAGGGCAGGCGATCTCCAGGCTCAGTAACATGGACACGGAGTTTTAACCACAAGTGACAACCACATCAAGTGCTTACTATGAAGATTACTCATTTCCATGATCACCTAGAAGAAAGTTTTAATCCTGGGGGAAAGAAAGAAGAGTGTAAATCCTTCAAATACTGCATTTCACTTCAGACAGTACTGTCATTACCACCAGGAAACTGGGGCCTAGGGAGGCTCCTAACATTTTTTTTTTTATGATTTTATTTATTTATTTATTTACTTACTTACTTTCTTATTTAAGGGAGAGAAAGAGATAGAACGAGTGGTGGAGAGGGGCAGAAAGAGAGAAAGAAAGAAGAACCCCTGCCAAGCAGGAAATCCAACGTGTGGCTCGATCCCAGGACCCTGGTATTATGACCCGAGCCAAAGGCAGACACCCAACTGACTGCCCCAGGAGGCTCCTAATTTATCTATCACCATACAGTTAGTAGAAATGATAAATCCAGGATTAGACCCAGGTCTACCTGACTCCAGAGCCTCAATCTGGACCTTCCTTCTCCTGAAGCTCCTTTCCTATCCTCCAGACTTACCTAAATCCTGCCCACAGTTGACTCACTACTCAGATGGCATCACAGAAATAGACGGTCAGGGACCAGTCCAGCTTATATTGATCTCTCCCTCCTCTGCTCTTTTATTACACTTATAGTCTCAAGTATTCCACCTAGCAATTGACTTTTTTCTTAATCTTCTGCTCTAATTGCTTCATATGTGTCCTCTTGACTTCCTAACCAGTCCCTGCTCCAGACCCATTTCTTCTCTCGCTTCTCCCACTATGCCACAGGCACTGCAAGCACTCAGTGAATGTCTGTGGAACAACTAGTTTGAGAGACACAGATGCAAACCCTAGTTAGAACTCTCTTTTTAGGGGTGCATGGGTGGCTCAGTGGGTTAAAGCCTCTGCTTTCAGCTCAGGTCATGATCTCGGGGTCCTGGGATCGAGCTCCGAGTCGGGCTCTCTGCTCAGCGGGGAGCCTGCTTCCCCCTTTCTCTCTGCCTGCCTCTCTGCCTACTTGTGATCTCTCTCTCTCTGTCAAATAAATAAGTAAATTTAAAAAAAAAAAAGAACTCTCTTTTCAGGGTACAGAATTTCAAGTCAGAATTCTCCCTAATTCTACCTTTTTGGTCCCTTTCACAAGCTCAAAGTGGTGCTTATGAAGAGTTCCACTAAAGAAATAGGAAAGTGCTTATGATAAAATGTCAAGCTAAAAGAGATAGGATGCAAAAATAGATACACTGTGAGAGCTCAACTATGTAAAAAATACAGAAAAACATTGGAGAAAATATATTAAAGAAAAAGAAAAAATAAAGACTGGAAGGAAATACACTAAGGGTTAAAGAAGGGTTATTTCTGGCAGCTGAGACTCTGACTGTTATTTTTCCATTTAGTTTTCTGTCTTTCTTTTGGAAATGCCAGAAATTGCACTTTAAGAAAATTCCAGAGTGCATGTTAAATTGGATGCTATTTGTAGAGGAGTTAGTGGGAGTGAGATTGGGAGTATAGAGGTGTACATAGTTAGTTAAATTAGGAAAAAATATTAAAAGAATATATTATTCAGGCTCCAACCAGGTAAACAAAAATCACTCCAGGAATTAAAAACAGAGGGAATTCAAAGCAAGAAATTGGTTACCCAAGTGATAGAAGAGCTAAGAAGCCAAACAGGATGCAAGGGAAACCCAGGGATTACCAGGAGCCAGGGTAGCCCATGGAAATTGGAACCAGGAGAGCTGAGCCCATTTCTCTCACCCAGGAAATGTATGACTCAGAGAGAGATGGAAAGATACTCCCACTTCCCCTTTTCCCCTGCTTTCCAATCTCCTGTCAGTGTCTTCCACTGAGCAAACTCGGCCATGAGCCAGTGCTCATGGGGCCTGGGAAATATAGCCAGCAGACAGAGGTTGGCATCTGCAAAACAGGGCAGGGCAGGAGAATTTGGGTGGTAGAGGAGATCTGAAGGCAAATTGTCCCAGGACCAGTATAAAAGGGGTAAAAATTAGATCAAATATCAAATAGGTCCTAGGTCAGGTCAATAAAGAATAAGAGCACACATGTTGACAATTTTCTGGGGAACATAAATTCTATATGCTTATAACTAAATCAAGGCAAACACAACTTCTCATTTAAGAGCCAACACTAAATAACAGGGTTTCCCAAATTTCCTGATGACAAGAGTCCCCTTAGGCCACTTGTTGAACACATACACAGATTTCCAGGCCCCTCTCCTGGAGATATAGATTTGATCTGCCTAGGCCTGGTGTGGTAGGTAAAAGATGGTAACAAATTATTTGCTATCCTCCCATTTAGAGACAGAGTCTAATTCCCCTTCCTTTGAATCTGGGTCAGGCTTGCTGACTTACTTGACCAATAGAATGCAGTGGAAAGGTCATTCTGGAACTTTTGAGGC
>CM052898.1:131275379-131285563 GCA_028534135.1 Potos flavus
AATCCAGCTACAGGCAAAATTGAAGCCCCAAACATATGGCCCTAGTGTACTGGTCCCAGCTGTCTCTAACTACTGGAGCCACCCTTGAGGCCCCAAGCATTGTGGAGTGGAGATAAGCTACCCCCACTGTTCTCTGCCTGAATCCTTGGCCCACAAAATCATGAGTATAATAAATTGGTTGTTGTTTCATTCCATTAGGTGTTGGGGTCAGCGATAAATAAAGGGAACACCTGGCTAGATTTGGCAGCCTTCAGAGGTAACCTGGTACCCCCCCCGCATTCCTCAAGTAGGACTGTGCTCCAAGTAAACCTGCCCACAGATGACTAGTTAGTGATAAAGGGAAGGGGGAGAGGTAGCGTCAGTGAGAAGTGACAGTGCTCAGGCATATAATGCCACTGGGGAGAGAGTCAGAGGCCTTGGAAGGGTTCAGAAGAGGAGTGCCAACCACCCCAAAATTCCTGTTTGTTTTAGCTTCTGGGCTTTCACATGAACTCTTTGTCTATATAACCTACATATCACCTATAATCTTAGAGATAGAAGCACTTCTACCTCCTGCCTCTTGCGCATCTTTCAAAACTCTGAGGGTATGAGCTGACATCATATACAATATCAACACTTTCAGACTTGAACACTTCTGGGCGCTTGGCTTAGTGTTTCAGAACACTCTCCACTCCATGTAAAGGCAAGCCTGTGTGCTCAGCCTTCCCCAGAGCATGTAATATACAGTGAGAAGACCAAGATAGTCTCATTGCAACACCTACTCGCTGGGAGACCTTTGGTGTTAGATGTTGGGAAACAAGACTCTCTGGCCTCTCACATTTCTGCACATCTTATGAGTAGAAGCCCTGATAGCTTTTTTTCCAGACTTCATTTCTAAGGATGTTCATAGAGTGTACAGCCTTGGAAGATAGCGAGGCAGACAGCAGATTTGTTTGCTGACCAGTATAATAAAAATGTCTCCCTCTAGGATAAAGGTTGGGCAGGTTTGCTTGCAACTGTTTTAAAGACTGTTGTTACCTGAGGTCAGAGATCCTCATCTATGACGCAAGCCCACTGCAGGTGCAGCACCCACTGGGGCCCCTGGGGGGTGCTGGGGTAAGGGGTGCCAACACAAATACGCTACAGCAGTGCTGCCTGTTGTGATGAATGCCTGTTTGCCATGAGTGATGAAGTCCTCTGTCTCTGACCCAAGAGTCTCATGTCTTCTTCGAGCATCCAAGACACAGTGGTAGGCTCAGCTGCTAGCTGGCGAGTGGGTAACATCTCAGGCCCGTCACGGTTCTTGAAAGTAGGTAGCGGAGTACACATGCCTCCCCTCCAAAACACCTGCTCCAGCTCTCTCACTCTGCCTGTCCAAAGTACTTCCTCTTGCCATACCCTTGACTACAAAATCCACTGTCTGTGCCGGCACAAGACAAGAGAAGCTGAAGGCAAATGTAATTAAGTGACTAATTCGAGTGCTAGACACCAATTTCTGTCAAAAGCAGCCACACTGAGGGGATAATGGTACTAACTAAAACAGCTTTTGCTCTGAAAGGAAATCTTTTCAGAAATGTCTTTTTTCCCTACAGAGCTTTTCTCCTGACCCCTCATGACTATTTTCTTAAATGTCTACATCCTCCAATCCTGTATCTATACTTCAGAATTGGAGTTACTTAAGGACATTGTAAAACATGCTGATTCCTGCTCCATCCCAGACCTACTGAATCAGTCTCTGGAGGTGAATCACCCCTCCAGAGGTGGGGCCCTCTCATCTGCATTTGAAACAAGTGCCCCAGGTGATTCCCAAGTATGCTAAAAATTGTTCTAAACACCATGGGTTCAATCTTGACTGCACAATGTCTGGGCTTCAGCCCATATATTCTCATTAATTTTTCTGGAGTGGGTCTAGGCTTGAGATTTTTTCTCATGCTTTCATAGGAGCTTCCATTTGTAGTCAGGGTTGAGAACCTCCAATTTATCTACCCTATTAGGAATAGGAATCAAGTAAAAATGCATATCCTGGGGACTTTTCCACAATATTCTTCCATTCTAATATCCTAATCACCTTTCAACAAATTCATTTAGTTCTTCCCCCTTCAAATATACATCTTAAAAACTACCCCCACTTTGTAGCTTTCTAATAATCACCTAAATCAGAAATCTACCCCCATGTTATAGATTCAATTGGCCCATTCCCTTTCTTCTACTCCACCTTGACACTCCAAATAACCATTTATACTTCATCTATCCAATAATCCCTATGCATCTTGCTAAGATATCTACAGAAACAGAAACCTGGCTTATTACCCTGCCGTTCTTGGTCAATTCTTCATGCTTCCCTCCTCTCTGCCCCATCCCTCAGCATCCAGATTTTCAAGGGGACAGAAGCTGGGTTGAAGATAGCCTTTCTTACCAGAAGCTTAGGAACTTTTACTAATGAAGTAGAGTCTGAACAGCTGCAGAAGATCCTTCCCTCCTTTTCCACACATCCCCTGTGTCTGAATGAAAGACCACAGTTCCAAAGAAGCCTCTATTTAGACATTAAATTCAGCAGGTCTGATATGGAAGGCCTGCCTCCCTCTCACTCTGCTCTTGAAGGTAGCACTTAATAAAGGGCTCCTGGGTATCTCTAAATGTAAAACATTTAATTCTTTATGGGATGGAGAAAGGAGAGTGATACAAAGCCTCTATTGCATACTCCGGAAGCAAGAATTTGTCTTTAAAGACTGCACAATCCACATGCACCACATTCTAATTGCTGTACCTTTCAGAAAGATACCACCAAAGTGAGCTCTGGGCAGTGCTGCCAAGTCATCAAGGTCTATCCATATAATAAACCACTAGCCATTTCTTCCAGCAACATTCCCTTCTTCTGCCATGCCTGACCAGAAAAATAACTGTCCCCACACTCTCTCCACAGTCACCTCTGTCAAAACCATCACTGAGAAGGGATCTGATAGCACTCTGTCTTGAAACACCACTCAGGCATTCTGAGGGAAACATGTCAACAGAATGTTACATTAATGGCTAAAATTCGGATGTGTTAAACTGGCTGGAGAGATTCTCTAAAGGAACAAACAGTGAGAGAGTTTTTATTCCCAAGTGAAAAAAAAAACAGGTTTATTAGCCTGAGGCCCTGCCTAATGAATATAGAACATGCAGGAAGTTATCAGAGTTCTTAGCATTTCATTCAGTAAATATTTTTTTCAAGATTTTATTTATTTATTTGACAGAGAGAAACAGCGAGAGAGGGAACACAAGCAGGGGAAGTGGGAGAGGGAGAAGCAGGCTTCCCGTTGAGCAGGGAGCCCGATGCGGGGCTCGATCGCAGGACCCGAAGGCAAATGCTTAATGACTGAGCCACCCAGGCGCCCCCCCATTCAGTAAATATTTGCACTTACTTCCAACAGGCCCTGGTTGGGCACTGTGTGGATTCAGTGATGTTTAAGACAAGGTCTTTCCCTTCAGAGCCTACCACAAAAACAATCACACATTAAGAAGACTTTTAAAAGATAAATAAAATATTGGGAGCACATCAAAATAAAAAGCTTCTGCACAGAGAAGGAAACAACCAACAAAACTAAAAGACAACCTACTGAATGGGAGATATTTGCAAATAACATACCTGATAAAGAGTTAGTATCCAGAATATATAAAGACTTATAAAACTCAGCACTCAAAAAACAAATAATCCAATGTAGAGCAGAAGACATGACCACGCATTTCTCCAAAGAAGACATTCAGAGGGCCAACAGACACATGAAAAGAAGTTCATCATCATTTACCATCAGAGAAATGCAAATCAAAACTACAATGAGATGTCACCTCGCACCAGTCAGAATGGCTAAAGTCAACAACATAAGAAACAACAGGTATTGGCAAGGGTGTGGAGAAAAAGGAACCCTCCTGCACTGTTGGTGAGAATGCAAACTGGTACAGCCATTGTGGAAAATAGTACAGAGGTTCCTCAAAAAGTTACAAATAGAGGGGTCCCTGGGTGGCTCAGTCAGTTAAGCATCCAACTCTTGATTTCAGCTCAGGTCATGATCTCAGGGTCGTGAGATAGAGTCCCATGTCAGGCTCTATGCTGACCATGGAAGCCTGCTTAAGATTCTCTCTCTCCCTCTCCCTCTAACCCTCCCCTTCCCCCTCTCAAGAAAAAAAACTTTTTTAAGTTAAAAATAGAACTACCTACGTTCTAGCAATCACACCGCACTACTAGGTATTTACCCAAAGAACACAAAAAACACTAATTCGGAGGAACACATGCAGCCCCATGTTTATAGCAGCATTATTTACAATAGTCAAGATATGGAAGCAACCCAAGTTTCCATCAACTGAGGAATGGATAAAGAAAATGTGATATACACATACAATGGAATATTATTCAGCCATAAAAAGAACGAAATCTTGCTATTTGCAACATGGATGGAGCTAGAGAGTATAATGCAAAACAAAATAAGTCAGAAAGACAAATAACATGATTTCACTCATATGTGGAATTTAAGAAACAAATGAGCAAAGGGTAAAAAAGAGTAGGGAGAAAGCAAGAAACCGAGTCTTAATTACAGAGACCAAACTATGGTTCCCAGGGGCGAGGGGGTAAGGGATGGGGAAAACAGAGGACAGGGATTAAGGCGTACACTTGTGGTGATGAGCACCGGGTGTGGTATGAAGGTGTTGAATCACTATATTGTACACCTGAAACTAATATCACACCATATGTTGACTAACTGGAGTTAAAAATAAAAAATAAATTTACTGGGTCAGAAAAAGAAAAATTTTAGAAGACATACAAATGGCCAATAAGTACATGAAAAGATGCTCAACATCACTAATCCTTAGGGACTTGCTAATCAAAACTACCATGAGGTATCCTCTCACACTCATTAGGATGACTATATATAAAAAAAAAAAAAAAAAAACGAACTAGAAATTAACAAATGTTGGTAAGAATTTGCACTGTTGTGGGAATGTAAAATTGTAGGTCTGCTGTGGAAAATAATATGGCACTTCCTCAAAAAGTTAAAAATAGAAGTGCCACATGATCCAGCAAGTCCACTTCTGGGTATATACCCAAAAGAACTGAAAGCAGGGTTTTGAAGAGATAATGGTATACCCATGTTCATAGCAGCATTACTCACAATAACTAAAATGTAGAAGCAACTTAATTGTCCATTGACAGATGAATAAATAAGCAAAATGTGGTACATACACACTGGAATATTATTGGCCCTAACATGCTTACAAACCAGGTCAAAATGAATACCCAGTGGCCTTGAAAATGAAAGGCAGAGGGGTGGCTGACAGCAGGGGATGGACGCTACTACCTCCATCTGAGTGCTAGAGGTGAGATGAAGAGTTCTGGGCTGACACATGGCCCTTGGTTTGCCTTGGGTCTTCCTCTGATCCTTTTCTCCCCCTTCCCTGGCTGCCTTGTGGGTTTAAGACGCAGCTCTTCCCTAGCACGTGACAGAGGGCAGTTGGCACTGTGTGCACCAGGTTTGCCTGGGCCGGGGCATCCTATAGCTGAGACCCTAATGAGAGAACAGGAAGGAACAAACACTGGAGCAACTACCAGCCACACAAGAGCCAGAGCCAGATACGCCTTCAAGAAGGGCAGCCTCTCAGCCTAGGATCCTAGGAGTATCACAGTGCATAGGGCCCAGTGCAGAAGCCCCATAATTAGGAGCTTGAATTAGAGCTTTGAGAGAAATACAGAAGTGACAGAGAAGAAATGAAGCCCACGTGAGTCTCTTCTGATGGAGAAGGGAGAGAAATTCAAGGAGCCTAGAGTAAGCAGGGGTCCCTAGGACAAGCTTGGCCTCAGGTATGAGGCAAAGTGCTGCTAGGGTTGATTTCCTCCAAGGCTTCTCTCTTTGCTTGTAGATGGCCTTCCTCCTCCTGCCTCTTCACACAGTTGCCCCTCTGCACACACTCACTCCTGGTGTCTCTCTGTGTGTCCTAATCTCTTCTTCTTATAAAGACACCAGTCCTATTGGATTACAGCCCACCCTCATGGCCTCATTTTAACTTAATCAGTTCTTTAAAGGCCATATCTCCAAATAGAGTCACATTCCGAGGCGTTCGGGTTAGGCCTTCAACTTATGAATGGAGGGAGACATAATTCAGTCTATAACATTCTGTCCATAAAAATATATAGTCAATATTTTGAACATTTCTGCCCCTCTCCCCCATCACTTTATGTTTCTTTTTATGAGTTCTATATTCAGTATGAGAATCTCTAATGAGGAAGAACATCTGTGAATATGCTGTTTTGGTCAAACTGGTAGAGCAGCACAAGGAACCCAGGCAAAAAGCGTATCTCTCGGGACTGGAGACCAATAGTGAAATGGCTAAAGAGCCACTAGATGGAACCACATGGGATTGGGCCACCAGATCCTCTAATCTTCCAAGTCTTTGTCTTGGTTAATGCTCCCTAACTGTGGCAAGCAGACTCTAAGACTGCGCCCATCAATCCTCCTAGTTTCCATACCCTCATGAAATTCCCTCTCCTTGAGTATACACTGACCTAAGTGACTTGCTCCTTAACCAACAGAATACTGGCAGAGGCGACAAGATGTTACTTCCGCGATTAGGTTACATACAACTGTGACTTCTATCTCCTGGAACACTCTTTTTTCTTGGCTTTGATGAAGCAAGTTACCATGTTGGACAGACCCAGATGGCAAGGAACTGAGATCAGCCTCCAGCCAATAGCCAACTAGAAACTAACGTCATCAATCAAGCAACTCTTGAGGAATGGCCAACAACCATTAACTGAATTTAAAGTGGATTGTTTTCCAGTCAGGTCTTCACATGAGACCCCAGCCCTGGATGCTACCTTGACTGCACCCTTATGAGAGACTATGAGGACCCAGTAAGCCATTTCTGAGCTCCCAACCCACAAAAACTGTAAGAGAATAAATGTGTGTTATTGTAAGCCATTAAGTTTTGGGGTATCTTGTTACTCAGCAATAGATAACTAATATATTGCCCTAAAGTCCTCTCTCTAGACCCCAAGTATTTGCCACCCTATAGTTTTCACTTCTGACCAATTAATATCTTCTAGTATCCAAATCTGTATTTAATTCCCTTGGGATAATTTTATCTTGTATATGATTTTCATCAGATTGACTTTTCCTACTGCAAAAGGATGCAGTCATTATAAAGCTACTCTTGGGATACTAACAACTAATGTGGAATCTGGTAACCAGATTCTTATCCCCAATCTGCCATAAGGTCACTATACTCAGTTCCTAAAACACTTGGCACTCAGTCTCCACTTGACTTGGTTTCTCTTTTCTACTTCCTCCTTTCTTCCCCATCAGAGGAAAGATGTTATGCTCCTGCATCTCTCAGGAATCACGTTCCACCACAAACTATACTTTCACAGCACATACATATCCATTCCAGGTCTGTCTGTCTCTCTTCTTTATTTCCAACTCTTTCAAACTACCCCAGAAAAAGATTTCTTTCTTCCTGCCCTCTATTTTCTCCTCCCTGCTTTGTTCCATTTTGGGGCCAAAAATAATCCTAATCATGGCTGATAAGTGCAAGCTCCATGCCAGGGATTTACACATGGATCAGGAAAAAGGCAAAGCCACACATTTTGAAATAAATTAAAGCTAATAAAGAACCAAAGCCAACAACTCTAAAGCCCTTGAAAGCACCCTGAAATCAACGTCAGAGCTGCTACAAAAACTGCAACCACCCACCTCCTCATCATCTAATTTAATTTAACCTGCTTTTGATCATAAGTAGCTTTCCAGAAAAAAAGAAATAGGACTTCTCTTTGCAGAGGTTTTTGCTATGCTTACTATTAAAACAATGTTGCTTTCTATTTTTTTTTTTCATTGCAAGTGTATGATATGTGGTGAGTTATTTTGGTCTAGCCTGGGAATGCTTAACCATTATGCATAAATGTGGGTTTTTCTCAGAAAAGCATAAGACAAGTTCTGGCACCTGACTTATTAATGAATTTTTAGAAATAACCCTCTTATAAGTTGGGGCGCATAGATACATGTAGAGTGAGGAAAGTGTTGTTCATTATAGAAAGCAGAATGAGTGATGGGGAATGTGTAAACATGGTCAAGGGGCAAAGTGCAGCTGAGAGGAAAAACAGACAGTGAAGCTGGGGGGAGAAGGGTGGAAGGATGATGAGATTTAGTGAGTAACTGATATGTGAGGGGTACTGAATCTTCACATCAGTGCTAGGAGGTAGGTCACCTTCTGTCACATTTCAGATGAGGAGACTGATTCTTAGAGAGTTTATATGACCTGCTGAAGGTTACACAGCTCATAAGCGGTGGGGCCAAGATTCCAACTTACATCTGTTTGAAGAGCCAACAAGGACCTTCTTGCCATTTCCCTGTGCATCCACTCCCTTCTATTTCTAGGTTAAGAAAAAGGAGAGGGTGGATTGTTCCACTTTTGCTGATGAAAGTTGGGGGAAGGACATACTAAAGCACAAAACCAAACTGGCAGAGAAAGTCTGGGGAACCAGAAAGTTTGTATTTCCCCAAATCATGGAAAACTGTGTGGTCTTCAGGGTAGGAGCTGGAGGGCAGGAGAGGCTGGGTCTGGAACCACTCAGGGGCACTAGAAAGGGAACACCAGGGCACTCTTTCTCAAAGCTACTAACAGCTTCCCTCGCAGGTGAAAAACAGAGCAGCCCGGGCAGAGAAGGGCAAAGGTAAGATCTGAGAAGTTGAGTGGAAGCTGAGAAGGCACAACTATGAAACCAAGTAAGGCCAAACACACTCCCCCACACCAGTCACCCCAGGCTCAAATGCAGCATTGTTCAGATCAACGCTGGGGTGTATGATTATGGTTAGGGAAAAGCAGAGGAGGGGGAAGCTAGGCTTAATGAGGAAGACACAGCTGTGCATCCTGGGCATTCGTTTCTTTAAAATGTTTGCTCTGAAAGAATTATCATCCTTTTATTGCTTGCTTAGTGTTATTTAAACATCACCCTTTTAATAAAGAGGCATACTGTGGACCCGAGAGAGAGATAAAAACTGTGCTATTCTTTTATCTCAGGCAAACACTGGGATGCCACTACTTGGACCTGCACATCCGGGTGGAGCCCAGATATTTTGGAAGAGCCCCATACTCCCAGTGGTGCTGATGCAAATGGTCCACACCACACTTCAGGAAACTCTGACTTCGATCGAGTAGCTGTGGCAAAGTCCACCTATTACATAGCAATGCACTGAATAGATTGGGACAGCTCTCCAAGACATGAGGCTTAGAAAACTGTGGGAAAACTGCGGAAGATAAGAAGAAACTTCTGGGCTCCTAAAATAAATTACCTCCAACATACTTCAAACCCACTCCTCACCAGCACTTCATAATCATCTTCTGATTCCTTATGACCCCCTCCCAAGCTTCTGACTCATTTGGGACCCTCACCTCCCTAATTTTGCTGCCAACTAACTGCCTTTTCTGATATTCTTACTAGACTACAGGTTGTAGTCAAGGTTATCAGGATATATTTAAAATGGGTTAAAATGCTTCAGGGAGGCAACAGAGGGCTCTGCCTGGGTCCACGCTTGCCAAGCAATAGCCTTGCCCTGAGAGCATAGGAGGTGACTAGCGTTCCCCTGGGGAGGTCTCCATCTGCATGGAGCAGGGGCCCAGACTCCCAACTCCCTTGGAAAGGAAAGAAGAGAGAACAAAGAAAGCCAGCTAGTGTATCTGTCCCTGCAATGCTGCCCACCTGGGCATTCTGTACCTCTAACAAGAGAAATCACCTCCATCTCTTCTCAGGCGATCGGTAATATTTACTAAGCGCTCTGAACCCTTGGGACCCAGTGAATCTCCCTGTCCAAGGAGTCTGACAGAAAATTAATCTGTTGTCTCCTTTACTTTCTGGATATTATGGATGCCCTTCAGGTAGGAGTCTGAATCGGGTGATCTGCAAAGTCCCTCCTAATACCAACACTCTGTAATTCCTTTTAGCCATGGTCTGAGGGTGCCTATTTGGCATGAGGCAAGGAGAGACTGACATAAGGTCAGAAAATACAGTCATCTCCCAAATTCCCTTGAAAATAGAGGAGAGCTATAGTATGGTTAATCCAGAATTGGACTTTGTTTTTCATCTGAGAAAACAGGCCAGACTGGGAAAGTAACTTACGCCCACGGTGATACAGTTGATCACCTTGGTTAGTTGATCAGTTTGGTTAAACTGGGTAGAAGCC
>CM052898.1:131286063-131306824 GCA_028534135.1 Potos flavus
CAGCCATCAAGAGAAAAAATCTTGCCATTTGCAACGACGTGGATGGAACTAGAGGGTATTACGCTAAGTGAAATAAGTCAATCAGAGAAAGACAATTATCATATGATCTCTCTGATATGAAGAATTTGAGAGGCAGGGTGGGGGGTCCTGGGGGTGGGGGGTGAAATGAAACAAGATGGGATCAGGAGGGAGACAAACCAGAAGAGACTCTTAAATGCAGGAAAAAAACTGAGGGTTGCTGGGGAGTAGGGAGGTAGGGATAGGGTGGCTGGGTTATGGACATTGGGGAGGGGATGTGCTATGGTAAGTGCTGTGAAATGTGTAAGCCTGATGATTCACAGACCTGTACCCCTGGGACAAATAATACACTATATGTTAATAAAAAAATTAATTAATTAATTAATTTAAAAAAATAAAAGAATTCCAAATTCCTTAAGCTGATATTTGGGGGCTCTCCATGATCTGGAGTTAAAGTTCAGAAATTCTAATCCTGGCTCCGCCATTTATTCACCCTGGAAAGGATACTCCACATCTCTGAGCCTGTTTCTTAATCTGTAAAACTGGGCTTTTACATGCATAGGTCACAGGGATGTTATGAGAAGTAAAAAGACATAATAAAGTGCCTAGTATTGTTCCTGGTACACAGTGAATGTTGGCTCATGGCAAAGTTCCTTCCCAGTGGTTCAACACCCTCCATCACACTCAGAGAAGACAATCTCTTCAGAAAAGTTTGTGAGATAAGGGAGGAGGTAGTTTCCTTGGTATGAAGGCACCTTGAAGCTGGATATGGTGAAAAGGGACCAGAGTGATGGACTAGGTCTCCGTGTCATTTGTTTCTTTGTTCTTACTGCCCATCCCAAGCACATCTTCACAGCAATCAGGTATCTAACTAAAGCTTCGCCAAGGCATTTTCTGAGGAGGGAACTTAGATATGCTTATGGTTGAGTTTTACCCATGCCAATCCTACTCCTAGCCCCACACTTTATACCCAACAATGGGCATTTGCCTCTTGTACTCAGAACACTGATCCCACATCGGAACTGTTCTTACCTCCTTCTCCCATTTCTTCAGTAGAAAGAGCTCTCTAACCTTCATTTCCCTAGTGCCACTCCAGCAAGACACCACTCCCACATCCCATCAGGCCAACTGAGAGTCCCAGAGATAATCACCCCCCACCTCTTCCCCTACCTGCTCCCCTATTGCCAGGAAAGTCAGTCCACCGTTGGTAATAACTCCTTCCCTGTCTTTCCACAATTATACATTCATATTCTATAGTAAAATGAGAAATCAAATGGGCCTAAGGTTCCATCAGAGATCAATCAATATCATTGACTGGAGCAGCATTTCACTGAACGTGAGGCGCCAGGGAGCCATGGAGATCCTCCTCCCCTCCCCCCAAAAGTACACATGCTACCCCCCTGTCAATCTCTGGAATTTCACTGCAGGAGTAGTTGTAGATTGTCTACAAGTATCAGCCCCTATCTAACTATAGCCCACAGCTGGGGAGAAGCTATAGCTGCTAAAACATCAACCACTGACTCAGGATTAAAGAGAAATAGGCTCCTTCATAACTCATCCTATAGGGAGGACCAGTAAGCCAAACCCACCACTATCCCCACCCTATCATTTGTAAAGTGTAGTGATTCCCAGTCCCATAGTTGTTCCATTGCTCCCATCCAAATCATAGTTATGACCCCTCACAAAGGGAATGGAAATAATTTGTTAAGTGACTCAAGGTGTCAAGCCTTCTGCTTGGTCCTTTATATATAATTCATTCCTACAACATCTCTATGAGTAAGGCATTATTATTTCCATTTTACGTATGAGTAAACCGAGGCTAATAGAGTCCAAAGATAACAGAGTCAATAAATAAAATTTGAATCAAGGCCCGTGTAGCTCAAAGCCTATGATTTTACACCCAAGAGTCTACATGTAGAGTTGTACTCTCTTAGTATGTATTCTAAAAACACCGGCCTTTGGTTGGGAGTCTGTGCCTTTATCACGGGTTTCCTACAGCTCCAGCACAGTGTCATGTGCTTGGAGATAGTGTTCACAATGGCAACAGATGAAGTTACCTTCCAAATCCTTCCCAAAGTCCTCTTCCGTCAGAAACCCACTGAAACCTAACCTAAACAGAGGGTAAGTGAATGTAGTCACCACGTTCCTCAAAAGTAATGCCTTTTATACAACATTTAACACACTATGTTGTCATGACAGGATGCCATGAGTTAAAACCACGATGAAAAGACATAAGAGGAAGTAAAGGGAAAGCCCAACCAGGAGACACACAGAGAGGGCAGACAAAGAGTCACCTTCTTCGTGAGCTCCCTCTTCACCTGGGAAAGAAGGTAGCACCACTAAGCCTCTTCCTAGGAAGAGAGCTTCCCCTAGTTTTTGAACCTGGCTGAGCCCCTCATTCAGGCCCACCTCATGACCTCTCATAAAGGGAGGTCACCACCACCTGGGGGCTCCCTTAAAGCCAGCGCAAACTCATCTCTTCCTAGCAGAAGTCTCTCCATGCTCTTCCCTGAACTCTTCCACGAGGTTCATTTGGGAACAGAGGTTCCCAGAGCTTGGACCAGGTAAAGAATCAGTTGCCAATGGCAACCAAAACCGACTGCTTCAAATCCACCTTCACTTTGATTGGTTTGGAGGGATGGAAGTCAAGGAGGATTCAGGACCAAGCTGCCTTTGTGTCTAACACATTCACTTCACAATCACCATGCCCTATACTCATGTAAGTCTTCAGCTTTTTAAAGGGCTTTCCAGTAGCATCTCAACATCTCTTAATCTGGCAGACAGGAACTCCTGCAGTTGTTCTGTCCCTCTCCACAAGCCTCAGGACCTTTGGAGACCAAAAGACTTTCAGCAGAGGAAAAGCAGAAATATGACTTCCCCAATACAAAGCCATAGAGTCACTCAGACTTGCAGATGGATGGGGCCTTAGCAGCTCTCTAACTAGACTTTCCTCATCCTTAGCAGGGGTGCCCTGTAAACCAGCAATGTCCAAGAGAACTTTCTATGATGATGGGAAATCAACGTTTGCTCTGTTCAATACAGACCTCACTTGCTAGTCACATGTGGCTACTGATCACTTGAAATGTAGCTAATGCAATGGAGAAGTTGAATTTTTATTTTAATTTTAATGAAATTTAACTTTAATAGCCACATATGGGTAGTGACTACTGTACTGGACAATGTGATTCTGCAGCATGCCAACCAGACCTCACTGCAATGGTAATTTACAACCTCCATTTGCTACATGGTATTCTGCAGACCAAAGAGCATCCTGGAATTTTACAGAGAGGACACCTGCCATGTGTGATGAAAGAACCATGAGATGAAAAGGCTAACTGGATTACCCTTTGCCTACAGTTTGGATATTGATCACTTCAATAACAAAATGCTTACATATTCCTACAGACTGAGTAGGTTAGAAACAGAGGAAAAACTAAAGACCCTCTAGCCCAACCCCTCATTTTAGCCATGGGAAAACAGACATGCTATTCCTTTCTCCTCAGACTGTACTTGACTCATGTTTTCTAGGGAGAGCTGTGTGGCTCCATACTTGCCCCTAAAGATTCTGACAAACTCCCAGGTATTTTTTATCTCTAGGTATGCCAGGGTAAGAGTCAAACTGGAGAAAAGAGATTATAATTACCACCATCACCATCAGCCACCAGGATCTCCTCCTCAGTGATTTCATAAGAGACCCAGAGGTCAAGGGTAAACTGCAGGTAAAGGGCTAAGGGGAGCTCTGGGCCCAGACTCGGGATGCAAAACCCCGTGGTTCCTCTCTCATTACTGCCCATTCTCCACTTTCACTTGTCCAGTCACCTATTTGAAAAGCCCCTGATTTGAATGTTCACAAAAAAAAAAAACTGTTTTCCTCTGATCTTAGTTCAGAGCAGCAGTCTCAGCTTAAATTTGGGGCTTCTAGGCAAAATTGTCTCCCAGAGCAATCTCTTTTCCTTTGTTATTTGCTGGAGAGGGGGAGCCCCCATTGGTGTGGGTACTAGAAATGAAGATTTTGAAGTTATGGAAAGAATCTAATTTTCTTATAAAAAGAAAAATATATATTTTTCTGTTTTTTTAACTGGACATTAGTAAGAATGCAAAGGCATGTCAGCCTAATTTTTATTACAGTTATTAGAAGATCTTTGGTCATATTGTTAAGGAGAAACGTCTATGACATATAAACATTTATTCATCAAACACTTATTGAATACCTTCTTTCCAGTCACTATGCTAGGCATAGCATTATCTTTTAGAAGAGATAAATAACATTCATCCGTTCAATATTTATTGAGCCCCTACTAGACAGAAAAAGTTCCTATCTTCATAGAACTTACTTTCCAGTAATGGAAGGCTTTCAATACTCATGTGTACAAAATAAAACTATCATTTCAAATAGTTTAAGTCCTAAAAGAGCATAAAAATGGTAGGATAGAGAGTGATGAGTGGGATGGGGGTGTGCTAGTTGAGCTATGGTGGTCAGGAAAGGCCACTTTAAGGAAGTGACATTTGAGCTAAAGCCTGAATGTTGGGAAGGAGTCAAATGAGAGGATGAGAGATGCCCCAGGTAGAAGGAGTCACACTGCAAAAGCCCTGAGATGCGAACAAGCTAGACATGTTTTAGGAACAGAACACTGGTAAGGCTGGAGTTAAATGAACAAGTGGGAAGTGCTTCAGAGAAGAGGTCTGAGAGAGAGAGAGGTTCAGATTACACAGGGCCTTACAGGCAAGGTAAAAGGTGTGGATGCTATTCCTAGAACAATGGGAAGGCACTCGGGAATTTTAAACATCAGAGAGAGAGATGATCAGATTTATGAATACAAATACATACAATTATGGATAAAATATTTACAATATAAGAAGATAACTACAAAGCAGGCCATTACAAAGTATTATAGGACCTATGTTAATAAAGAAACCTGTAAGAAAGAATAGACAGGCCCCTTGGGGTGACAGCATTCCAGACCATCAGAGCAGGTACAAAGGTATGGAAATGTGAAACGACACCGTGAACATGATGGCATGCTGGAGTGGACCACAGGTGGTCAGCCAGCATGGAGGCCAAGTAGGTGTGAGTCACCCCTGGGAGCTCTTAGACACCAGCCCCAGAAATTGAAATTATTTTGTAGGCCACTGGTTCTTAACTTGACTCTTAAAATACTGGTATCGGGCCCCACACCAGACCAATTAGATCAGAAATTCTGAGGTGGGAGGGCAGACACCGGTATATTTAAAAGCTCTCTGGGATATGCTAATACATAGCCAGGGTTGAGAACCATGCTGTAGATGATGATTGAGGGGCCCTGCAGGGTTTGAGACAAGTGGTAACAATTATTTATTTTCCATAACAAATTTGTTTTTCTAAAGATTATATTTTAGCATACAGTATTTTTAAAGTATAATAATATTCAAGCAAGATGACAAATTAATTATCTACATTTGCATTTAAAAGTGTTGAACATTGTCACAAATGGAGTCACAAGTTTCCATTCCTCCTGAACTCTGGCTCTTATGACAGTTCATGAGAAACCTAGAAACTTCTAAACAGAGGAAACCATCAACAGTACAGAGCTGGTGGATTTTACAGCCAGAAGGGTACTCCCGAGAGATCCTTTATTTTATAGATATAAAAAGCGAGGCCCAGAGAGGTACCCAGGATTAGCAGCAAGGACAGAACTAGAACCCAAGTTGTTTCTCCCTCATCATGCTGCCACTTGTTTCAAGAAAAGCCACCCTAATTTCTGGACTGGCATCTTTCACAATATTATGTAGATCATGAAAGAGCACTTAATTTTAGAAAAGAAATGTAAAAGAGGAAAAGGATGGGGGTGGGGGAAGAAAAGGCCAAACTAATTAAGTACAGTTTGGGGCACATACAACTTTATTTTTCAGGTTATCCCCTTAGTTTATGACCGCTAAAGTTACTGCTTCTTCTCATGCTTGCTTTTGCTGTTTCCATAGGTTTCTGTTAACTGAGCATTTGTTCAAAGTGATTCAAGTTTTCTACAGATTAGTGATTCTTGTTCAAGGCACATACTTCAAGACGCAGACCCACATCTTTCTCCGGCCTCTGGAAGAGAGAAGCGTTTGAAGCAAGAGACACAGAAGACTGAGTTCTTTCCCCATGCGGCAGGATGCATTTCAGGACAGAATCCCCAGCTCTACGTCAGAACCAAACACCTGAGCATCGTTCGAGTCTATATTTGAAACACCATTCCAGCACTGAAAGCTGAACTGTACCATACATTTTAAAGGTGCATGAAGCGAAAGCAGCAGCAGGGCTGGTGGCTACATTTATACCACCACCTTGGAGCTCTAGACCCAAGATTCACACATCAGCATTGACCAACCACATGGTTCTTCTCCATTTCTTGATGAAGTCTTTCATTTGACTTTCCTCTGGAGAAGCTGGAGGAAGTGCTCTGAGATTCTAAATGCCAGCTGAGTTTATTGGAAACAGAGGTAAAGGATGTCTCAGCCAAGGGCACTGTCCAATCTGGATGCATCGATAGCCATAGAAACTGACTTTGTGCATTTAAGTGTGTGAGTCCTGCAGTGAATCCAAAAGACAGTGGTTCTTGCTACTCACAATGACCAAAGAAGAGATTGGGTTCAAGCTGGACTGTGTGTCAGCTATGAAAGCTGTGACCATCCCCAGCAGAGGTAGATATTGCAATTGAGTCAACAGAAATAGTGGCTTGCCCAAGGCTTGATCATGCAAAGATGGAAGCAAATCCTAGGCATCAAAAATCAGTCAAGTAGCCCAGGAGCAAGACTACGTACAGATGAGGAGGAGCACAGAGCTTGGAAGTTGGCTCAGAGCAAGCCTATGGGTGAGCTATGTGAGGTCTACGGTAAAGGGCTGCCCAGCCCAAGGGTGGTCACTTCTGACTTTAAAGGGACCGAGCTCAAGACAGGTATCAGTATGCTTTCTTCAGCCAGAAATCCTCTGAAATTGTCTCTGCATCTTCTCAGGTTATACCCAGAACTCTGCCACTGTCCAGAATAGAGGTAAGGGTGCCCAGAACTCAGTCTATCTTTCTAAACTGTGAAACTACACTTTATAGTCCTTTAAGATCTTTAGATATTACTTTCATGAATAACTCAGGTGTTTTGTTTTAAACTCCCAAAAGGACATCGCTACTCTACATTATCTAATTTTTTCTACAGCCTCTCAGAGGCTTTTGTAGACTTATCTGATGTTTTTAATCCCTGAATAAAGGTCCTAAAATAGTTCTATGTCCTATGTCCTATTGTAATATTTATACATTTCTTCTTCTACTTTTATATTGTTTCCTTTTTTACTGCTTATGCAACTCCAATTCTAGAGCCTTTTATGTGTCTTAGCAACTATTTTTCTCTCCTCTCTATTTTCTGGAGTGCATTCAGCTTATAAACACCTATAAAGAACACGAACAAAGAATATACTTTAATGTCACGAACAGACTGAGGCTATAAGACGCACGCTCTAATGCAGCATAAGGTGAGGCCATGTTTCTCCAGCTTGCTTTTATATTGCTTGCAAGGTGATTTGTCAGAACAAATACTTTACCACTCTTCTCTGTAAGACTTCATATATTCCATGCATCGTGGTTCCTTCCTATTTTTAATGCATCTGGAAACACAAAATCCTAGGCTGATTCCAGTGTCACTACCGGGGAATTCATGGTTCTTTCCCCCTGTGTGAGTGCTCAAGCACCCATCGGTGGGCAAGTCCTGCAGTAGCTGCTTACTCGTCCTGGATGCTTCCATTGCCTGTGCACATCCTCCCTCTGAACAGGTTGGCCGGGAACGTCTTCTGGAGCCAGGGCTGGTGTGCCCATGTAACCTTCTGGCCTACATCCACTCTCAGGCACTTATCCCAACGTGCCAGGAAAACACAGGGCTTTTTTTCTTTTATTTTTATACATTTATTTTTCTGTCCTTCTCATCTTCAAATGTCATCTTATCTGTGCCATGTTTTAAATAGAGCTAAGGGGACAGTGGGTGGCTTGCATTTGTTCCCTGCATGGTCCTGGTGAGGATGCTGAGGTTTCAGACAGAGGAGCCACAGAAGGTAGAGACTTGGAGCGCTAGAAGGGGGTACTGGTGTCATCTCCGTCCTGCACCCCCTTCTCACTCATGCAGAACTGTTTCAGGCACACGAGATGCCCTCAGCCATCCTCCTCTCCTCCAGACACCCTGATTTCCAGTAATGGTATTTGGAAGTCAAGCTGCTGCTTCTTTGGAAGAACCTGCAGTGAGGAAGGTCTTCAGGTGCAGGAAGGAGGGTCCGTTTTGCTACGGAGAAAAAGACAAAACTGTAGTTGGTGCTTCTCTCGTTTCCAGGGAATCTTCTCCATGCTCTCTGACCCTAACAACAGCCCCTTCCGCGGGCACTAGGCGGGTTTCCAGCTTTATGCCAGCTCGGAAGGCCCCACCTCAGGGGTGAGCCTGGGTGTCTGACTTCGCCTTAGAGCACGGATTCACAAGAATTCAAATATAGTTTACATACATTATGGAAATATGCCACTGGAGCTAAAACAGACTCTAATAATCAGAGTTCAGATGAATGGAAACTCTTACCTTTCAGAGGGAAGACATTTCTTTTTTTCTTTGTGAATCTCAAAGTGAAGGGCCACAAGGGGCTGATATCCAACTTCCTTCCAACTCCTACACATTCACACTGGCTCTTACTCCTGCCACGCAAGGCAGTGAGCTTCTTGTTTTATAATCTCCACAGGCTCCGGCGAGAGTCCACGCCAGCCAGACTTTTAAGGCCTAGTTAGGAGGACTGGCACTTGTCCTCCAACCTGTGGAGCAAAATTCAACAAGAAGAAGCCCACGAGGAAGGCACGGGTTTTCCCTATCCCCAGCCCCCTCTCGGGACGGCGGCCGCCTGCCGTGAAGGCAGAAGCGCGTGCAGCCTTTCCCTCTGAGAGCTCCGCCTGGCTCTGGGCCTGACTCCGGATCATCTGGCACCGTGGCCACTTCCACATTAAACAGTGTTCTGCATCACTTTCGGAGCTAACTTAGAGGAGGCACAATATAGGTTTCAATATTCGAACACGAAAATATAAACGTTTTATTTGGTGCTAAAATGAAACAACTTCTCAGTCCAGAAGGCGTCCATCTCTCGGCCACTTTCTGAGTTGTTCTCTGGGCCGTCAGCCTATGGGGGACTCCTCAGAAACTAAGAGGCCACCGGGGAGTATTTACGCCTGTGGTTTTGATCTCTGGAAGCAGCTCAGAGCTAGGAAGAGGAGAAAATTGGGAGGTAATCCTAGAAGGCTTTGATGTGGAAGCCCACAGGCCTGCAGAATGAAATGTTCTGGGAGGTGTGCAAACAGCTCTGGCTTCTGGGAGGAAAGTCTGGGCCAGAGGACCAGGGTCTGTGATGGCATGGGGCATTTTTGGTCGAGTGCCTGAAGCCACATGGGACTCCCATGTTTCGGTGCTGTAGCTGTAAACCCACTTGCACCCTGACCTCCTGGGAGAAAGAGTAAACTGGGTACCAAAGGGAAGAAGAAAGAGGAAAGCATAGTGCTGAGGTGGGGGCATAACCTTGGGGCAGAGGCAGAGCCAGATCCCATGTGATTAAGTACAGTTTACGGTTCATCCCAATTCCAATGATCGTGATCTAATTTACCCACTCCCATGGGAATTTCTAGAGCCATCCAAAAGTAATAAGAATAATCCATTGTGTTAATTGAGTCCTGGTAAACAAGGCTAATTCCTCATAATGACTGTAAATATGAGCATCCACCACAAAGTGCAATAATTACCCTATCACACCCAGACTGTCAGATTTACTTGAATGTCACCTTTGTCCAGTATTTGCATTGCTTTGTTTTTGTGGGGAGGTGCTTGTGACTTTTTTGTGTGTGTGGTAAAATATACATAACATAAAATTTAGCATTTTAACTATTTGTAGGTGTACATACAGGTCAATGGCATTAAGTACCTTTACATTGTTGTACAACCATTACCACCATCCATATCCAGAACCTTTCAGTATCATCCCATACTGAAAACTGCATTATTTTTCACACAGGCTGTGAGCCACCCCAAACCCCAAAGCACTTCCTTTTCAGTCTTGGGAAGAACTCTAAGATACAAAATATAGAGCATTTTAAGGTTTACAAAGTGCTGTTCTTCCACGCACACATCAACTTATACGCCTCCTGCAAAAGGGAAAAGAGCAAGTTTCTGAGAGGGGGACAGACTTGCTCAAATAGAACGGTGACAACAGATGGAAATGGGCTAGGCTTCCCAAGGGCATCCCATCGCACCTCATCACCTCTAACACCGAGGGGGAAGAAGAGAAGGGTCCACCAAAGTAGCACCTAAGGACATCCTCTAAGGGTAGAGCTGTCTCTTGTCCCACCCTCTACTTTATGGGGTTCTCACTGCTTTGAGGACAGAGAACCAGAGCTGCCTGGGGGCCCAGAAAGAGAAGGCAGTCTCATACACATACATGGCACTCCTTACAAAAGCCAATTTGGGTAGTTTAGCACTTTCTCTCCTCTCCTTCTCTTGCATCAAAACATTCCCACATCCCATCCACTTTTTCACAAGATTACCAAAATAAAACCCTTCCCGTGCCCTCTTCCCAGCAAACACCTTCCCTGTTTCTGATGATCATTTTAACCAGATTTCTCCTGCATAAAAATGGAAGCAACCAACAGACCCTGCCTGGTGTGATTTCTCCTTCCTACACCTCATAGGGATGGTTCTGCCCATGAGTGGACTCTACTGTATTGATTTTTCTAGGGCTTCCACAAGAAATTACCATAAACTAGATGGCTTAAAACAAAAGAGAAAAGAAAAACAAAGAAAACAAACAAACAAAGACAAAAAAACAGAAATGTATTCTCTCACATTTCAGGCCAGAAGTCCAAAATCAAGGTGTCAGCAGTGCCATGCTCCTACCCAAGGCTCTAGGGAAGAATCTTTGCTTGCCTCTTAATTTCTGTAGCTCCTGACAATCCCAGGCTTGTAGCCATCTCACTCATCTCTACCTCCACCTTCACATGGCCTTCTTCTCTGTGTGTCCTCTGCTCTTATAAGGATGTTGTCTATTGGATTTAGAGCCCACCGTAATACAGTATGACCCCACCTTACCTTAACTAATGACATCTGCAAAGACCCAACTTCCAAATAAGGTCATATTCTGAGGTTTCAGGTAGACATGAACTTTCAGAGGATACTTATTCAACCCCATACACTTATCTTACATCTTTAAGATGTGTTAAATCCAATCTTTTTGTTTTTGTTTTTGCCTTTAGCACCTGCTCTGTTTTAATCCTGTTCTTGACCACTTTGTTGGAAACCTTTCTGAGGCATCTGCCTCCATTCCCCTTACCCCATTAAACATCTCCAAACCTCACTTTATTTTTTTTCCAAGTTTCTTTTTTTTTAATTTTATTTTTTCAGTGTTCCAAGATTCATTCTTCATGCACCACACCCCATGCTCCATGCAATACGTGCCCTCCTCAATACCCACCACCAGGCTCACCCACCCCCCCACAAAACCCTCAGTTTGCTTCTCAGAGTCCACAGTCTCTCATGGTTCGTCTCCCCCTCCGATTTCCCCCACTTTAAAATGGGTGCATGGCTGGGTGTTCTACACAACTGATGAATTATTGAACACTGAAACCAATGATGTATTACTATATGTTGGCTAATTGAATTTAAATTAAAAAAGATAAAAAACTAAAATGGGTGCATGGATACCAAGTCAAGAAGGAAATAATAGTAAGTTGCCCAGAGAGCGTTCATTATTTCAAGTATCCATCTCTCCACATTCACCCAGGAAGCAACGTGTGCCCATCTCACATTCAGCATTGTGTTGGGGGCTACTGGGGTTCCTCCCCTCAAGGGGCTCAGTACACACAAGAGAAGTGAGCTACTGCATAGCTCAATAAGCGAGGAAGGCAAAAGAGTCAAATACTGGAGGACGGAGTAGATATGCGCAGGTGGAGCAGCAAACGACATGGGACAGCCTGGGAAAAGGCACGAAGGTACAAATAAGCCTGGTGTTTTCTGGGGACTGTGAACAGAACACATCTGACTACGCAATGGGCTTTGCTGCAGAGAGTGGGCTGGATCAGTGATAAGGCTGGGAAGACTACTGTTTATGGATGTGTACCTGATTCTACATAGGGCCTTGAGTCCAGGCCAAGAGGACCCATTAAGGCTTTCTAAGCAATTGGGGAGTTTGACTAAGTGGTGTTCAGAGAAGCCAGATCTAGCTGGGTGTGCATGATGGACTGGGAGGAGTAGAGAGTTGGCAAGGAAGCCCTGGCTGAGAGCCCAGTTAAGAAGATAGGCTTTGGGGCCAGAGCTTTATTCCTCCACTATCAGTGAATCCCCGTCCATTGCAGTAACCTTCCGTCAGACTCTCAATCAATACAGCCATCCTGACATGGCTGGGGGTAGGGCACCCGGCTGGCTTCCAGCCCTCCCTTCCCATTAACATGATGAGTTGCAGAGGGCATGTCAGGCAGAGCTTTCAGTGAATTCCAGGAATGGAGATCCCCTTCAGACAGAAATCCCTGAAGAGAAGCTCAGGAGTGCTTTGGAAATCAGCACATGAACACCTCTGATGGACAATGGCCCATCCAGAGAGGGCAGAATCGCCGTCTCAGCTCAGATCCTGTTTCTTCCCACTGTTATACTTCCCTAGGACTGGTGCTAGCATCCAGGAGGTAACAAAGTGACCCCAGCTCAGGTATTATTGTGCAGCAGAGGACACCATATAAGTGATTATTGTCTCTGATTAGACTGAGAGCTTCCCAAGAAGGGTGGACCATCTTCCCCATAAGGCTCCCTCTAACAGGGTCCTTACTGTCACTAGACACAAAGCCCAGGGGAGGTTGTAACACACCCCCACCTTCTCCATCCTCTTCATTCACCCACAAACTTCCCTGCTTGGGACCTTAAGGATCAGAGGGAGAGGTGGAGGTCATACTGAAGGGACAGGAGCAAACCAGAATATGTTGGACAGAATAATTTCTGAACTCCACCAGGTACATCTCTGAGCCTCTTTTCTTGCTTTAAGCCTTCTTAGAGAAATGTGAGCAGAAGAGAGGAGCTCCAAGTATCAGGAGGATGGCTGACTCCTTTGGCTTCCCTTCTCAAGAAAAGCTTTGTACACCATCACCAGAGGTTTCCCCTGGCTCCACACCCACCACCATCCTTGCCAGACTGTAGACCCAGCCCAGAGCAACAGGCCCCAGGAAAGAGCTGTGGCAGGTCCCTGCAGGGGAAAGGGGCAGACATGGAATTTCCTGAATGCAGCCAAGGCAAAGGCACACTCTCCACTTCCACCTGCTTTTAAATTGGAAGTTCAAGCTTCACCAGAAATAGATGGTACACAGAAGTCCACAAGGAAAATAACTGTCCTCCAGATTATTTTCCCTTTTTTAGTAATCGATCTAATTTGAAAGACATAACAACTTCCACCCCCTTTATTTCTGAAGAGAGATGCAAACAGGTGATTTATTTGTACTAAAATTAAAGTCCCTCTGTGTGTAGCTTCTTGATGGTATTCATATATTGAATCTGACTCACACTTTTGATGTGGAAAGATTTTATTAACATAACTACTTATCCCAGCCCACTCCCATTGGGATTCATGGCTCTTGCCCAAAGTACATTTTGGCTATTTCTTTATTACCTTAAATTCTGGCACAGATTAATGTCTCATGACAAGCACATTCACAGATTCTGTGAGAAATTCCTGGCTGTCCCTGGGTAACAATAATGAAGCAAAATTGAAAGTAAGAAGCAGCCTTGGCTACATAAGCAAAGACCCTCAGACTGAGGAGTCTAGAGACATGGGATCTTATCGCAGCCCTGTGATCCAGCCACTTGAGTCCTCTGGGTCTCAGGCTCCTCATCTGTAGAAAGAGAATGCTGGCCTCACACAGTTCTTAGTTCTCTTCCAACTCTGACTTCCTGTGATTGTAAAAGACATTTAAAAATATCTCCAGGGAAAGAAATCTCACAATATTATTTAGTCATGAGAAGATTGAACTAATGATATCTAATATCTCTGGGTTCTAAAGTCTGTTATTCTATTATATACAATGGTTTTTTAATGTGCAAAGATTAGTAAAAAAAATTTTTTTTGAACAAACAAAACAGAAGTCTCCTTTTTTAATGCCCATTTTAAAAGAACTGAAGTTAAAAGAGTCTAAAATAAAATCTCCAGTCGTTCTGTGTTCACACACAGAGAAAGTGGGTGGATGAGATCAAAGCTATACAACATCTGGGGTGGCAAAGACTTGTGGTAACTGGGACTATTTGCTGACTGAAATAAGACATGACAGTTATGAGACATTATACCACAGTCCTAACTCCATGTTACTGCTAGACCTTTTGCCATAGAAGGAGCCCAAGATCCCAACATATCAATGACATTATACGAAAAAATCCATTCTCTCTTGACAAAGGCACAGCAAAGTGGTGGACCCTGGAGTATCAGAACAGCATCTCAAGATACTTAAGAACTTAGGTGGAGCACCTAAGGGCTTCAGCAGGTGCCCAGTTTGGATGTTACTATGCAAAAACTGCTATCCAAGTTGAAGTCACCCTAGTTAACAGCCCTTAGATTAGTTCAGGTAACAATGGAGGTACAAAGAGGGTACAATATAGGGACAGACAGGTAAGATTCATCACCAAATACTCCACTGAATCTGGCCACGACAGGTAAGAGAGATGGATGAAAGGGGAGGTCAGGTGATCAAGCATCAAAAAGGTTTTGTCAGGTCCCAAGTTTAAGCATAGACTGTCACTTAACACAGTCAGAAGTAAACTAAGCCCTCAAGGACTGGGAATAGATTTTGAGTGCTGGTATGCAGAAGATGCTCAACTGTACGTGTTGACTACATGGAAACTTACAAAGAAACTACTGCTCCATTGTTCACTGAACAATATTTCCCATTCATGGCAGCTCAGACTGCCAGGTCAGCTGCAAGAGAGGAAAATGGGAAAAAGGGGTAACTTCCTAAGCTTAAAAGTGCCAGGACCAGGTTCACATCCCCTGGAAAGAGGACCGCACTTCATCAACCACCCTGGGTACCACTGATGGAAGAGAGTTGTATTATCTGGATGGGTTGGGGATTTACCAGAGAGTCAATGTCCTCCATAGTCTAAGTTGGGTGAGACTCTTGGAAAAGGGGTACTCATCTATTTGAAGAAATACCCCTTATCATCTATTTGAAGAAATACCCCTTAGCAGCACGCCTTTCCCAGCTGTCTAAGGATCTTAGAAAAACTAAAAGATATCAGGTTGCTGGAAGTAGTTGGACACAAACACCCCTCCAGAGTCATTAAAACGAGTGAGCAATTAAAGGCTTTGGGTGTCTAATTCCTGAGTACTTAGATCAGGCAGATGTGATGAACCCCAAGAATAAGCACCAGCTAAGCCTGTTTTCAGAGAAAGTGTTCCCTTATTATGAGGAGAACTAGCATTAGATAAAGTAATGATCATTTTCAGCTGAATCTTTTGAGAAATCATATTTAATTTGAAACTAGGTATTGCATTCCTTTAAATTCCATTTCTTATGACATATCCATCTTCCAGTAGAGAGGACAGTCAACCAATACATCCTGGATTCTGTTAGAAGTACTTCATTTGGAGAAGCACATCTAAATACAGTCCGAGTCCATGGGTTTTATATCTGGAAAATTTCTGGACCTCTGATCTGCCCTGGCCTCTCTTAGTCATCCATGCCTGTGTCAAGGATTTAGCTAGCCACTTATTCAATACAATCAAACACAATGTAGTACCAGTTACTTGGCGGTACCCCCAAATTTTAATACATGGAAACAGACCCACACATATATGGTCACTTGGTTTATGACCAAAGGTGATACTACAGTGCTGTGGGGAAAGGATGGTCTTTTCAACAAATGACTCTAAGCCAACTGGATAGCAAAACAGGAAGAAAAAAATAAAAGAATCTTTCCCTCACCACACAGGAAAAGCACTTTCAAATACATTACTGATCTAAATGTAAAAAGTAAAACAGTAAATTTTTTTCAGTACCAAATTTAGTATAGACAAAGATTTCTTAAACAGAACAAAAAAACCACTAACCATAAAAGAAAATATTTTATAGACTGGACTACATTAAAATTATTAATGTATATTCATCAAAGTACTATGAAGAGCATTAAGAGGCAAGCCATAGACTAGGAGGAGACAGTCACAATACACTTATCAAAGGATTCACATCCAGAATACATAAAGAACTCCTACAACTCAATAAGAAAAATGCAGATAATTCAATAGCAAAGATAAGGCAAAACAACTGAAGGTTCACTTTACAAAAGACAGCATCCGAATGGTCAAAAAACATATGGAAATGTTCTTGACTTCATTCACCATCCAGAAAATACAAAACAAAACAAAACCCATCCATAATGTGGCATTACCACATACCTACCAGAAGAGCTAAAATAGAAAAGACAAATAATACCCACTGTTAGCAAAGATGTGGAGCAGCTAGAAGTATCTTCCCTGCTAGTAGAGAGGTAAATTGTTACAACTACTTTGGAAAACTATTTGGCAGGATTTAACCAAAGCTAAACATACTCCTACCCTATAGCCTGGTAATTACTCTCCTAGATATATACTCCACAATAGTGGGTTCATGTATTCATCAACAGACCTACACAAAAGTGTTCACAGCAGCTTTATTCATAATAGCCCCAAACTGTAAACAACTCAAATACTCAAGTATCTTATAAAGTAAAATGGATAAATAAATTGCAGTTATAATTGCTGTATTGTTAGACAGCAATGAATGTGACATGTAACTGCTACACTCAGCACGGATTAATCTCACACATGTAATGTTGGACAAAAGAAGAGACGTGAAATAGTATACACTTGAAGATTCCCTTTATATAAAGTTTCAAAACAGGCAAACTAATCTTAAGGTGCTGGAAGTCACCCTGGAGATTGGCCTTGAAGGGAGGGACTGGTAAATGGAAGGGAACACTGGGGGGCCAGCATTCTGGAGTAACGTTCTGTTTCTTGATCTATATGCTACTTAAGTGTGTTCACTAGGTAAAAATTCACTAAGCCTAGGATTTGTGTACTCTTCTGGAGTATGTTATACTTGATTAAAAGTTTACAGTATGAAAATGTAAATGCAAATTAAATTTAAGACAGAAAGTCTATGTGGGGATAAGAATACATGAAAACTGACTTATAAATCCAAACCTATTAAATGACAGTGAAATTGATACCTTCTTATTGTTCAGATTTTTCTGTTCTAAAATGAAAATTGGCTTTTTTATTTAAGATCAATGCCCCACTTTCAAAAAGAATTAGAAGCCACAGTCTTATTTATTGCACAAATACACACTTGAGGCCTTTTTAGTCTACATTGGAAGCTTTTTGGACATCAAAATTGTTAAATTTTGTTTGGTTTACTTTTACTTTTTTCTCATGTTAATATATGGGTTTTTAAAAATGCAATTTTTCTTGGCTAACACCCTCTAATAAAGATTAACAACCCTAATATTTACATAGCCAGCAAGCAAATTCAGCTGAGCCAAACACAGTTTACCCAATCAGAGTCTTCAGAAGGCTTCAGCCAGTGGCTATCGTTCAGTTCTAACAGGCTTGTACTCACTGGAAAGGGAAGATAGGGAGCAATTATCTCAGTACCCCAAGCCAAGAAACACAGCCATGCTATTGGGGGCCGGGGGAGGTGGGGAGGTAAGCGGCGTGTGGGACAGAGACCAAGCCTGCTCTAGTGAAACAGAACCTGGCAGGCCAGAAGGAGTTCATGGTTTCCTACCTAAAACATGTGCGCTGGCTTCCACTCCTTTTGAAGGAAAGCTTTTCCAGGAGATAGGATCATTCCCTTTCACCCACCGAACTTAAATTTGTACAATGCCCATGGTTTACAAAGTTTCCTAGATACTAATATCATATGAGTCTCTTGCTCATCCTAAAAAGAAAAGAGGGGGGGTTATTACTATCCCCTTTTTGCCCATGAAAGAACTAAGACTCAGACAGTGAAGGGACTCCTTACAGCCCCAGCAATGGTAAGTCATACAACAGGGACAAAGCACATTCAGGCTCTGTCTCCTGTACCATGAGGGCTCTTGGCTCTCCTCTGAGCCTGCTTGTGACAATGAGAACACAATCCCAAGACTTGAAAATAGGCTAGGATTATTAGACATCGGGCAGCAGGCAAGCTGGAAACTAGACCCAAGCCCACAGACAGTGTTCACACCTTCAGGATCATGCATTTGGAAGCATTGGGAAAACATAGTGGGCTGGGCAATTAGCTGTTGAGTGTGACAATGGTGAGAACACTTCAGTCTGACTCTACTACAGAAAGGTCATCAGCAATGGTAGAAACAAGTGCCGTGTGGGCAGGCTTTTCTGAAGATAGGGAACCTGACACCTGTGGGTTTGAAACATATGAGATACAGTCCTGAAATCTATTCACGAATATGATAGGCTTGGATTCTGCTAGAGACAGTATGTTGTGAATACCAAACAGTATAAAGACCAGTGGCTTTAGAGTCCAGTAGATTTGGCTTTGAATCCCATCTCTAATTTTCACTAGATATGTGTCCCAGAACAAGTTACTTTGCTCTGATAAGCTTCAGTTTCCTTGACCATAAAATAGCAATGATAATACCGACACATCAGAATCACTCTGAAAATTGATGAAATAATAAATGTAAAGTTCCTGGCATGTAGTAAGCAATAAAGAAGTAACACTGAAAAAATAAAATAAAAGTATTTGGGAAAAAAAAAAAGAAGTATTACTTCCTTTTTCTACTCTCCACCTTAAAAAAATCAGTTTGTATCTTCCTTGGCAGCTAGAATGAAATAAAAACATAAATCATCTAAACTCATACCTTAAAGGATAATCATATTTGAATATATACTAACCTTCTAAGATGGCCCCATTTAAGAACCTTGACTTTTTTTTTTTTTTTTCATTTTCACCTGGAAGTAATCATATTAACTCAGTGCCTGCTTCATTCCGGTTTCATTTTCTGGAATAGAAATTGCAATAATCTTCTCCTAAATTTCAATCTAAGTGATTAACATGACAAAAACATGTCAGCTATAATCAGAATCCAGCTCCCATGATTTTCTCTAGGACTGATGCTGCCAAATGCTGCCTGAAAGAAAAAATGAGTGTCTGATTGCTGGTTAAGTCCAAATGTTGCTCTGGACAAATTCCATAGGTTACCCAGAGAAGCTAAGAGAAAGGGTCTTATATATCTGACTACCTATGACTTTCCTTTAAAAAAGCAAATACAAAAAAAAAAAAAAAATACAAAAAAAAAAATAAAATAAAATAAAATAAAAAAGCAAATACAATCTTTTCAAAATCTACAGGTGTTCTTCCATGAAAATCTTTTGCTGTCACCTCAAGCCCCATGAATATCCTCTACCCATAAACTGATCCCTCCTCCCAACAGTCCTATTTCTATCCATGCCTGCATGTTCTTCGACTCTCAGAATTAAGAAACTGGAAGGCTGTCTATTAAAGGTATTTGGCCCAATGTAAAAAAAAAAAAATACAGGAACCATTTCCACTGCATCCCTGATTGTCTTCCAGTGTAGAGGAGCTGACTACTTCCTTGTTGCGTTATTCCCATTCTTGGTCAAATTCTTCCATAAATCCATCTGGGATGTTTCCCCTTATGTCTTCCCCATCCCCCCCATTCACTAATCCTGGTTCTGTCTTCAAGAGCAATAGGGGGTACCCAGATCAATCTCACCCTTCTTCCACACTGGAGGCCCAGCAATTTGGAAGACAGCCATTCTGTTTATATGCACGTTTTCTGCTCTGAGTCAAACATTCAATTCAAAAAACATCTGCTGAAGGTCAGCTATGTGTCTCACACTGCTTTAGGTGCTAAGATGGGAGAATTAAATAACACATGCCATCTACACATAAGACGGTCACACTAGTCACTAAGAACAATCTGGATGTGACCTGGCTTCCAAATTATTCACCCTCTCTCTCCTCCAGATACACTATGGGTTGTTGATGCTTCTCTTCAAGCATGATACCCAGAATGCGGGAGAAAAAAACAGATGGGTGCACTGTGCTCCTAGGTATTTACCCAAAAGAGCTAAAAGCGAGGTCTACGCAAATACTTGCACATGGACGTTTATAGCTATATTCAAAATTGGCAAAACTTGGAAGCAACCAAGATAACCTTTTAGTCGGGCAGCGGATAAACCATGGTACATCCAGACAATAGAATATTAATCAGTGCTAAAAATAAAATGAGCTGTTAAGACATGGAGAAATCTTAAATGCATATTGCTAAGTGAAAGAAGCCAACACAAAAAGGTGGAAAAGCATTCCATGCTCATGGATCAGAAGAATAAACATTGTTAAAATGTCTATACTCCCCAGAGCAATCTATACTTTCAATGCCATCCCGATCAAAATTCCACCGGCATTTTTCAAAGGGCTGGAACAAACAATCCTAAAATTTGTTTGGAACCAGAAAAGACCCCGAATTGCTAAGGAAATGTTAAAAAAGAAAAACAAAGCTGGAGGCATCACATTCCCTGATTTCAAGCTTTACTACAAAGCAGTGATCACCAAGACAGCATGGTATTGGCACAAAAACAGATACATGGACCAGTGGAACAGAGTAGAGAGCCCAGATATGGACCCACAACTCTATAGTCAAATAATCTTTGACAAAGGAGGAAAAAATATCCAGTGGAAAAAAGACAGTCTCTTCAATAAAT
>CM052898.1:131307324-131372931 GCA_028534135.1 Potos flavus
ATTTTTACGGGAGTGAAACTACTGTGTCTAGACCATAATGGTGGATACCTATCATACTTTTGTCCAAACCTATAAAATGCACAACGGTGAACCCTAATGTAAACAATGGACTTTGAGTGATAATGATGTGCCAGTGTAGGTTCATCAACTGTCACAAATGCACCACTCTGATAAGGGATGCTGACAATCTGGGAGGCTGTGAATGTGGAGGAGGGGGGCATGAGGTAAAAGGGAAATCTCTGTATTTTTCCCTCCATTTTTCAGTCAACCTAAAACTGCTCTAAAAAAATAATCTTTTAAAGAAATTAATAGAAAAAAGTAGATGGGTGAGTCTGTGGATTATACCAATGTCGATTTCCTGGTATTACACTAACAGTGGGATCTGCTGGAGGAAGGGTACACAGGAGCTCCCTGTATGTTTCTTTGCAACTTCCTATGAATCTTTATTTCAAAATTAAAAGTTTAAAAATAAGTGGATGGATGAGCTGCCACTGGCAAAGGCTGCTGATGGGACAATTCAAAGTCTAGTAAAAGGCCCAAACTAGGGTGGGGTACATCTACTGAAATACCCCCAAAAATGAGCACCAAGGAGAAGAGAGAAGACTGCCAGATAAAGGTCCATGCCCTCCCTTCCCTAAGACATAGGGTATCTTTCTGGAAGGACAGCCCTGAGCTCTGTGATCTGTATCTGCAGGGCCTTCTTTTCATTCCTATTCTGGAATGTCTGGACAGGCAGAGTCTGTGGTCCATGCTCCTTGTCACCTGGAGGGACACCAGGATTCCAGCTCAATGATCTATCCAGTTATCAGAATGACACTGCAGCAAACATGGCTCCTGTCTCTTTAGACTCCTCACCTCCAGCATGCATCTCCTCCCAAGGTCCAGTCTTAAACTCCAGCCTGAAAGCACTCCTCTTCCATTCTCTTGCTGGTGGGAGTGGGGCTTGTTTCTGGATCACTGGTGCTAGGAAAGCACGAACTTAGCTCATCCTCACCTTTCTCAAGCAGGAAACTCCCGCGCTTTCTCAAATACACACCCAGAAGGCCCCCACAAACACCACAGGCCTCAACTCATACAGGATGGGAACATGTTATCTCATCTATTTTGTGTTTATTTAATGGTTGTTCTTCGATTGTTTTTCTGGCAGTCCATGGGTCCAGGGATGCTATCTCAGACAACAGACTTCCAGAGCACAGAAGCCCAAGAACACTTAGTACAAAGTGACTGGCTTGTAAAAAGTCTAGTAAATGGATGTTGCTGTTGCACTGCTCGAGAAGGGAGGGATGGGGGGGCGGGGTTGGGCAGTGTGTGAAGTGAATGGGAAGAGGAGGAAGCAATGTGATGTGCAGGTCTGGAAGGGGACATGAGATGCTGGCTGCCCACTGTGGGCAGGCACAGGTGACACACGTGATGAGGCACTGTCCACCGCCCCATCCCAAGGGGCAGGGAACAGCTAGCCAAACTTCAAGTTCTCTGCTGGGAATGTGTGCCTGGGGCTGCCCCAGCTTCTGACCCCTGGCTGCTCCATGAGCTGTGGCCACTGCTGATGCTATTTTTAGCTGAACAGCAGCCTCTCCCCAGCCTCCTCTTCTCCAGCTTATTTCCATGACCCCAGAGGAGCCACTGAACTTTCATCCTCCCTCTGGACCCTAAACCTCCCACTCCCCCTCTACACTGAGTCAACTCGGGATGCTACGTAGGGATGTTTGGAAAGAGATGAATGTAGGGTAGCCGGAAAGTCAGTTGTGAAAGCCAACACTTACTTTTTAAACTAGGGGGAAAATAAAAAGGGAGTACATTAGCTCCAGGGAGAGCACTCCCTCTAGCCCCAATAAGCAGATACTTCCCGGGTTCCCCCTTCTCTGTAGGCCTGCATATTGATGGCATCCCATCACTAGCACTGACAGACATTTTCTGGTATATTTCTGTCTTCTCACTAAAAGGGGAAAAGAAAATTTGCACTAATATGGGCACCCCTGTTTCCTGACACTCTGTTAGATTCTATTCATGGTTTTTCTCATATAAACCTTACAATCCATGAGCTAAGTTAAGCGACCCGCCCACAGTCACACAAGTTGCAATTAGCAGAGCTGAGATTCAAACCTAGTACTTTGTGACTTCAAAGCCTACCTCTGAAAGCAAGCCTCACACTCCTGTCACCAGAAAGAGTGATCTATCCCCAGCGCATTAGACCATGAGCTTCCCAAGGCAGGAATCATGAAGCCCCATTACACTGGTATCTCACTGGGCTCCATAAATCATGTGGATTGACTGAACCACCAGCTTCCAGAAAACAAAGAGGAAAACATAGTCGCCATCCACATGCCAGTAGGATATGAAAAAATATGTGCCTTCTTTTCCTCCACACATTTCTTAGGTGGCTGGAGAAAAAAGAGGAAGGCGTCCATCCAAGGGTGGTCAATTACAGACCATCCCAGAGTCAATAATAACATTTCCCAGCCTGAGAAGCACCTCTCAACTGTAGGGATTCTGAGAAAATGAGTCATTCGCTCATCATCCAACAGATACTTACTAAACACCTACTATGTGCCAAGAAGTATACTAGGTCTTGGTGATAGCGAATGAAGTATTCAGTCTCTGTCCTCATAAAGCTAGTAGCTATGGGGGAGCAATGCTGGGGTTCAGAGGCATTTGTGGGGTAGTGGCATCTCCTGACACACTACCTTAAATTTAGAGCTCAGGCAGTTTTGTGGGAGGAGGAGAAGGAGAAATAAAGGAAACCAAACACGTTGCTATGCAACCGGGATGATATATTCTTAGCCAGAGCAGGCAGAGCGGCAGCATGGCACAGGGAGTGGGTGGGGGGAGGAGAAATGGGGGACGAGGTGGCCCAGGAGTACCGAACAGGAGGCAAAGTGGTGCACAGTGAGCACCACTGCTGAACACACGGGCTTCTCCCCTGGAGCAGCTCACAACTGGACCCTGCACAGAATCACGCTCACCAGAGGTAGCCAGATGCTGTGGGGGCAGCCCCAGGAACCACAGAGACAGGGCCTCTTGCCCAGCTGCAGAAACCCTTGTTCTTGGGCCTGCAGTTAGCCTGCCATTACTAAATCCACGTCTGTACCGAATACAAAGGACAGCATAAACCTGGCATGCTTCCTGCCTAGGGGAACACACGTCCACCAGAGGAGTGAGACGCACAGGCATAAACAGAGCACCAACAAGTATTTCTTAAGCAGTTCCTCCACGTTCCTTCTGCAAGGAGCAGGATGCTGTGGGGCTGACGGAAGGCTCCCACTGGTGGGTCAGGGCATGCAGAGGACGGCATGCTGCTGACAGACACCTGCGGGGACTCAGGCCCGAGTGTTAGACCTGGCTGGCCGTCCATGGGCTCTGCGCAGCCTGCAGTGAGGCTCTCTGGGCCTCAGTCTCTGGATCTCTAAAATGAGCAGTTCTGATATGGCTGAATCCGATACTATAAATGCAAAAGGACTGCAGAGACAGCAGAATTGAGTATCAAATGGAATACTCAGGAAGCGCCTACGGAAGAGGGAGGAATTGAGGATGCAGTGGGGGAGGGAGTCTAATTTTTATCGCGGGCCTATTGTGGACCCCTACCTGACCATAAAGAACCATTTCCCCATTTTCGGAGTTGAAGAAGCCCAGTCTCGAGGAGGTTAAGTAACTTACCCCACACAGCCAGGAATAGCAGGTGCAAGATTCAAACCCAGACCCACCTGGCTCCGTGCCCTGTGCACTTTGCACTGGATCACACTGCTTCTCCAAGACAGTAAGGCTTGCATCAGAATGGGGCAGGAGAAGGACTGCAGGAAGCAATAGGGACAAGACACTGGCATGCTGAAAAATGGCCAGTATTGACCAGGGGTGGGGTGGAGAGAGGTTGCTGTGCAGAAAGAAGGTAAACCGGGCAGGCCCTAGCCCATACCCTGCATTGTGCTAAATGCTATGGAAAAGAAAATGGTATATTAAACAGTCTTGGCCCTGAATGAATTTGCAACCAGGGCGATAAAATATGAAAATTAACAATTAGTGAACTGTTACAAAAATTGCCAAAGTAGGCATACAAAAATAAATCATAGCATGGCTTAAATGGGAGAAGTGTTGCTTCTGATCTGGGTGGCTGCTGGGAGCTTGGTGCAGGAAGGGGACTGGAGGTAGGCTTTAAAGGATTCAGGGGGAGAGTGGGTGGGGAGAGGGAGAAAGCGAGGACCTGTGGGACAGGAAAAATCTCATCCATAGGAGGAAAAGCAGGAAACACGCTCTGTGGAAGACCACTTCACTTAGAAGAAGGAGCTGGTGGGAAACACTGCTGACCAGTTGGGTTGGGTGAGCCAAGAGGGCTTCCACTGAGGGAGTGAAGGCTCCAATCCTTCACCAGAAGGCTACGAGAAACCACTGGCCGTGCTCAGGCAGAGGAAAGAAATGGTCCACAAGGAGTTTAAGGAAAGGAAGCTAGCAGTGCTCAGAGAACCAGGGAAGGGACTGATAGGCATGGGATGACAAGGGTCCCAACCAGGCAGTGGCACTCAGGATGGCAAGGAAGGCCTAGTCTCCTGGATATTTCAAGGAAGAGCAGAAAAGTCCTAGCGATTGAGGAACAGGAGAAGGGGGAACCAAAATTAGCCTCACTGCAAACGGAGAGAATGAGAGTCCCATATTCAGAACGAGAGAAGTCCAGCAAAAAAACAGGGGGACGGTGATGACGAGGTTGATCAGCTTCCTATTAGACATTCTGTCTAAGGTTTCTCTAGGATATTCAAGTGAAAAAATCATGAATCACAAACTCAGGAAAAGGAAACCTGAGGCTGGGGGAGGGCAGGAGGGGTCACCCATTACCCAGGGTGAGACGGCCCTCCACTGCTCCTGTAGCCCCCAGGGAAGGCAAGTCAGCTGCTCTGTGAGTTAGGAACTGTACATCCTGATAAGAAAAGTCACAAGGAGAATGGAAACAGAATCCCTGAGCCAACATTTAATTATTCCCATCAAGAGAGCAAGAGAAGCTCTCAAACAGGGTCAGGCCCAGAAGAATCTAGTCCACTTCCCTCTCTAAGCAGGACTTCTTTCTGTCTCTAGTGAAGGATCACCAGCCTTGCCAGGGACAGAAAATCACAGGGAACCTCGCCCAGCATCTCAGTACAGAGACGCAGGATAAGACTTTGAAGTCAGAAAGATCTGGGTGTGAATAACAGTTGTTCCGCCTGAGTGTGCATGGGCAAGTTGCCCAACCTGTCTGAAAAGTAAGTAAGATAAGTGTCTTAGTGTCAGGTACCTGGCATAGTGTAGGGCATACAGACGGCATCAGTTAAATGTTAGTTCCCTTCACCTCCACCCAAGACCAGGCTTTTGCATTCCCATCCAGGTCTCAATGATATAGTTTTTCCACGGATATGTACTCAGAGGGCCTAGTGATATGCTCTGGGACAGCACAAAATATGTCAGTTTCCCCTTCTACCAGCCAAATGTTGATCGTGTTTCCCCCGAAGCTGGGTTCGGGGCACCACAAACTGAATTCCATCCTCATGATAAAGTCAGACAGACATACAGCAGGGGGGGAGGGGCTATGCATTCTACAAATGCCGCCCAGGGCTCCCAAAATATTGACTCCACCTATTGTCAATGGCAGCTGAAATTCTACCATCAGGGGTCTACTTCTTTAGTTTAACATGCTTCTTTTAAATATCAAACTCTCCCATGAGGACAGCCCATGGAGCTGTTACCAGTCCATCATAAGTTACAAAATGTACATTAATTTATCAGCTGCCTGGGCGAGCAAGAGTTTTGATGCCTTTGGAGAGGAGGAGGGAGTCATTTTGGAGCTGAGATCACGGGGGATCCTACTGGGGAGGTTGAAGTGAGTCCGAAACCAGAGGGCAAAGGGCCCTGAAAGAGCAAACTCACAGCTTCACCAGGGATCTGAATGAGAGGGGTCATAAAAGAGACGACCTGTTGGCTGGAGTTAGCAGGTGACAATGCGGGACCCTGGGATGTAATATGATAGTCAGCAAGGCGGTACCTCCCTGCACTTCCCAGTACCAGAAGGCCATCGCAAAGCACCATAGAAAAGCCATCTTCACGGCCCATAAAATCAAAATAAAAGGGATCGAGGTGCACCAGGAGAGACTGAGGTGGGAGCCAGGAAGCATTTCCAGATAACGCGGAAATTCTCAGCTCTGCTTTCCTCACCCCTCCCCCGACTCTCCCAAAACTGTTCCTTCAAAGATGACTTGTGATCTCCTAACATCCAAACCCCAGGGTTCTACCTCCCTCCTCAGCAGATTAAAGGCCAATGCCCACACCTTCCTTGAAACCCCTGTGAAGGTAAGCCCGGGAGCCCTGGTGTGACCACTCTTGTTTTCCTTCTAACTGTGACCCAGACTCTGCCTTGCCTCTCCGTGCACTTACCTCGTCCCTAGGGGACCGCTGTCCAGCAGTTCTCAGCAAGGCGAGAAGGACTGGTTCCAAAGGGTCTCCACCACACAGGGCCTCGCACATGGCCAGTACATAATAAGCTACAGATGTGATAGAAGCAGTTAATGCATTAAAATGCTGGCCAAAGTATGGCTTGAAAGGATTACGCCATAGAAAGTCAGAGAAGACCCAGCACTCAGTTGGGTTTCTGAGGAAGACCCACTTTCACAACATCAACACCTGGACTTTGACACACAAACACCCACAAGGCATATTTTCTCCAGAGAACAACTGAAGAGGAGTGCTATCAACCTCAGGGCCCTCTGCCTCATTACGCTCTTCCTCCTGTATCCAAGGAGGCACAGAGGACTAGATCATCACAGGAAAGTTCCCGTGGATGGAACCCGAGAGGAGAGAGCTTCTTTGCCTCTCCTCCTCAGGGCCAGCTTCTCCAGCCCCTCCTGCTGCAGGCCCTCTAGCATCCTCCCTGACCCTGCCCTGGCCCGAGACGCACCAACTATCTTTGCAATGCACTCGTTCCGCCAGCTTACGTCTGTATGGTAGATACCGAGATACAGACCTAGATGAACAACATCAGAGAACACCACGCTCCTAACCTGTGGGCCCCCTCACCTCGTTGTCTTCCCTTTCCTTCCAGTGAGGTGCCACAGGAGTGTTGCCAGGCTCTCCCCCAACAAATGGGGAGCTCTCTAGGGAGCAACGCCATGATGGAGAGCCACACACTGGCCAACTCCTCCTCCCTCTGCATCCACCACTTGCCTTCAGCACCCAGCAGGGCACACCCAGTGTTCCCTCTGCCCATGTGGGCCCCTCCCCACCCCCATTCATGCTAGTACCTGAGTGATACATAGAACCAAGGGGCCTGAGGAGTGTCACGGAAGGGGAAGATGTGACCACATGGGGAAAGGTGGAAGGAGAGATGGCAGACAGGGAAGAACTGGAGGAATTCTCTGTGACCTCCGCAGTTTCTGATATATGCTGTCTTAGTCACCCTTTTCATCTTTGGTCCTGGCCCTGATCATTGAGATAAACCCTTTCGTCTGCTCCTCCACCTCTGCCCATTGAGCATGGAACACTGAGATTCGCCAGATATTCTGAGCACCAGAACCCATGCAAGAAAGTTGCCAAGGCAACGGAACACTTCCCTTCGGTATAAATACTCATGGGTGATACCCCTGAAGAGTAGAGCACAGACCCCTCCTTCTCCTCTCTTAGTCGGATCTGGCAGACTTCCAAGTTAGGGGAGCCGTGACTGGTTTTGACAGCGGGGTGGGGTAGGGGGGTCCCCCTCCAGACCAGCGAAGTCACTAAGGGACAATCCAGCAGGGAGAGGACTTTGCAGTTCTGATTGAACGCTCAGCTCCCACTGGGCCCAGAGGTGGGCATGGAGGCAGAAAGAAGACTAGAAGGGTACAAGTGGCATGAACTGTGGGAGAGGACTTCTGGAAAACCACAGTTCCAGGACACAGCACCCAGGTGTGAACCCTGAGATGCCAGTGTGCTGGGGCCACTAAGAGATGCCTGGGAATTTATGTTCTGGCTAGAGCTGCTCACCCTCCTTTTTTTTTTTATTTCTTCTTTTCCACATCTTAACATTTATGCCTCTTCCAGGTGGCTAACGGTTGGCCCAAGGTCTGAGGGTGCACGTGTGCATACACACCCCACAGACACCCAGCAAAGGAAATGGGTTTATTTCCACAGGGGGGCATTTAGGCCACAACAGGGCGGATCACAGCAAGGGCCCGAGTAGGACTATTCTCACTCTGAAAGCAGACACAGGTGGGATGGGACAGAAATCGTGCAGGACAGCAGGCATAGACTGCTCTGGCTACTTTTCCTGAACCAGAATCAGCTGAGGGCACACACCAGGGCCGGCAGAGGAGGCATCACCACAAGAAAGGACACATGTTTGCTGATGTTTTTATACCTTCCTTCATATACTCAGATGGGGGCGTGGTCATTCCTGTCCCCAGTGTCCACAGTCCGCAGCCCAGGCAAAGGGACAGAGAAGTGGGAGCAAAGAACAGGATCCAGAAAGAAGATCTACTGCGGCCCAAACTGTCATAACCCACTCTGACTTCGGTCATGAACTCTGCTAAGTTCCCTGTTCCCAAGGGTCACTAATAGCCATAGACAACACCCTTCAGAGACAAGAGGAAAAGAAAGAAAAGGCAAACGCCCCTGCTCAGCGCCCCCAGCTTGGCAGCGCCATTCTCCTCAGGCAAAGGTCACTGAGGAGCTGGCCATGGGCAGGGCTTGGCTCAATGTCGTCTGCTGGGGTCAAAGGCCAGGCTGGTTGGGAGGGCCTGGGAGCTGCCAGGAGCATGTTTAGAAATCACCGGGGTATCCCTGCACTTACGGTGACAGAGGCTGGGCCACCCAAGTCTGAGGGAGCCCAAAGGCTTGTCTTCTTTGGGGGGGCCCCTCCCCGGAGGAGTGCCACATGGCTCTCATGCCCCGCACACCACCTCGCCCGGCAATAAGTAAAGCACATCTGGGGAGGGGAGGGAGAAGCGGCCTCAGTGCAGCCAGTAGTGGAGGGTCCTCACTCGGTGGGCCCCACAGAGTCGGCAGGAAACATGCCAAAGTGGCTCTCGGGCCCACAGCCATGCCACCAGCCCTCATCAATGACCTCAAGGCCCGTGATGAGGTTCTCGGGCTGGAAAGAGATCCCGGTATCCCTGACTGCCCGGGAGTGGTACAGGGCCCGGGCACAGAGCTGTCTCCCACTCAGCCGCGGGTGGTGGGCCAGCGCTCAGCCAGCCGCTCATGGCTGTGGCATCAGGGCCTCCAGAGAGAGTCTCCTGCTCTGGGGGCCTCCTCTTCTGTCTGCGCCCAACCCGGCAGGGTGCTGGGTGCTGGCTCCTAACGCAGATCTACCCTGGGCCTGGAGGAGGCTGGGGCAGCCCTCTGCTGAGGCGGGTCTCTGGTTGGCCGGGCTGCTTCTGCAGGAAGGGACTCCTCGGTTTGCCTGGCCAGGGCTGGAGACAGATGTGGTGGCCACGGCCCTCTCCTTCTGCTTGGAAATCTCCCGTGCATGTGCTGGCTGCTGACAGACAGGCTCCTGCTCCTCTGTGTTCCTTGAAACCACTTCCTGCTGCTCACCCTTCCTCTGGGGTCCAGCCTTACTGCCCGGCTCCTGCCAGTAGCACTAGTCCGGGCGGGAGGCCTCTCGCAGCTCCTGCTCCCAGTGCTCCTGCCCCAGCGGCCGCCCCTCCTCCTCTGCCCACTGCTTCTCCTCCGGCCTGCGATTCTCCTTCTCCTTCTCCACTTTGGCCCAGAAGCTGTCTCTGCCAACCCCTTTGATCTCAGATATGGCCTTGGTCTTCTGGTACACAGAGCCCCCTGGGGCCTGGGGGCCTATGTCCCGGAAATGGCTGCTCTCCCTGGGGAAGGTACAGTTGGCACCTGAGGCCCCGGCCACCTTCTGCATGACGCACTCAGCCTCCATGTGCTCCTTGGTCCTCGCGTTGATGGTCACACAGGCCCCCTTCAGAAAGTGGCTATAATGCTGACATGGTCCGTGCACATTCCCTTCCACACATCGTTGACACCCTCACCCATCCACTTGATGAGGACAAACTTGGGCGGGCCAGACTTGGGATTCTTCACCCTGCAGAAAGCGTGCTTCACCTTCCTGCTGTTGAGCTCCTCCACCATCTCCAGGCACCCTCCCCAGTGCCGGCCACACGGATGTCATTGCTGCTACCCTCATAGGTAAAGAGAGTCCAGTCAGTCGGGAACTTCTCAGTGACCACACCCATGTGGGCCTCCTTCAGTGCCAGTCCCTTCTGGCTCAGGTTCACAGCCATGGCCGGCCCCACGGTCCCCACGTCACCGACCCCTGACCTCTCTTATTTTCCATACTTCCTCCTGGACCCACAAAACACAAATGACACAAGAGACAATGCTAGGATCAAGCATCCGTGTCCCAGTGCTGTTCAGAGAAGACTGCCTTCAACCCCTGCCCTAAGCAGACACCATTCCTTTCAAACATCCATCTCAGCCATCCCCTGCATCCAACTCACACCCAGAGCGTCACTTTTAGCCCATTCCCTTCTCTAGATCCCAGTGCTCCCATCTGTAAAAAGTAGTGGAGGGGAGCTTTCCTTGCCTCCATCCAACCTCCAATATTTCCAGAAAAGAAAAAAAAAAAGATGAAATTTTACATGTGAGGACCTCTTGGAGAAACTCTTCTAAGAAGTAGTCGGTACCATCAGCCCTACTGCCAGAAGGTAGGGGTCCCCAGGAAGGTTCCCAACAGTCCCAGTTCTCATTCTTTGAGGGAGGGATGGAACAACAATCCAGAACAAGTATCTTACGTTCCTTTCCCCTTGCCATCCACATCCTCAGCATTGCTCCCCACAAACATCCACTGTACCTAGCCTGAGCTACCCACACATTAGCAGCCACACCCAACATCACGCAGTTCATTATCACTGCCATCTCACACTCACTCAGCCTGCAGGACCACTGGACTCAGCCTTCCCAAAGCTTTCTCCAGCCACACAACCCAAACGACTCCTCCCCCAACTCTTGAAGCCCTGCCTGCACCAATTACGGGACACATCGCACTCCACGTTTTATCATTCATTTTTTGGAGGCCCCACATAGCATTTAGAACGGTGTTGTGCACCCAGCAGGCACGTAAGTGAAGATTTGTTTGGGGTGGATTTTTAAAAATCATTCATTGTTCAACAAAACCCGGTGACTTGAGTCTCTGGGTGTCCAAGACATCCTTCCAGAAGGAGAATGGAACCCCCCACATCCTCTGCTCCCTTTGCCAGCAGTGCTCTCCTCCTCCCCTTCTAAATGCCCCATTCCCGCTCTGGCCCGAAACCCCCTTTGCAATTCCAGTTACCCACACTGTCATAGCTGCCCCACCCCATCAGCCTTTTCCCCTACTCAGGATGGCTCAGGACCCCACTCCCCAAACTCCGACATCACCAAACCACCTCCTGAACCTCCCGTGGAGCACACGCAAGGTGTGATGTTAAAGCAGCATCACCAGCTTCAGAACAAACACTTTGGGACATGTACCTACATGGCCATCTTGTCAGGTCACACCTCACACCAGCCGTCTGTGTCCTGGGTCCAGATTCAAGGACCTCTTAGCAGCCTTGAACCTCTACTCAGAATTTCTGAACATGCAACAGCCACTAGGTTTTCTGGCAGGAAACTGGTATTGTCTCTCCCTGTGAGGAAACTCTACCAACCAATGAGTCCTACCCTCCTCCCGAAGGTGAAGCAGATATTAAGGGCCACCCCTTTTGTCCTCCCAGGCTCCCTGACAGTGGGCCTAGGGTCATGGTAAGAGGGTGGGCTTTGCTACCAGGCGAGCCGGGGTTCAAATCCATGGACAATTTGGTGAACCAGCATCTACTGAGAGCCTACTCTTGTTCCAAGGGGTCAGGGACTCCTAGAGTATGGTGATCAGACCAGCAGCAGCAGCGGCACCTGGGAACTTGTTAGAAATGCAAATTCACAGGCCAACCCCAGACCTGCTGAATCAGAAACTCTGAGAGTGGGGCCAGCAACTTGTGTTTTAACAAACTCTCCAACTGATTCTGATACACACTCAAATTCGAGGACCACTGATCTAGACCCTGGGGATACACAAAAATGAAAAACCTACCATCTAGACCAGCAGCTCTTGTCCCTAGCTGCATATGAAAATCCTTGGGGAGCTTTTAAAATAATACCAAAGCCTGGTCCCATCCCCCCTTAGCATCTCTAGGGGGGAACAAATAATCATATTGCAATGTGCAGAGAGCAAAGATTGAACAAGCATGCAATAAGAGAAAAGGCAGTCAGAAGATCAGAGGAAGTGGCTTCACTACATGTGCCTCTGTTTTCTCATCTGTAAAATGGGGATCATAATGTCCATCTTACAAGAGATGATGTATATAAATGCCTGGTATACAGTAGACGCTCAGTCTGCATTAGTTCTCTCCCTTCCCCAGACGAGGCCCCTTGCTGACTCTGAGGATCGGCAATTAGACTGATATTTTTAGAATGTCCCCTACATCAGTTCATCATCGAGGACCCCAGCCATGAAGGGAAAACCTGCTGGCTGTTCACAGCTTTGGGCAAGAGCTCTCTTCAGCAGCCAGCAAGATGTCCCCAGTGTCTTCGGTCCCTGTTCTGAAAAACAGCCTGGATCCTTGGGAACCAGACTGTCTCCAGCAGGCCGCTCACAGCCCAGACCTCTAACATCCTCAACTCTTTCAAAGAACAGCTCTTTAAAACAACTTTACAAAGGCCATTTGAATTACACAAGGAACACATTGTCCTAGTCCCACTCTTCTCAAGCTCTTTTTGCCTGTGGTTCCAGGCAGGTCCACTGGCTTGGGGTGAGCTCTCTCCACATCAGGCAGTCCTTCCTGATGCAGATCCTCGCATTATTCAGTCTCCCTGCCCAGCAACATCTGAATGCAGGCTTATAGGGGACTTGGCAATAGCCCCAAATTAGCCCGCCCTCCCTCCCCACAAGGCACAGGAGTGAGTGTGCAGTCACAGAGAGTGCCCTGAGTCTCCTATAATGCTGCAGACACGCAAACAACCCACAACCCTCCCGAACTGAACAGAGAAATGGGGGACTTCCTTGTAGCTGCCTCCTTGGGCTCTATGCTTATCCCAGCAGATGCTGAAAACATTTTTGGTCTCCTCTTGAGAACAACCTTCGCTGTCATTTTAAAATAAACAATAAGCAAACTGTGTCATTACTTTGTAGGCAAACCTTGTTTTTTTGTTTTTTGGAGTTTTTTAATACTAAAACCACTATCACTCAGTTTGCCCAGATTTGATTCCCTCTTTCCCTAGATTTCCCCAGATGAAGCTGGGCTGTTTCCAAAAATCGAATTAACGAAGAACAAGGTTTTGTCACCATTAAGGATAATTCAGGAAAAAAGAAATCTGCAGCACCACACTGGAAAACAGTTGCCAGAATGAAGAGCCCACAGGGTTTGGTAATAGGTGGCATCCCTGGCCGGAGTCCCCCTCAGGGGGCCTGCTTTGAAGGGAGGGCCACTTCAGGTGGGAGGGGCAGGAAAACGGTCAGTATGCTATCATCTATGAGGGGCTTCAGAAAGCAAACTCCAGGGGTGCCCGGGTGACTCAGTCAGTTAAGTGTCTGCTCAGGTCATGATCTCGGGGTCCTGGGATTAAGCCCTGCAGTCACATCGGGCTCCTTGCTCTGCGGGAGCCTGCTTCTCCCTCTCCCTCTGCCTGCCGCTCCCCGTTTGTGCTCTCTCTCTGTCAAGTGAATAAATAAAATCTTGAAAGAAAGCAAGAAAGCAAGAAAGAAAGCAAGAAAGCAAGAAAGCAAGAAAGCAAGAAAGCAAGAAAGCAAGAAAGCAAGAAAGCAAGAAAGAAAGAAAGAAAGAAAGAAAGAAAGAAAGAAAGAAGGAAAGAAAGAACTCCCACACCAAATAAGGGAGTGGCAGAGGGGACACAGAGAGAAGGGACAAGACTTCAGAGAAAAGGGTTTGGACACCCCAAAAGCAGGAGCCAGGATCATCCTCCAAAGAGGTGGTGGGCTGCCAGGGGAGAAACAGTGTCTTCAGGAGGCCAAGGCCTGCCGTAGTTTCCTGCCCCTGACCCACAGAACCCCCACAGAAGAATCTGGAACATGAGACAGGAAGAAAAATCCCTGCAGAAATGGTCGGAAAGGAACAGGAAAAATAAAGGTGCCACTCAGCTTTTCTCCCGTTCCCCGAGCAGTAATGCCAGGGCCTGATTCCCTCCCAGACGCTGCCAAGTCACTCTCTCCTAGCCCCATCACCCCTCCTCTTCCTTCCCCAAGTCCTGCCATGTGCAAAATAAGACCTCTGCTCAGGCTGGCCTGAAGAGAATGAGATATTTTCTCCTTGGCTCTGCATTTTCATTCAGTACAAGTTCAGGCTGGGCAAGAAGCCCACAAGTGTGTCATGCTACACCCCAGTGCTCACCTCCAGTATTGTCAAGTGGCTCAGCAGCCAGACCCTGAGCCCCGGGAGTTGCCCTCACAACCCTTAGGAAAACATGGCCGAAACCAGAATATGACCCATGTCCAGCTTTGCTCATCAATGCATGCCAGGCTGGGACTCCAATGGGGCAGAGGGAGGCAGGCAGGACAGGGCAATAGTTGTGTCATTCGGTAGCACTTGGTCATTGGCACTAATGGTGCAAAGAGATATTGGGTAATCAAAATGATGGATAATCAATAACCCAGCATAATGGACATTATTGTTAGGAGACGACATGATTTTTCACAGCAGAGTTATGAAGGACCTATTTATTCAAAAATGAATCTACCTTTCCTGAACACAAAGACGAGGAATGATAGAAAACAGCCACACAAAAAGAGAGTCAGTTCAGGATCTAAAATTGACCAGATAGTACATATATAGAAATAACTGAGAGTTAGCTGTATGAAGAAGAAACATAGGAAGTTAAAGCTGAGAAGAACCTAAGACATTTAGTGTCCCTTTTGACAGATGAGAAAACTAAGGCCCAGAGAAGTGAGGTGGTATCTCGTGTCACATAGCCATTTGGTAGAAGAGCTGGAATTAGACCTGGATGGTCTAAGCAGAGCACTGTTCACTTAGCCACCTTGGTCCAAAGGCATCCCCTTGAAAAGAACCATCATCCTAAACCCCTGGACACACCCTGGACACCTTGCCCAGTGTGTCTCCTAGACCCTCAGACCTCTTGGCATTGGCTGTTTCTGTAATTACCATATTTCCCTACACACAAGTCACCCTTATGTGTTACTGACTACCCTAGGCTGAGTACCAAAATGATTCACAAATCACTGCCCAACTGTCTGAAGTCACAACACGGTCTTTGATGGCAGCTCTTCATATGATTCAAATCAGTAGCTAGGATCAATGCCCTCACGTTCAACTCTAATAATCATCTTGGTATTTGGGTGACTCTTTCGATTTTTCCTAAAACTCTTTGATGTTGTACCTAACATGTTGTTCACCAAACCCTGGGGGGTTAAAGGAGAAGGAGGGATTGAAATACCTATTTCATATACTTCCCTGTTGAACTTACCCATAAGTAAACACCTGGCAAGAGGGGTAGAGAGACTATAACAGAAGCCTCCTGACTTCCAGATCTGAGCCCTTTCCTGAGCAAGTTGAGAGCAGGAATAAGAAGCTAAAATTCACAAGAAGTGGGGGTGCCCGGGTGGCTCAGTGGGTTAAGCATCTGACTCTTGATTTCGGCTCAGGTCATGATCTCAGGGGTTGTGAGATCCAGCCCCATGTTGGGCTCTGCGATGGGTGTGGAGCTTACTTAAGATTCTCTTTCTTCCTCTCCACCCCCCCACCCCCCACTTTGAGAGTGAGCAGTGTGCTCACTCTCAAATAAATAAATAAATAAATATTAAAAACAAAATATAATTCACAAGAAGCTTTGCAAGTGCCATAAGGACACTGATAACCTGCAGACAAACACAAGATACAGGGGTCTGGGGCAAACTACTCTGCATCATACTTCAGCAATACTTCCTTTTTCTTTCTTTTCTTTTCTATTAAAGTATAACTTGAACACAGTAAAGTGTATAAATCATAAGGGAAGAGCTGGGGAAATCTTTGCATATGTATGCACCGATGTAACCACCATCCAGGTGGTGATTTAGAGCATTCACAACTACCCAAAGGCTCCCTCATGCCCCCTTCCAATCAAGAATAATCTTTATCTGACCTGTACCCCACGTGCCAGGTTTTGCTTGTTCCCGAACTTCAGATAAATGAATGAGTGTAGTATATAAACTTTTATATTTGGTTTGTTTGTTGGACATTCTGTTTGTAAGGTTCCTCCATGCTGTTAGTATGCCAATAGTATGCTCTTTCTGGTTGCGGTAGAACACTCTGTTGCAACAATACACAACAATGTAGTTATTCATTCTACTGCTTACAGAAACCTTCTGCTTGTTTCCAGTTTGATGTTATGAATAAAGCTGATAGGAATGTTCTTGCACATAGTTTAATGAAGACAAACCCTCATATCTGTTGAGTATATTCAGGTGCAGAACTGTAGGGTCATGGGGTATACATAATAGATACCACCTAAATTTTTTCAAAGCAATTGCACCAACATACACTCCACCAGCAAAGAGAGTTCCTAGAGCTCCGCGTCCTCACCAGCACTTGGTATTATTGGTAAAGACTCTTCTTTAAAGTCTCACTGGGAAACAAGGAACCCCAGGTCGATTTTCAGACAACTGACATTAGTCTTCAAGTAGCTTTTAAAAAAACGCTGACAATTTTACTTCTTGAACAGAGTAAACCACCTAATCTTTGCCAGCCCATACTGAGACGTGCAGAGAGATATCTGCCCCTATATTAAATACCTAGGGATTTCACTGTCTCCTCCTTCCTGGGTAGATGTCACTAATGTATCAGCAAGCCATAGCACCTCCTTTTAATCTCTGTTCTAGGAAATATTCAAGATGGCCCAATCAGGAACTTTAATTTACACACAATCGTAAGTCAATAAGTTCTGGTCTCAATGTGTATGGGCTTCTTTGCTGCTATAAGGCTATTTCTATCTTCTGAATGGTGAAGGTTGCCCCATAAATAAATGAGTTATTACTCATTTCATTTGTTTTTATGTAGCTTGGCAAATGTTACTCAAACAATCTACACACCCTTAAAAAGCACATATTTTAGGTTACTGAGCTAGACATTCTGGAACTCACCAAAAAAACCCGAAACAAAACAAAACAAAAACCACCAGGCTTTCTTTAAGAGCAGCTTTCTTCACCCTAGGGTAAATCACATAGAATGTTGTCACCTGCCTTCTTCCTCTCACTTTACCCAGCCAACCTCTTTCCCAAATAAAATGAGGTTAAAACAAACATCAATCATGGCCTTTTCCCTTGCTTTTGGGGAAATCAAATCTTAAGGGAATGAAAATGGAAAAGGGAAACAGTCCCGCATATAGGGCCATGGTGATGGAGTAAATGGGTGACTGAAGGTGATGATGATAATGTCTAGTTTTCTCTTGGTCAAGCTCAACCTTATCCTTTCCTTCCGTGAGCTCTGCCCACCACCACCTTCCTTCTCTCCAGCTACTTTCTCTTGATGCCCTTGCCCCAGTGACTGAAGAGAAACATGCTATTCAGTCCACACTTTACCACCAAGTGCAGTGCCCAAGACAAGACATATTCCCCAACCTTACAAAATACACCAAACTTCAAGAACATCTCTGTGGACTGGCACGTGCAGGCGAAGAGAGGATGAGTCTCAAACTCCTCCCTAAAGTGGGTAAGAGTTAAGGCAGAACAATGGAGCACTAGTGGAGAGTGCTTTGCCCTCTAGTAGAGCAAAGGACAAGAGTAAGAAAAAACATGGGAACTTTAGAGTCTGTAAACAGGACAAGCCGATCTAAGTGGCTTTCCACACCACTGTGTTGCTGATCCAGCCACCGCTCCTAAGGAAGGCCTGACTCTCTCATTAAAACAAAAGCTGTCTGAGCACAGTGACTGAGAATTTTAGGGACTTGCTTAGAAACACTCTCACATATGCGGACAGATGAGGCTATGTACAATTTTGCTCATCGGCATTCTACAGCCCTCAATTTCTCAATTCATGGTTTCTGGCTTGGCACTCTAGATGTCAAGTGCAAGTGACTGTGAACAGCTCCCTGGCTTTTCTGGATTGAAAAGCTGATTCTGTCCCTGTGTAGCAGGGTAACCATGTTGACAGGGCAGCTAGCATTGGGGAGTGGGGGATGGGAAAAGGAGTGGGCATAGGAGAGTCAGACCCACGAGGTGACTCTAGACCCAGACCCCTTGGGAACCAGCTGAAGAACGCAGAGACAGCATCTGAGTAGGGGCACAATACCAGAGCCACTCACGTGAAGACAAAGTTCTTAGATCACAATGCTCCCCTCTACTGAGCTTACTCTTTCTCCAGGTATCTTTTTGGGGCCAAAATCAAGATTTCTCAGGAATCTAAAGTCTTACTCCATCCTGAGAGACCACTGACTTCTTGTCACTTGGTTTAAATTTTCATTTGATTTCCCTTATGCTGTCCATTCATAAGGACTACCTTTCTTCTGGCTGGACCAAAAGTAAAACTACCACTATTCAATGGGTAAAACAAGATTGGGCGAGACTTCCATTCTCCCCTCAGGCTTCTGACCTCATTACTGTTTGATAACTACATAACCTTTGTAAGAAACACATCTTTTTCAGAGACAATCATCTTTTAAGATACAAAAAGGAACTAGTAGAAAGAGGGGCAAGGAGTAGCCATCAGTTAAACAAACATAACATTAATTGAAAGCATGTATTTCTCAGGCTCCTGGGTGGCTCAGTTGGTTAAGCAACTGCCTTCTGCTCAGGTCATGATCCCAGGGTCCTGGGATCGAGGCCCACATCGGGCTCCTTACCCATCGGGGAGCCTGCTTCCTCCTCTCTCTCTGCCTGCTACTCTGCCTGCTCGTGCTCTCTCTCTCTCTCTGTCAAATAAATAAATAAAATTAAAAAAAAAAAAAAGCATGTATTTCTCAACATTCCAGTCTTCTGGTTTTCTCTGTTCATTAACTGATCTTATCCCACTGAAAAGTCTGACTACAGGTATAATGAACAACTTGAGAGAAGTCAGAGTGGGACACATCAGTAAGTGCTCCTTGAGGGCAGGAAGTTGGCCTTATTCATTGCTGTCTTCCTAGCACTTACCATAGAGCTACACACACACACAAAGACTTACTAAATATTAATGGAGGGAATACATGAATGAAGAAAATAAATGAGTAATTTAAAACATTGTATACATCAAAGGCAAAAATTCTTTTAAGTTTTTATTTAAATTCCACTTAATATACAATGTAACATTAGTTTCAGCTGTACAATATAGTGATTCAACATCTCCATATATCACCCAATGCTCATCACAGCAAGTGCACTCCTTAATCCCTATCACCTATTTCACCCACTCCCCCCACCCACCAACCATCAGTTTGTTCTCTATAGTTAAGAGTGTTTCTTGATTTGCCCCCTCCTCTCTCTCTCTCTCTCTCTCTCTCTCTCTCTCTCTTCCCTTTGCTTCTTGGCTTTGTTTCTTAAATTCCACATATGAGTGAAATCCTATGGTATTTGTCTTTCTCTGACTTGTTTCACTTAGCATAATATACTCTAGATCCATCCATGTTGTTGCAAATGGCAAGATTTCATTCTTTTTGATGGCTGAGTAATATTCCATTTTATACACACACGCACACACATGCACACCATCTTCTTTATCCATTCATCAGTGGATAAACACTTGGACTGTTTCCATAGTTTGGCTCTTGTTGATAATGCTGTTACAAATATCAGAGTGCATGTACCCCTTTGAATCTGTATTTTTTTATTCTTTGGGTAAATACTTAGTAGTGCAATTACTGGCTCATAGGGTAGTTCTATTTTTAACTTTTTTGTGGAAACTCGATACCGTTTTCCAGAGTGACTGCACCAGTTTGCATTCCCCCCAACAGTGCATGAGGGTTCCACTTTCTCCACATCCTCTCCCAAAGGCATAAATTCTTAAGGGACACAAAATAACAGACAGGTTGTGCCTATAAAACTGTGGGATAGGAGTAATAAATGAAGCATAAGAGAAAGAAAACAAAATTAAGGACACAAGGATCAATCAAAAAGTCTAAAGCGTTGCCAGATAGACTGTGGTAATAAAAACTGCTGTCCTCAATTACCTGAATGACTTCAAGCACAAATGAAATTATATAGCTCTGTATTACTCACGAGGGCTGACCTAAGATCAACATGCCTAAATTAGACAAAGTCAGGTTTCCATTACATAAAATCATTTACTAACAATTAGATCTGTCCAGTAATAAAATGAGTTGTCTTGTGGAGTCAGGAGCACCTTGTCATGGAAGACAGGGATCATCACCAGTCAGAGATGGTCCAGAGGCAATTTCTGCCTCAAGTGGGACTTAGACTCGAAGGACTCTAAGACCTCATCCATAACTAATATTCCACTAATTTAGAACGTGTGGTCACAAGGGAATAAAGTTAAGTGAAGCAGACTTTCTGGAAGAGGAAAGTTTGGAGTCAGATTGGGAAGGAGGTGACACAGAATGGCAAGTTAGTCTAGTTACTACCATGAATATTGGAGTGTGGGACCTGAAAAGCTCACTAAGGAGAAGAGGATTAGAAAACTCACCCAGAATAATTGTGTTATGTACACTTTAGGGTACATGCATATTATTCTCAGAATCATCTGTTTAGAGTAAATTGAGACCTTCCTAAACTGGCAGAGAATCCTAACCTGGATTAAACTGAAAAGTAAAACTCTTAGCAGATATTTAACAAGTCAATGCAACGTGGAGAGGCCATGGAGTCTGAAATTAAAGGAAGCCAACAACAAGACAAGGCTAACCCACAAATCTGTAACCAATTTGAAATTTGAGAATGATGGTCTCTGAGCTGCCACCATAAAAGCACCCATCCTGGCAGCCTTGGACTTTGTCATTACCGAACCAGGGGTCGTTATTTTATGAATCCTATATTGTAGCTGAGCGAGACAGACAACAGCACCTTCTTTCATTTTGCTGGGATAATGGCCAAATATAACTCACTTTACTATAACTTAAAGAGCATTGTGCCCATCTGTTCACAATCGATGGGAATAATTGAGGGGTGGAATGTGCCAGGTACTCTTGGACAATTCTGTGGAAGTGGGTCAGGGGCTTTCTTGGCTATTTGCCATGTGACAACACTCCCTTCATCTGCGAACATATGGACTTGATGAAACTGTCACTTGGAGGGCATGGTACAACAGGGCTTGGGCCATTCCATTTCTATGAGAAACTTTACCTAAGTTATAGCAAGGGACTAGCCTTCATATTCTGTGTTACATCGTGAGAAATTCTTGGAAGCATTTAGCTTTGTGTTATCTCTCTTAGGAGAATCTAGCTTTGGCCCTCAAAGTAAAAGGGAAAGTTGTGACTAGATGTCATTGCTGTCACCATCTTGAGTTTAAAGCAGGGAGGTAAATCACCACAAAGGAAAAGAGTGGCCGGGTGATGTCCTGAGACCACAGACAGACATCCACTGTCCACCTCTCCTAAGATATAGCACTGCTAGGAGGCAGGAAGGGCTCTCAAACATTTTCTCCTACATTTGAAACAGTCCAATGGTTGAATAAGAGAAACCTCACAAACAGTGGCTGGGAAAACGGTTTGGGTACTACTGGATTATTTTTCAACATAATTTTCAATAAAAAATAAGGGCACTTACTGAAAAATCCTTCTGATGTCTGTCTTTTCAAGTGCAGAAATTTTCACTTATGATTTATTAAAAAAGAGAGATGAGAATCATTCATTTGAGGCCTGGTAAAAGCAAGGAAGTCTCTCTTAACTCTCAGCTAGGAATTCCCCAAACCATGATCCTCTTTTATTCAATCTTTCTATAGTGAAAATCAAGGTAAGCCATGAAGGCAGAAGAGATGTCACTAAAGGATACCCTAGAGTCAATAGGGAGCATTGGTAGATGAGATGTTTGGTTTCTTGGTACGAGCTGGTGGGTTATCTCCTTTTTCTCCACACCTACCTTACCTAGACAGGGTGCAAACCAAGATGGGGCCACCAGCTCATGGAGCCATCATGGCTGCAAGTAGCACAGCCTGGTCCCTGATGGCCTAATTATGGGTCATTCAGATTCTTGACATCTTTTTTCTCCTCCTAAGTATTTCTCTGGTCGCAGTATGTTGAAAGCATTTCTAGGAAAAGGGGATTATGTTGTAAGTTAAAAAAAAATGTTTGTTTTTCTCCTGATTTCAATTATTCAGGCCCTCAGTGCCCTTGACTCCCCCAGCCTCCCTTGTATGCCCAGGAATAAAGAACTGTGGGCTTGAATACCAATGTCTACCAGCATTGCCAGGAACACAACATGCAGCCCTCTGCCCACCACACTCATGGCTTCTTCTCCTTTGCATGACAGCTCAAGGTCACCTGCTCCTGGAACTCTTGCTTACTCACTACACTGGCTCTGACCTTGTGCCTCCCTCTTCACGATATCAGCATCTTTGAGTCACGTCATGCATATTTGTCTATTCTCATGATTAGGAACTGACAACATGAAATAACAGAACAAAGCAAGAGGCCCTGAATTCAAGACTTGGCTTCTTCTTGCTAGCTTGGCCACCTTAGGCAAAATCTCTTAACCTATTTGAGCTTCAGTGTCCTAATCTGGAAAAGGGTGATGATAATCACTGCCCTACCTACCTCAGAAGGCTATTGTGGATTTCAAATGAAATAACACATAGGAAAGCTTTTTATACACTGTGAAGAGGCTGCTTCTGTTGGTGGTCGTGCAAAGACCATATCTCTTCCTTATACTTCCAGCATCTGAAATAGGGTTGTGCCTCCTCTGCGGGTTCAGCACAGATTTGGCTTCAATGCCACTGAATCCTCTCCTTGTCCCTATAGTGCTAAATACAGACCCTCTGCCCAGCTTTACCATGTATGCTCAGAAGTGAAGTTTCCATGCACATCATTATAGTGAGGCCCACTGAGAATGCTCTTACAGTCTGGCCTCATGCTTTCCCAGACAAGATACAGAATGGCAGATCCAGCCCTCAGAACCTGCTCGAGCAGACAATAGCAGCAGCTTAGTGGCGGCAAGTCTCCACCAGCAACACTGGCCACATTGGGACATCTAGTCCCACTTCCCAGAAGTCATCCCCACGATACCAGGTATTTTTTCCCCTTCTCCTTAGCACCACCACCTGCAGAACTTCCATTACAACCAAACTGCAGCCAAAGTCCCTGGCACTACTCACCTTACCATTTGGCAAGCTTAACAGTCCATAATTCTCTCATGGGGACTTGTTTTTAGAGTCATAACTAAAATCTCTGATTGCCCACAGAAAGCACCTGGGAGACCAAAGAGAGAAGGATGCTACGTGACATCTGAAGCCACCACTTGCCTATCTGCCCTGCAGTAGTGTGCTGATGGCCTCCTGCCTTCCTCCCTGAGTGTCTGCGAGGAGGTCTGCCTGTAATTAGGAGCACTTACAGTGATACTAACTCGCTCAACAACTTCAACAGCTGACACCTATAAGCATCTCCTTTGTTTTACAACAAAGCAAATTCAATCATTAATGGCCTTTTGTAGAATTTCAATCCACATTCTCATTCAACAGGGCTTCAAAGGCATCCCCAAACCATAGAAATGCTGCAGGTAAAAATAAATTACTATTTCTTGCACTTTATTTCATGGACCCCAGAGTCAACCTTTCCCTAATGGTCTGATAAAGAAGGTAAGAAACAGCTGAGTGCTCATGAGTGACTTGTACAATATTTTATAAACATGAAAGAGAAATCAATATCAGAGTGCTATGGAGGTGGCAGTGATTTCCCCCGAAAAACCTGAAATGCCCTCCCCAGTACTAAAATTCTATCATGTTTTAAATACCTCACTCAAGCTGGACTTCTTTCATAAGGCTTTCTCTGATCACTCCAGACTAACAAAATTCATTCATTCATTCATTCATTCAATATCTATTTATTTAAGCATTATATGTACCAGGCACTGTGCTAACTCCTGGGATAGAACAATCTAAACAGTCAAAATCTCCGTCTGGTGGCTCCATCCTCTGATCTACTAATAGAAGTAATGTTTATATACCGGCATTAAATACAGTCTTTCACAAAGAGCACTTTCCTGGAACTCCTATTATTCTTTACTTTACAATATAATTATGAACATGTCTTTTTAAGCAGGTTGAGGGTAAAAGCATTTCTGATTTCTTCATGATCTGCTAAGAGAAAATGCTGCATAAATAAACACTGAATGACAACTTATCTAATTATGTGATATAGATAGATAGAGAGAGAGATAATGTTTAATTTCCCTATGTAGCTTATAAGTTTCTTCAAAGACAAGAATCTCTCTGTTAACATTTCTGTATCTTCTACAGCACCCACCCCCGGGCTGGGACATAGCTCATTCTCAGTACATACTTAGTTGAATTCAGTAATTCTGCTAGCAGTGGGGATTCCCCTTCCATGCCAATCCTGTTAATCATACCCTAGATTTAAAAAATGGGAAGCCCAAGGCCAAGGAAAACAATATAGTCAGCTCTAGTTACCTATATTCCCCCAACATGCTGGCTAAGCTTTCTCCCAGACTAGAGCACTGTGTTTGTGAGGAAGAAATAAAGTCATCTTTCATCCAGGAGGACTGACATAAGCCACCTGTGCATTCCAAGAAGAAAACCAGAACAAACTTGGAGCACCAAGCCTGACTTTGGACAGCAAGACCACCCATGGAAACATCCATCATGTGACCCACACAGGATCTGCCTGCCAAAAGATCATGAACCCAGGAGTCAGGGCCACCCACCCTGTCAGGGGTACAGCTGTAGCCAAAGCCTGGCCAGAGAGGCCAGAGACCCAGGGTATTCTCATTGCCCCATGGACCCATACTCGCTATCTTTTGGCTCAGTCTCTCAAAATCCATCTCTTAGAATAACCAGCTCTGCTCTGATCACCCTTAGGGGATGCCACAGCTGATGAAGTCAGTAGATAGAGCTGACATCTGCTGGGAGACGGACTAATATCCTTTACTAGCCTAGGTGAGATCCCGTGAGGTGATGATGCTCTCCCAAATCCCCACAGGCATCTGTGAGTCCTACCAACTATACCACCAATGAGTACATGATTAGCATTGGCTGAGCACACTCAGCCAGCACACCAGGAATGGCATCAGAACGTCTATGTGTCACCTACAAGGGCATTAACCTGAATCAGAGAGCTCTAAGTTCTAGACATACTCATAGGCTGTCTCAGGATTTAACATCTGAAAGTCCAAGGCATTTACCCTAAAGCCCATCCTCCTCGTTCCCAAAATTAGAAAGTACCCCAGGACCTTCAAAATCAACATTAAATGATCAAAAATTAAATTCCCTTTTCTATCCCAGCCACAATGCGAGACTTTGCTTCAGTCTTTCCAGATCTGAGCAGTCTGACTCCTGCTCGTGTTAGGTCAGCCTATTACCCTTACCCATCCTCATGATCCCAATGGATCCTGAGGAAGCTGCTCTTGGAAGTCAGCAATGACATTTAGTCATGCAAAGCAGTGAGCTGACTTCATTTTCCTCAATAAATATTTCATTGAGATTCAGAGAAATAAGAGAAACCTTATTCATGAGATTTATGTTTGTCTTAATGATTCACAGCATAATTTGTTTCAATTAAATATTTATTTTAATATCTTCCTGGGACTGAAAACTTCTGCCCATTCATCAGTGAGTCTTTGTATCATCAGTCCCCTCACAGCTATGGAGACATTGGGAATAGCCTCATTCTTCCCCAAAGGGGAAGTTTTTCCTTTCCAGCCCCCTCTGAACGGGGAGCCTAAGCCATGCCCTGACACACCCCCCAGGGCCCTGTGGGTCAGTCTCCATTCCCTGCTCCCTGTCACTTGTTCTCAACCCCATCAACATCCTCAAAGCTCATGCTGCTCAGATACCTCTCTCAGACACAAAATCCCAAGAAACTCTGTAGAACAAGGCAGGGGCAAGGAAGAGTGGGGGCACTGCGGTACGGTAAAAAGGAGACAGGAATCGCAGTAAGGAGCTGTGAGTTCCAATTCCAGTGTCACCACCTCTGGCCATTTCCCGCTCGTACAGTGTGGAAATATACTGTCGGAAGAATCAAATGAGATGATGGAGGTGCTTTATAAACTGTAAACAACAATAGCTACCTCCCAGTGGTGTTGTAACAAATGAGAAGATACATTTCTGGTATTTAGGACAAACCTGGTATATAATATATGCTCAAATAAGACATAGTTATAAAAATAAGAGAAACGAAATTTGTTAAAAAAAATAAATGAAATTTGTTTACTTTTATTAGAGTTCTATAACTAAATACGCCTCACTGCCCAACTTTTTTACATGTGGCCTAAGTGAGCGTTCCTATTACTCCTATATAGAACTCTTAGTAATATCCAGAACTGTGTCAGGGGCAGAGAGTTTCTGTGTGTGTGTGTGTGTGTGTGTGTGTGTGTGTGTGTGTGTGTTGCTCCTTAACTGTTCATATTTATGCACATCTTCACAGTCTCCTCAGAAAACTCTCCCTCAGAGATGGCATAAACCCCACTCAGTTGCTAAAACTTCCCTGGATCTGAAGAGGAACTTCCCCTGTGTCCTTCACAGGGTGAAGTCTCTGCCCCCCCCACCCTCTTGGCCCCAAGAGCAGCCCCCATCAAGTGGCAACCAGGCTGTCTGCCATCTGTGGTCCCTCTAGCCTGACCCCAGCTGAGAGCTCACCACTCAGCCTCCCTGAAATCTGGCTCCTGGCACAGATGGAAGTGTCTCTCGCATCCCCATGGAATGTTGCTTGGGTCCACCAAGTGCAGCAGTCACTCTCAGGGAAGGCACTCTTCTCTGCCTTCCTCCATGCCACCCTCAGGGAGGCTTCCTGGATGACGGGAAGGTTCCCAAAGCAGCTTGAAATCCAAAGAGATTTTACCTTTCACATTAATTAAATGTCATTTCTAAAAATTTTAGATCCCTGGCACTGTGAAGAAGATTTACTATGCCAAAGCAGAAAGGGCTTCCAAAAAGCAATTATAAAAGCTTATAAGTTAATAATGGCTTTGTACCTTATACTACTAGAACTAATTTCATTATCTGAGAAACTAAAAACTGATGTTCAGTAACTTGATGAATGCCCCAATCAACAACTCCTGAAGGAACAATCCTCTACCACCACACCATGCTAAGTGTTTCTCTCCTCCAGGAAGCCGTCCCAGAACACTCGCACCACGTCTGAGTCATCCATTCACTCTAGACACCACCCACTCCACTCCACACCCACACCCTCACACACACAGCCGCTGTTCCTCTACTTCTTCCGGAGCCAAGGAATCCTAAATTAACACCAGGGTGCATTATTTTCACACTCATTAAAGGATTAGCTGAGGTTTATTAGCCCAAAAGAATGAATGAACTATTCTGGGTGCCAAGGCACTGCCAAGGTAAAAGAGGTTTTGGGCAGACAGCACTTTCCTAGTACCTTTCAAATCACACCAATTCTGCCTTTCCCAGAGATGATGCTTAATAAATGTTTTAGTTATTTAAATAATCAAATAATTTGCGGATTCTTTCCCTACCATATGCTCAAGGAAAAAACACCACTGTTTTCCTTTTTCATAAGAGAAATTCCCAGTATAGACCCCCAGCTCAGGGTAGCGGCTCAACTTGTCCACACACTGGCCAGTACCCTGCCCCTCCCCCTCCCCCCCCCCCAACCGCCCGGGCTGTTGCAGGTCAGAATGAAGCCTGCAATGTCTGAAATCTGATCTTCCATCTGCCACTTGATCTTCCATCTGTCACTTCCCCAATTCGGCAGGGGGCTGTGGGCTGGAAGATACAGAGAGGTCTCCAGGGACCCAGCTGGCAATGAGCAGATGTTAACTTGGACATCAAACGGGATAGAGGTAACTCTGCTTCAAAGCAAGAAGAGGCCAATGGTCATAGTCAAGTATACTTTCATGGCCAGAGGAGACCCCAAGATGTCACTGAAAGGCCCAACACCTGATTCTTCCTCCAAGCATCTAGGGTATAGGTATTCTCATCCCAGTGTCCAGATGGAGGAGAGGAAAGAACGTGAGGTTTAGAATAAGAAAACCTAGGTTAGAATCCATTAGACATGCTCAATAACTTGGGCAAGTCACATAACTTCACTGAGTCTCAGTTTTCTCATCTGTGAAATAGGGACAGTACTATTGCGAAGTTTGAGATAAGCACCTAGGACAGTTCCTGGCCCATAAGTAGTACATAATCAAAGTCCAAAAACTAAACTGCAGCACAACCATTATCAACAGGCCATTTTCTCTGAATTCTTTTTCCAGTAGAAAGACTTGATTTTTGTTGTGTGTCTAAACTATTTTTGCTGGCCCTTGCATGACTAATCAAAAGCTACAGAGAGACTACCAGCTGGAATGGAAGATGCAGCCTCTAATCATGGCCAGAGAGAAGCTATCTGTCCAAAAGAGGGATGAAAGCTGAGCCATCGCCTTCCCCTCATGAATACAATGTCCAGGCCAACTAAGTTAACAGCACCATAAGGATATTTTAAAGCATCACAGTCACTGAAAGTTAAATCTGCATCATGCCCTTCATTTGGATACAGAAGTTTTATTTTATTATTTTTTTTTTTTGGATACAGAAGTTTTAAACCACCAAATTTGTTTCTCCATAGACCATGTCCTGGCAAATAGATCTTTTCTTTAAAAATGAAACCCCAAATTTGTTGGCAATCCTGTCTTCCACACTGAGAAATATTCTGGAAACCAATTTAAATTTATGAAGCTGCTTATATTTATGATAAAATGGAAGCAAATCTGGCTGAAGCAGAGACCTCCATTCCAGAGATAACTGACCATTCATTTATTGGTGGCTGCCCCTAGCTAACCCCCGAACAACAAGCTGCCCCTTGCTCAACCTCCCTGCAGGAACCCTGGGTCATTCTGAAGCACTCGGAAGGAGCTGAAAAAGTAGGGGAAGCAAACAGCATTAAATCAAGGGACACACCCTCTACAGCCAAGGTCAACACCCAGGAGGGGCAGCAGGCCTTGGACAGTGGCGGAAGGACTCCACCCACACAGCACTTTGAACAGAAGCTCTCTTCCAACTGAAGGCATAGAGCTGCTAATCTGACGCACACCCAAAACAGAGATGTGGGTAAAAATAAAATTACGACTGCTCCCGTGAGAAAGCCAGGAAGAGAACATATTGAAACAATCATGGCCTGAAGCCCTGCCCAACACCAATGCTACTAAGTGACCTCAGCCAGGGAGAGGAAAGGATTGATCAAGTTACTTTCCTTGCTCAAAATCTCCCAATAGTTGCCCATAAACTACTAAATAAACTCCTAAAACTATTATGGAACATAAGGCCCACTCAGCCAAACTTTCCAGCTTTCTCTCTTATTGTCCCAAATCCCCTGCACACGGGCTCGCAATGAGCATACGCATACAACCTCCACAAAAAGACTATTTCCCAAACTCACCAAACCCCCCCACTCTGTCCCCTTCCTCTGCAGCTCTCCTCCATCTCCACAAGTGCAGCTAATTTTACCCATCCTTCAAGGCCTTTCAAGGCCAAATCTACAGCTGGAATTCTCTTCTCTGCTCCACGGCACTTTCCAACTAAATAAGCCTTCGCTGTCATTTCCATAAAGACAAAGACCACCTGTCTTGTTCTCTATCATAATAGTACCTTCGTAGACTAGGTATTCAATAAAAATTTGCCAACTTAAGGAGTACCTCAATGCCAAGGTGTTTCTTCTGTAACTTGAGTTTTCTAGTCCTCACCGGACAAGACGTCCCCCTTAGCAGAGGCGACCCTGCTATGGACCTGATTTCCTTTCTCATGTAGTATCTCAGCCCCTGGAAAGTCTGATCCCATGCTGTCCAGGAGCCCTCCTCACATCTCCCTGTGCTCAGGGAGCACTCCGCGGGCCACACCTGCCACGTCCTTCTCCTGCTCTGGCTGCCCACTGCTGCTGGACGATGCACAAGGTGCCCTCTCTGAGAGTACCAGCATCTGACCCAGAGCTGCTCCAGAGCTCTCACATCCCCAGCACTCCAAGTGCCAGACCGCCTGAGCTCCCCAGAGTCCCCACTGCCCCGGGATCAAGCCCTGATGGAAGCAAAGCCCTTCTTCCCCACTCTGTGTTCACGAGGTGGCATCTCTGTACCCGTATGTCACAGAGGGTCCTCATGAGAACAGTTCCTTCAGCTTCTGCACAGCACTCCTCTCCCGAGGGCTCAGACGCCATGCCATGGGCTTGGGGTTGGCTGGAGATGAACATCTGGGAAAGAGACCACGTGGTCTCTCCAAAACCCATTTTCCCCTTCTGCCCATTCAAAGCCATCATATAAACAGGACCGACAGGCCTGCGTGACTCTGATGAAATGGCCAGGATGGGTCCAGTGGCCACAGTGGCCACAGTGTAGATGAAGCTAATTTCCTTTGCCTCTGACATGATCTCTCACCCAATCTGCTGCTCAGGCCTCATCCCTTACAGCCTCTGTTGAGGTGCTCAACAAGTGCTGACTACTACTACCACCTTGCCTATTTAGAAAGCAAAGCCCTTCCTTTGCCTTCCTCTTCTTGCAGTGCTTCTGCCGGGGCCTACCCTACCCTTCTGCCACTGCCGAGGACTGGCTGCCGAGGACTGGCTGCCGAGGACTGGCTGCCGAGGACTGGCTGCCGCAGCTCCTCCCCCTCGGCATCAAGACAGGCATTCGCCTTGGCTCTTGGCTCCTTTTCTCCTCAAGTGGTCGATAAGAATGGATTTCAGCAGATACTGCCCAGGGCCTGAAGATTTATCAAGGCAGAGGCCCTCTAATGACTGCCAATTAGTGTGTCCATTATTCTGGGCTGGGTCGGCCGAGCCCTTAATCTACGTAATGGAGAAGGAACTCCCGCGAGGCGGGAAGCACCTTGAGCTGCAGGAGGACTGAGCCAGCAGGAGGCAGCAGGACAACCGCCCCCTCAGAGGTAGCCCAGCTCAGCTGCCTGGCAGGTAGCCTCAAGGGGACAAGGCAGGGCCTTAAAAGGAGATACTGGTGGATGACTCCACTCCTACAGGAAACACAAGGTACAGAGGTACTCACAAGGTACAGAGGGCAGCCTGAGGCTGAAGTTTCCCCCAAGGCCTCGGGCCAAACTTCAAGGCAAGTGTAGGCTGGTCTTCGGTTCCCTCCCTCAAACAACTCTCAGGAGCCTCCTCTCAAAGTGCCAGGACTCAGCCCTCCTGGCCCATTCTGTGTCCCCCACCCCTTTGAGATCTGCCCACCTAGGCCTCCAGGCCTTAGATCCCCTCCTGAACATTCTACCATCTCCTTCTCATCCAAAAGTTAGATTTTAGGCAATAAGGGTTAAGAATTAATAGCTAATATTTATTGGGCTTTTTACACATGCGTGACATTACTTCATCCATACAATAACACTGAGATAAATACTGATAATGTCAGCATCTTATAAACAGGGAAACTGAGACCTAGAGAGGTACACAGCAGACTGGTGGAGTTGTGAGCTAAAGCAAGCCATTTTGGTCTCAAAGCTTCATCACACTGAACCACCTCCCAAAACCCAGCTGTACTCATCTGCCCACGACCAAAAATATCACTCCATGCACACTTTCGACCTGCTTGGCACACCTTTTTGGGTATCTTATTTGAGGAACTTCCAAGAGCTAGCAACCTGTGGCAAGTGATGGGCTGATGAGGGGAACTTCAAAGATAAGGTCAAGCCATAGACATGGGATATGGAAAAGAGAGGAAGGGGACATAGATTCTGAACATGTACAAGGTTTGGTTCAGGAATTGGACCACTTCTTCTCAGGTGAAAACTATGGAGGGTCCAGCTGGGTGCAGGGGGATAAATGTCCCTCCCTCGGGGGCTTTTGATATCAAGGAGAGGATGTGGAGGCTACCTGGTTTTCCAAGACAGAGAGTAAGCCAGCCCTCAGGAAAGGCTGTCTTTGGTACCCTCATACCTCACCTCTGTGCCTCCAACCCTGGTCCTAGGTAACAAGGGCAGGTATATTAGAGCAAGGACAGCCTTCCAGCCCTTCTGGAGAAGGATCACTTCCCAAGGTCTGTGAGGATTCTTAAATCTTCATATGACCCTTCTTCTGCCAGGAACACTTACAAGGACCCAGCTCACCCAGTGGAGCCATATGACTCCATTAGATATATTAGTTTTTAGGCAATATACATTTATAGAAGTAATTTATAGTGTGGTTAAATATTATGAATAAATTTCCAATAAGGCCATTCTTTCTACTATAGAATTTTGTTTTTTAATATTTTTGATTTAATAAATTTATTAAATTTTGATCACAGGCCATCTCATTTTTTTTTTTAAGTTACAGAATGTGTTTTCAAAGGACATGCCCTAAGTACTTCTGAATCCTTTTTATTAGGGTTTGGCTCTATGTTTTTCTGCCTCATTCAGAGCATGTAGGTACCTAACTAGAGGAAGAAATATGTCTACATGTCTTAATCCTGAACTCTAGCTGAGCACAGAGTGTGACTGATACAGCTGATTGCCTGCCCAGTAGCGACCCCTTTCTTCCTTGCTTATAGAACCTACATTTTGTTTAGGAAATCAGCATCCATGTGCCTTAGGAGAAGTAGAGACCATCCCAGCCCCACAGGGTAAGTGTTAATCATGTTATACCAATCATGAAAATTATATCCCCTTTCCAGTGACTTGCTTAGGAATTGGTGGTAAAATTATATACTTTCAGACATGAGGAAAAGTCTCCCAAGAGACATCTGGGATAGGTTTCCTTGCTCTTAAAAAGACCTATGTGAGGGGCGTCTGGGTGGTTCAGTCGGTGGCATCTGCCTTCGGCTTAGGTCATGATCTTGGGGTCCTGGGATCGAGCCCCATGTCGGGCTCTCTGTTCAACAGGGACTCTGCTTCACCCTCTGTGCTGTTCCTCTCTCTCTCTTAAGTGAATAAATAAAATCTTAAAAAAAAAAAATCTATGTAGATACAGGCACAAAAACCAGGCTTTTTCAGTTGTTGTCATTTCTCCATGTGTCATGTGACACTGTGGCAGCCATCTTGGGACTATAAAGAATGAAAGAATACAAAGAACTGGGGTCCTGGGATCTCCATTTTTGTAACAGCAGGCTGAGAAATTAGGACCAACCCTCCCACTAAAGACAATTGTGGGGTTTTTTGTTTTTTGTTTGTTTGTTTGTTTGTTTGTTTGTTTGTTTTCCAATCTTCCTAAGTATCAAAGAGCTAAGAAAATAAGAAATAATTACTAGGCCAAAACCTAGGAGAAGAGGAGAATCCAAAGAGGTAGGTCCAAAACACAAAGCAGCATTTGCCCTCAGAACATTGGCCAATCTGCAAGAAATTGTGGCAAAACTAGCTATGCTTTTGACAGCCAGGATGGGAAAGGAGAGAAAAATCAAAATTCTGGGCTTTCTCAAGGAAGGGACTCTGATGAAAAATATTCCACTCTAAGCTGGGCTTCCTCCCAGAGAGAGGGCTTCAGCCTTAAGGTAAAGGTAACCAAGAAATAAACTAGCTCTCATGGAAACTTGAAACACAGCTACATTTAATCTGGATCCAAGGATTCCCCCAAGCATTCAAGCATTGGACTAAGGTGGAATTGGGCTGGTAGTATTTCTAGGTGTCTGGCAAAAGAAAAATGATCATTGTAGGAGAAAGTTACCATTCTAGGCTTCAAATTATTATCATAAAATAGTTTTCAAAAATAATGACCAGGGCACAATCAAAGATAGCACAAGGAAAAAAGACACCATGTGCAAGAACCATCAGAAACAGCAGACTATAGAAAAACACCACAAAGACTCCAGATACTGGAATTATCCAACTAGAGACTATAAAGCAAATATACTTACAACATTTCGATAAACAAAAGACAAACTTTAAAGAAAACTTGGGAAAAAGTGATTTGAAAAAATTAAATAGGGATTCTAGCACTGAAAAATACAATACTTGAAATTAATAAGTCGATGAAAAAATTTAATTGCAGATTAGACTTAGATAGTTAGAAAATTAATAAACTGGAAGATAAATCAGAGGAAACCAGGAAACATCAAGGTGAGATAAGATATGAAAAATATAGAAGTAACAATAAGAAATATAGAAGATACAGTGAAAAATTTCAACTTCAATCAATTTTAAAACTGATTCAAATTCAAGAAATTTCAATCAATTGGTATCCCAAAAGGAGAAAAGAGAAAGAACAAAGATAATGGCTGAGAATTTTCCCAAAAGCGATGAAATGCAATAATCTATAGATGTAAGAAATCTAATGAACCCAAGATGACTAAATAAGAATCTGCTGATGATATTGAGCCTGATTTAACAGCCCATCTTCTGAACTTCTTGTTAAGAGAAGCAGGAGAAGAAGCAGGAAGAGAGAAGTGGGTGAAGTAATTATTGTTTAAGCTATTGTGAGTTTCACTTCAGCTTACCTGAAGCCAAAAGCATCCTAAATGATAACCATAGTGATAATAAAGTATCCACCATTTATCCACCATATATTGAATGCCGACTATGTGGCATGCATTGCATATGGATTTCTGTTCTGTGTAATTCCTCACAAAGTCTTACAAGGTAGTATATATCAGTCAATACAAGCATGGTAGACTATGGATACAAACCACCTCAAAATCTTAGTAGTTTAACAGAAAGATGATTATTTCTTGTTTGCTCTACATGTTCAACATGGTTCTACAGAGGGCTATGCTCCCACTCATTCAGGGTCCTGGGATGACAGACTTTATCCCAAAATAGCTTCTACAGTCAGTGAAACAGTGGGCAAATTAAATAAATAGTATACTGGCTTTTAAAGCTTCCATTTGGAATTAAAACACATGGCCAAAGTTATGGCGAAGTATAATCTTATTGTGTGCTCATAAGGTGGAGAACTAGAAATACTAGTGAATACTTATGACTACCACAGATAGATATTACCTTAATTCTTCAAATGAGGAAGGTAAAGCTGAGAGAGAGATTTAATACTTGTTAGATATGAGTTGACAATGCACTCATTAATATCTTTCTGAAGGTGATATTATGGACATGACTATTTGCCCTTTGGTACTGGGGTTAGTGAGAAGAAAAATGAAGCAGTGATATGATCTCTAAGGAGCCAGAGTGCCTAGCTGGGTCTCATCACAGTCTATCATAGAATCACTATCCTCAGGGGTAGAGTACAGGATCAAGGCAGCTAAGGGTGGGGTGGGGGAAATATTCTAGTCCTTCCCTTGTTCCTTATGCTAAGTAGGTCCTTCCCAATGTGAATAAGATTGGACTGCAATTGGCCAGAGAAAAGAGTTTATATACATGCACTAAGGGTTCCCACTATCTTATATATATTCCAGGTGTTCAAGATGTGGTTAAGAGGGGGAAAAAATAAGCCCACGTAATCGAGTTGGCCATGCCAAGTTTCTTAACATTGATCTCTGCAGATCCAGAAAGTTGGTCAAGGCAAAGGAGATGTAAACTGAGAGAGCTCTTAACTCATCATGTCCAAACACAGGAGAAGGGACCACCTTGGTCTCCCAGGTCCTCAAGACCTTCCTATGAGGTGGATTTTCCAGCCTCTAATGTGCAGAACACTCCCCACCTCCTCCCATTCCTACCGACGACACATGCACCTCCCCCTTCCCAGTACCCCACATCCATTGGCAGGCTCCCTCGGCTGCCCTTCCTGCTACACATGTGCTGCCTCTGCCAGCCCTGTCTAGCCTCCTGCAGACACAGCAGCAGCTGTCTGAGATTCTCTCCTTGTGGCAGGGAAGGAGTCAATACCAGGGTTCTTATTTATTTATATGTGGGTTTATTCCTTCCCAGGGATGAGGCAGTGGTTAAGGGGAAGAGGAGGGAGGAGGAAAACAGGGAGGAGGGCCCAGAAAAGAAGCTGTGGTGGGCTAGAGATTGGCAGAAGAAATATCTCTATAATTTGAACTGCTTTCTAACCACACTGTCTCTAACTGAGCCCCCTGGGGTGAAAGGTCTGTGTTTTACTGGGGATGAGAGTTTATAACCTTAATTATGCCTCGAAGCATTTGGCTGTGTTCATCCTGAAACTTCCAGCAGAAAAAAAAAAAAATGTGGTTTCCATTACAGTGTCACTGAGGGACTTGTACTGGGGTTGGGATCATTAAAATGAAAACACTGATGAGTAAGCCATGGCATTTTGTCTCCAAGACTTACGTCCTTCCTCCACCCCTAGTCCTGTACTTTATTTTGAGACAGGCTTAAAATAGTCTATAAAATATGGAGCTCATTATCCCATCTAACAGATTTCATTTGGCATGAATGTAGATTAAAAGCCCCATGCCAATTCCTCCTAGCCTGGGTTTATAAGGAAGACACTCCTCTGCCTTTGCTCTGGGCTGGTTTCTTTAGAACTCAATTCTGCAATAGACCAGGGGAGCCAGGACGTGCCACTTCCAACTACACCTAGCGTATTTTTCATGATAATAACAAGGGAGGATGGAGAAAGAAATACAGCCTGTCTGGGGGGCTTCTTAGAAATTTTGCCCGAAGTCTTAAGAAGCTGGATCCAATTTAGACATCCCTCAAACCCATGAATTCTCCAGCCTGCCCATTCTTTCACATATAATGACTATGTCAGGGACACTGAGCTTGTGAAAGGGGGAGGGACTGGGTTGAAACCACAGGGAAATATAATAGATGGAGGCCTTGACTAGGAGTTTCTGTTTCCTGGCTTCATGGGCAGGCTCAGCCATAACTAAGTACATGGCTCCAGGAACTGAAATCCTCTCTTCGGGCTCAGTTTCCTCATCTCTTAAATGAGAAGTCTCTTCCAATTCTGTCTCTTCTTTTGCTGAGGGTACAATTATGGAGGTAAAGAGAATGAGAAACAAAAACCTCTTCTTACTTACCACTGATCTTATTTGGCCCAATACCACCTCTTGAACCAGTAAATTCACTTTTTATCTGATAAAGCTCCAGCCTTCTCTGATTACACCTTTCCTCTGAATCACCAGAGTGTTTGCACTGCATTTTCTCTCACCCGGAATGCCCTTTTCCCTTGCTCTACCCAAATCCTTAAAAATCCAAATACTCACAAGGACGGTGTACTTAATAGGAAGTATGTGCTGATGGCTTGATTTATGTCTTTAATGCATTCCATGCACAGGTGTCATCTCTTCTCCAAGAGTTTCCCACAGGGCCCAGCATAGGGTTTTGTATAAGAGCAGGGAGGAGGGACTGATCTCTCGATTTCACTGGCAGGCTTATGGTTCTCCACTCGTTTATCGTTCCCTCTGAGCCATTCAGTGGCAGAGTATACAGGTGATCAACCTTCCTGGCACCTCACCCCTGTACTTTCTAGTTATAGGCTCTCTCTGAGTCCCCTAAGTTATCTCATCTATACAATGAAAGTAACACCACCTACATCACAGTGTTGTTGGAGGCATGGATGAAGCAGGTGAGGAATATCCGAGGTCTTGAACTAGCCCACTTGGCCAGTCTCAGCCCATGACATTGCCCACTCTTCTGTTAAGAAAATCAAGGCCACCTGAACTGCATTTCCTCTTTCTTCTTCTTCTTTCTACTTAAAAATAGCTTTCTAAGCACCTCCTTCCACCTTCCTTCCAACAGAGGAAGGATTTGCCTCCTCCGGTCTACCACTTCCATCTGTACTCTTCCTTCAACCCATCCCTCCCTCCCCCAGGTCACTGCTGCACTTTACAGCACTTATCACAAGCTCGTATTATAAATTCAACTGTTGCTGGACTTGTGTATTATCTGTCTCACTCACTAGAATGTAAACTTCATGAAGACTTCATGCCTTATTCATGCTGTATCCCCAGCAAACAGCACAGGGCCCGGAACACTGTCGGTGCTCAATGAATATTTATTGAATGGATTAATAAATCCATTTCTGTACATCATTTTCAAACTTCTCCCTGTCGTTGCCCCACCCCATCCTCAAATCCATTCAGTCCTCCTTTCCTTAACAAAACCATCATTTGACCCTAATGTCCCACCAACCACTATTCTATTTTTACCTTGCTTTTTCTGACATATTTCTCAAACAAACAATATGTGCTGGCTGCTGCCTCATCTTTACCATCTCCTCCCACTGCAATCTGGTTTCTCCTCACCAAGGCTGCTGAAACAAAGCTGTGAGTAGTCACCAAAGCCTTCTGTCACCAAACCCTTCAATGTTGCCCCACCTCCCTACCAATAAGGATCCCTTAACTGTCCCTTCTCCTCTGCTCTCATGAATTTATTGTATCCTGGCTCTCCTCCTACCCTTAGGAACACTCTTATTGCTCTGATCCTGTCTCCCCATGTCTACACTTTCCAAGATCAGTCTACACTAATCACGTCTCCCCCTATACTGTCTTCCCTGAGCTACTATCAATTTCACTATCACTTTTAGGCCGATAACTCAAAACCACACATCCACTACCCTAACTGCTCTCTAGAAACATAGACATACTTCAGTTGCATGAAGGAACTAGCAGTAGGTTAGATCATGTTACACTTCTTCATATTTTTAGCACCTGGTGCTGGTGCTGTCTGTATTCCCAGTACCTACATTCCCTCCTGCCTGGTATGTGGAAATTGTTCAATATATTTTTAAATTAAATGCTGCTACCCTGCCATCATTTGCCTTTGACCACATGCAAGCAGGAATCTTCACAAGATAGCCCCAGCTTATCTCTCCACGCTTAACTCCTACGACAAAGACACTCCAGAAAGTCTCTACTCTCTGACTTCCAGCCTCATAACTAAGGACCACTGAAGCTTAACTCAGTTGTCTCCTGCTCATCCTGCCTGCCACTGTAGTATCCATTGTGTTATTTGTTATTGTCCATTTCCCCCACTAGACTATAAAGCTTCATGAATACACGAATACTGTCTTCTTTGGCATTGTATGCCCAGAGCCTTAACAGGCCATAGCCTATAGTAGGCCCTCAGAAGATGCTTGTTGAATGAGTGAACACTTCTTCCTTCATTCGGACTAATTATTTCTCCCTCTTATTAATGTATAGCAATCCTTTACCAACTCAACAGGAAATAATGCCTCGCAGCACCGTGTAGCTGCATTATAGGTATTACGGGTATGTTATTTTGCAGGTATTGCAAGTATTGTCCACATAGAACCGTGGAACCTTACAGCTGGAAGGGATCCACCTTGTAAGTAATCCATCGTCTCATAGAGGGGCCAACGAAGACTCACAGAGGTTACTGATAGATCTCAGTCTTTCAGGAGTTTGAACTGCAAGCTCTCTGAGGGCAGGTAGCCTACTTCCTACCCCCAAATGCTCCCTGCTATGTCTAGGCTCTTAGCAGATATGATTACTACTGCCAGTAATAACACCAACAATATTTATTGCTTTGATAATTCTTTAATAACAAGCTACCTTCATCAGCAAGGTGAAGGGAAAATTCATCACTTACATTGAGAATCCAGTTGGCTTTCTGACCATCCAGGGACACAGCTGTCCCACCACCCCTTGGCTCTCAGCAATCACTGAATATGCCACGAGAGAAGAACAGGCCCTGGGAAGCCACGCCATACCGAGAAAAGTGCTGCTTTACTATTCTCACATAACGGTAACCTCCACCCCACTGGATGGAAACACCACCCCTGGACCTCACAGAACAGCTATCGGTGTCCTTCCCCCAGGACGTGGCCTAGATATATCTTGTCTAGTGATCTCACACCACAGACAAGACATCCCAGCGATAGACTCTGTCTGGGCTGACAGGGGAAGCAGACAGAAACCCCATTTTAACATGTGTGCTGGAGAAAGAGAGAAGTGGGTGTCTCCCACCTGTACCAAAGCAGGTAGAGAAAGAACTCAATCCAGATGGGAGTCAGGAGTCCTGGATCTTGACTCTTCCCTTAGCAGCTCTGTGACTTTAGCCAGGTACTTAACCTCTATAAGCTTGTTTCCCGTCTGTGAAACAGGGACTAAAGTAATCTATCTCAGAGAGACACCATGAAGACCAACAGGGATAAGATGTTAGAATTGTCAAGTCATTACGGTTCTCTTTTTTCCTCCTTAACAATGCCATGATAATCAGGACCTTTCCTTTGTTCTCTGGAGAATTCAGATACTCTATTAGCCAAGGTGACTTACTGGAAACCACCTTGAACTAGGCGTCTGGTGAGAATATAAAGGGGTGGTGGGACAAGGACCTAAACTCAGAGAAGCTCTGCTCTCAGTGGAAGGAAAGGACCCCACCCCCACCCCCAGAGAAGTAACTAAGCTCCTAAAAGAAGTAGAAATCTGGGAGAACAACATGTACCCGCCAAGCACTCCTTCTGGCCAGGCAGTGCCGCATACACTAACTCCTTTGGCGCCCTCAACAGCCACATGAGACGTGCCCTGTTACTCCCCACAGGAGCACACTGTGGGTCATGGAGTAGTGCCCACCTGCCTCAAACAGAACCAGGTAGGACGGACTGGGTGAGCTCTTTCTGGGGGATACAGGGGTTGCAAGCGTTAGAAGGGGAAGGATGTGGATTAACTATAAGAAAGAGATGCTTGGGGCATTTTTCATGGAAGCACAGAAAAATACAGAGGTTTCTGGGGAGATTCTGGTGTGGAGCAGCAGGGAATTGTCTGGGATGGCGTTTCCAGCCGTGCTGTGTTCAAACTGTTTATTGAGCAAGAGACTTGGTCCCTTTAGAAAAGTAGCCTTGTGCCAAAAGCCAATCAAATAACTATTAGACATATCTATTCGCAACTTAAAAAGCTAAGTTAAAGGGTGCCTGGGTGGCTCAGTTGGTTAACTGTCTGCCTTCAGCTCAGGTCATGATCCCAGGGTCCTGGGATCAAGTCCTGCGTCAGACTCCCTGCTCAGTGGGGAGTCTGCTTCTCCCTCTCATTCTCCCCCTATGCGTGCTCTCTCTCTCTCTCTCTCTCTCTGAAATAAATAAAATCTTTAAAAAAAAAACAGGCTAAGTTAAAGTAACTTCTTCACGTATTATATGAATATTCCACTCAAACAGGAAGGTGATTACAATCTAAACTCCTCTAATTAGAAAATCCCCAGTGCAGGAGAGCCATCCAACATTTTTCATACACATGCTGTGTGCTTTTCTCTTCTTTTTCCCACAGACCATAGGAGGGAAGGAATAAGTCATAAAGGTTGGCACAAAGCAGCCACACGTCAAGCTGGGCACACATATGCAATAGTTAACAAGCGCAGGACAAGCCAAAGCAAAGTGGGCATCCCAGAGTCCATGGCAGTCAGGACTGGCCACAAGCAGATGGACTAAGTAGAGACACCAAGTCTGACCCAGTCAGAGACCAGAGCTGGGCAGATTCCTGAGTAGCAAACAGACCACAGACAGGGCATCAGGACAGTGATGAGAGACCAAGGGCCAGAAAGAGGGCTAGAGGCATGAGAAGGATGAGATCAAAGGTCAAGATGCCTGAGAGCTACAGCCATGAGGGCCAGGTGCCTCTTGACCCTCCCCTGCACCCGGCAGAGTCAATTCCTGGATTAGGACATTTGAAGGTTGAGGCAAGGGAGAACAGCTGCACAGGGAGAGGGGTGACTTTGGTGAGAAACGGAAGTAGAGTTCTGGCTGAACTAGAGCCCAACACTGAAGGCTTCAGGAAAGTTACTCTCCTCACTGCCCATCTATCTGGAAGGAGAAAAGGAATTTCCTTCTGGAATTCTAGCTGAATACGGGCACTGCCCAGCTCTTGGGAGCTATACTAAGAAGCAATGAAAGGTGCTCGACATCCGCAGTGACCAACTGTCATCCAGTCTCCCAAGCCCTAGGCAGCCAGGACACAGAGCCAAAGCCCCAACGCAAGCTAGGACCAGACAACATCCTGCACACAGGTAAGGTCTGTTCCTAGAAATATGAAGGACAGGCAAGGTTTAGTCAGGTAGTGACAGAAAAGGGTTGCAGTGAAGTCTCTGAAAAAAGTTGCATGAATTATACCCAAAAGATTGTGTTCTTTTAAATTCTACTCCTTAGTGCATTCCTATGTTTACTCCTGTGCTTATTATTTTCATATAGTGACTGGTTTTCTCATTTATTGTTATTTTGCTAAAGAGTCATTTTTGCCTTTACTCTCCAGCATCCGTATTACAGGACGGCAATGAGCAGTCCTCAAGCCCGGCTCCATCAGAGTCACCTGCAGAGCCCTTAAAAATGCCAACACCCAGCCCCCTCTGCAGCAATTCTAGCTTATTGGCTTGGGAAGGGGGGGTGGGAAGGGAGGAACTGGACACTGCACTTTCTAAGAGCATCCGGGTGATTCTAACATACGTCCAGGGGTAAGAACCAGTTGGTTTCTGGTCCAGAATCCAAAGCACTGTGTGGGAGCTACAGGAATAAGGACAAAGCCCCAAGAAGAAGTCAGCCATCTAAAACCTATGTTGTAAAGTCAACGTATCACTTAAGTTTCCCACACATCAGTCATTTATGTACTTCTGACACCATATTGCCATATTCATCTATCTCCTACAGTTACTTCCTCGAGAGTATTTTAAATCAACTCCATTTTACTTCCATTTATTTTTAAAAGAAACTAGTGGACTGAGGGTAAAGCCAAGCTGACGTAAAAAGGCCAGGGCAAAAGAAGACAGGACGGGGGCTCCTGAGAGGGAAAAGCATGTAAGGTAGTAGCAGGGAGAGTCTGAAGGATACGGGGCAAAGTCGGCACAGGCATGAGGTGAGGGGAGCAGGAAGCCTGGTAATGGGCTGGAGACTAGCAGAAAAATGCCGGAGAATGGGGTCACAGGCAGCGAGTGGTATGAGGCCGTGCCCTTAATGGAGCCCCAGGGAGGGAGAAGGGCTGAGGGAGCAGGGAGGCTGAGTGGGGCAGGCAGCTGGGCCCAGAGATGAAGGCAGAGTGGAGCGTGAGATCCCAGCAGGGCTGGCGGAAGCGAAGGGCTCTCTGAAACATGAGTGGGGCTAAGGAGGGCCTGTGTCACATGAGGTGGCAGCAGGGGAACAGCAGAGCAGAAGCAGACACTCGGCAAAACAGACTGTCTGCTGGACAGGGCCAGGCGGTGACCAGCAAGAGACCCTCCGGCGACATCCGTAAGTCCCCTAAAATCATGTCAGGGACAACCAGCGGCAGACATTCCGTACAGTGGGAAACGCTGCCAGGGACCTGTGGAGAGGGAGCCACCAGTCTTTTCACGCTTCCTCCTTCACTCCAAAATGATTGCAGGTAAACAAAGAAATGTAAGCGCCCACCTCACATGTCAGGTCCCCAAGGAAATGCCAAAACTCAACAAGCACAAAAATCGATGTTACTTCTCTTCTATACTACTCGTGTTTCTCATCTGTATGAGCTCCTTTCTTTCCATGGACAATCCCCACCACAGGAACCGTATCCTCAGTCACTGCCTGGCAGCAGAAGTGACAGACGTCCAGTGAGAAACACCGTAAAAACAGCGGAGGCTATTAACAAAATAACCCATTAAAATAATCATGTCTGAGCAAGCCGGTAGTTCCTTATCATACAAATCCTTACACACAGCGAATATAGCCCTGAAAAACAACCCCTTTTCTTTTTTAAGATCCCTGCCCTTAACTGAACAATGATGGGGCAGACAAAAGGTTTGTCTACAATCACCAAGCACGCACTGTCATTTCTCAGTAAAGTTTATTTCCGCTCCCTGATGTGTTCTGTTTCCTCCCTCTTCCTAGATGTGTCAAATCACAGATTCATTTATCCCTCAGTCACAGCCAAGAGAATGACTCAGGAGGCACAGAGCCTGTCGATTATTTCAATTTCCTGGGCTAAACTCATCATTGCCCACTTCTCATTTCTTATCCTCTCATTTTCTTGAGGCCTATTATTTTCGAGATGACACGAGGCATGACAACAATGAGGGTGAAATGACATGAAATCCTAAAACAGATGAAGGGAGCTAAATTCTGATACACTAAAGAGAGATCTAAGAGAACTTTGTTCACTGCCCAGAAGGACGGGTCCATCATTCATCCACCCATCCATTCAGCAAATTTTTTTAAATTTATTTTTATTTTTTTAAAGATTTTTATTTATTTATTTGACAGAGAGAGATTACAAGTAGGCAGAGAGGCAGGCAGAGAGAGGAGGAAGCAGGCTCCCTGCTGAGCAGAGAGTCTGATGCGGGGCTCGATCCCAGGACCCTGAGATCACGACCTGAGCTGAAGGCAGAGGCTTAACCCACTGAGCCACCCAGGCGCCCCTCAGCAAATATTTATCGAGCATTTCCCATGAGTTAGCTCAGTCTAGCATGCCACTGTCTATACAAGGCTAGCTAACATTAGCTTCTAGAGGGGTGTTCTATAGCCAAAAATTCTGCTTGAATACAGATGTGGGTGTGCACCCTTATATATGTGTAATACTAGGATACCCACTACCCAGAACTGAAAGCCTAGAGATAAGATATACTACAAAGTCAGGAGGTGCTAGTCTAACGACCCATAATAAAGAAACTCCTAGAGACACTGTTTATGAAAGACCATAAACTTTCAATTACAGTCATACATGATGACAAAAGTTCTGTGGAAGAATACACAATTCTGGCAACCAACTTTTGCTGTCCAGGGACACAGGTTAACCCATCAATTGATTAAGCTGACATTTCTAAGAATGCCTGCTACTTTTACATGCACTAACACAAAAAATTTCCCCCACATTCTATAATACAGATATTGGTATTAATATTCCCATTTTTCAAATTAACAAACTGAGCTTCCATTTGAGAGTAAACCATTTATTCAAGGGCACTTGGAGCCAGAACTTGAATCTAAGTTTGCAATTCATGGATTCGAGCATTTCTAAAAAGTAAAAATAAATTGTTATTATTACAGCTTATCCACTAACATCTAATTTCTTCTTATAGTTCGCCTACGTTAGTTTGAATTTTGTTTTAATTCACATAAATATAAATTGTCTCTAAGCCTCTAATAACTCTTAATTAGACTCTTCTCCGCTCCTGGTTATTCCATGCCACCTGTTCCTGTCTTTCTCAGGATGTCTGCATGAGAGTGAGAATTAACTGTCCTGGTGATAAAAACTAACGTCGAAGGGTCACTTTCTTCATGCCAAGCACTGGGATAAAGTACTTCACTTGTAGTTTCTCACTCACCCTCTCTGCAGGAACCCTCTGAGTCAGTGCTCCTAGTATCATTAGCATCAGCATCCTTGTTTCCAAGGAAGGAAAGGAGAGTTTAAGTAACTTGCCTGCATTCACACAGATAAGGGGGATTCACACTTGTGATCTCCCATCGCCCCGTCTGTGATCTCCACCCATGAGAAGTTCTGGCTCTCCTAACACTCTCATCTCCTCTCCAGTCCGGGCTCCCACTGGCCTGTTTCTCAGTGCCAGCGAGAGACGGCTTTTCACATGTGCTAGTTTGGTTTCCTCCATCTTTGATTTCTCCCCGATAAGAGCCCTGGCTCACCTGCTCTGGGTGGCTTTCTGCTTCCACCTGGCCCTGACCTCCTGGCATACCTAAGTATGTTCCCTCTGGAGAGGAATCCACCTTGGGGTATATAGCAGGGCTTCCCCAGGACCACCTTTTTTCCATCAGGGCTTTGATCTCATTCTTGCCAAAACCTCTTAAAGGAGCCAAAGCTTTTAAAAATAGCACTCCACATTTTTAAAAAATCAATTATTCAACCAAGCTAACAGTGGCTTTCCTTAAAACCGAATATTTGGATTTGTGTCACATTATCAGGAGATTTATTTTTTTTTTTTAAGATTTTATTTATTTATTTATTTATTTGACAGAGAGAGAGAGATCATAAGTAGGCAGAGAGGCAGGCAGAGGGAGAGGAGGAAGCAGACTCCCTGCTGAGCAGAGAGCCTGATGCGGGGCTCGATCCCAGGACCCTGAGATCACGACCTGAGCAGAGGCTTAACCCACTGAGCCACCCAGGTGCCCCTATCAGGAGATTTAAATCACAAGAATATGTGAGGGTGAAATGTATTAAGGTCAGACTAACCTGAGGAACAAAATTGACTTTCCCTTTTCTTTCTACAAACTACAAATCCTGAACCAGCTGTATGTACAGATAACCCACAAGGGGAGCAGCTGTCCTCAGCATAGGCGCTATATAGCTCCATGATGCTGAGAAGTGTGTGAAGAGGAAAGGAACACTTACAAAGCATCTATTACGTCCCAGACATTATGTGTTTTACAGGTATAAATTAAATAATAATTCCACAACAACCCTAGCAAATAGGTCTTACCAACCCCATTTTACAGATGGGGAAACAAGCTCAGAAAAGTCACATAAATCAGCCTAAGATCATGGAGCTGGTAAGTGGCACAGCTGAGATTTGGGTCCAACACCGGCTTGCCCCCAGCTTCTTGCTGCAGGGACCATTCTCACTACACTGCTTCTCAGAGTGTTCTATCGAAAGCCCTGCAACACAGGACTTAACTCTTTGACTACAGTACAGAGCTTGATTAAAAGAAAAAAAAACTAGCAAGAAGTGAGATCCTGATATACAGATGCTCCCGAATGGCCCTGGCTCCCAATTCCCAGCTGGGTCACCAATGTCCCAAGAAAAACAGCCTTTCTTTACTTTCCATGGGCTGGCCACGAGCCTGTTTCATTCCCTGTTCTTCCTCTTCTTGCTCCCCGCTGCCCGCGCTCTATGTCTTTCCATGTGTGTGTTTCTGCCTCTGTCTCTCTCTCTTTCACACGCGCGCGCACACACACACACTCACTCAGGAATACCTCGATCCAGCAGCCGGAGCAAGCGGAGATACCAGAGATACCACTGGTCCCAGAAGCGGTCCGTCATCCCACCCTGAAGTCATCCTTCACAGCCAGTCCCTCAGCAGAGCCTCATCCCACCACCTCCGAGTCGAGGAGGCCGGAATTCCTTGACGCTGGGCTCTCGCGCAGCTTGCTCTGAGCAAATGCCTGCCTGCGAAGACAGCCACCAGTCCTCCCACACAGAGGCTGACTGTGCCGGAGCCGTTTCACAGCAACAAAGGAACAAGTGCAGAACACCGCCGCCTTGTGCAGACCTAGCCTGCAGGGGCCCAAGGGGAGGTCAGAGATGCAGGGGGAGGGGAGCCGGCAGGGCTGTCACAGAGAGGCGAGGTGAGAGGTGGACTTGGGAATGAAAATCCACACTCTAGGCCACGTCTTGAATTTCATTCCAGAATCTCCCACTATCCTGGCTTCCCCTGCCTCCCATACTAGAGACCAGCCGCTCCCCTAATGGGACTGGGGCAGGAAGGCAGGAGCTCAGCCATCCAGGACTCTAACACCAGCCCTGAAAACCCATAGCCTGACTGCCTCACTCCACAAGGACCACAGACACTCCTGCCCAAGAATGCGAGGCCCACAGGAGCAAAAAAGGGCCACAAACCCTTTCTCCCTACGTCCATTCAGGGATCCTCTGAAGAGGGGAGATAGGGCAGGCTCTGGAGTCACCCAGTCATGGGTTCAAATCCAGCTACCATTTAACAGTCGCCTGGCCTCAACCAAGTTTCTTCAACTCCCTAATCCCCAGGTTCCTCCTTGTAAACCAGAGAGAAGAACATCTGCCCCACAGAGGTATTGTGAAGTTCTCAGGAAAGGAAGGAGGCACCATTTCTGGGAGAGCACTCCGGGGAGAGCGGTGCTCAAGGGTTTGTCCCCCTTCCCTGCCAACCCCTCTCCTTCTCGCCCGCTTCTCAGTTCTCACATGTCCATACATCCCGTGGTTTCCCACCTCCCTGCCCTTGCTCCTGTTCTTCCTGCCAATAGCATGGCTTCTTCTGATCTTCTCGATGTCTAGTTCAAATGCCACAAATCAGGCTGCCGTCCCAGGTCTTTCCCTTTATATTCCGTTTCACTTTCTCCTTCTATCAGACTCTGCTCCCATATTCAATCATAAAATCCATGAAGATGGGAAATGCTTTGTAACTACTGTTGTCTCCCCCAATGTACTTCGTATACTGCCTTGAACTTTGCAAGTGCTCGAGTATTTACTAACTGAACAAATGAACAGGCAAGTGAGTCTGGGAATGCCACACAATTTCATTCTTTTTGTTTTGTTTTGTTTTTTATTGAAATTCAATTAGCCAACATATAGTACGTCATTAGTTTCAGATGTAGAGTTCAATAATTCATCAGTGATGTACAACACCCAGTGATCATCCCATCACGTGCCCTCCTTACACACCATTTCATTCTAATGGCAAGGAGGGGAATGCACCACCGCGCCGCAGTCCCTGGGCACACCCCAAGGCCTGTAGGAAGACGACAGGGCTCTCCGTGCTTGCCCTGCTAGGAGCCCATTTTACAGTGGACTGGCCACCCACACGGTGAGGCTGTGACCCTGGTGACTGGGAGGCCTGCTCACAGAAGCAAAACCCAAGGGGACTCTAGGTCTGGGACAACTTGGTTCTCCAAACCCCAAAACCCCGCCACAGCTTTTTTGCCCAGCCCATGTCTGCAATGCCTTCTCATTGTCCTAATAGAAATGTTGGCCTCCCTGGCCTCCCAGTCTCTGCTGGGCAGCTGGTGGGAGCAGTCGTCCCTCAGCATTTGCCCTTCCCCAGAGCTTAAGCCTCCCAGATGAGACAGGCCACAGTTCAGACAGAACTCAGACTGAGGAGGAGGCTGGGGTGGGGGTGGGGCTGGGGGCAGGGGTGGGTTACAAGCTAGGAGGGAGGGAGAGGAGGAAGCGAGCATGGCCACAATCTCCCCCCACCCCCTGCACCAGCACCACCACTGCCTCATGGTTCCTCCAGAAAGGGCAGCAGTGGGACTGAGCAGACACACTGCCCTGAAAGCCACCTCTCAGACTCTGTTAGTATTATTTTGTTATTACCTTAAATGGACAAGACTCCAGCCTGTAGTTCACACAAGAATGCAAGCCCCTCCTCTCTCTGACAGAAGTGCACTGACTGCGGAGCCTCCCCCTTCCTTCCCAAGCAACAGAATCCATCATTCAGGTGTAGCCGGTACTCTGTAGCTTACAAAGTTCGGTCACATCCATCATCTCCTCTGGGTCTCTGAGCAGCCCTGCAAGGTCTGAAGGATAGGGATCATTTCCCCAGTCTACAGTAGAGAAAACCTGCCTTCCAAGAGGTTAACAACTTGCTTACCGTCAAGTGCCTAGTAGGTAGCTGGGCTGAGAAAGAGATCCGTACCATCTGTGTCCTCCCAAAGAGAGTTTCTGGGGCTCTGGAATGTTCCCTGAGGAACTGTGACACGTTTCCAGAGCAATGGAAGCCCTCCCAGAAGGGCAGGACCTGGGGAACAGGGCTGCTTCCCAATAGGGGTCTCCTCCAGGACGCTGCCACGCCATGGGCAAGCAGGACCCACTAACGGCTGTTTACCCAGTTTCTTTAGCTCCTGCCAGGGGAGAGCATCTCCGCATGAATGCCAAAGGAGGCTTCCTATAACACAACTTGGGAGAAATCTGAAATGGGGGGCTGAAGAAGGCACACATGGCTCTCCCACCATGCAGGAGACCCAGACAGAGATGCGCTGAGGGAAGACAGTTTCAGTGACTGTGTGGACACTATGTAGACCAGAGTCCTCTGTTCCATGTCCCACCCTTGGGCTTAGAGAAAGCAGTTGGCCCTGTTCCCCTCCCTCTCGTAACCAAGGGCAATTCCACACAGCTTTGTTTTCGGAAAGAGAAAGGAACTAAATATGCTAAGGAACAGTATGGGTGTAAGCACTTCCCCCACAAACTGTGAACCTAGGAACATAAGCATTACCTGTTGGATCAGGCCCAGGATGAACCCATTCAGCTGGGAATTTTACTAAAACCAGCCCCAATCAATCAAGCTGGGCTCCTTAGAGCTCCCCGGCCCACCACTGCTCATTTCTCCAACCCGCACAGAGCCTCCTAAGCCTCTGTGTAAATGCAGCCCCTCCAGTAGTTGAATAAAACGTTCCAAGAAACTCTGCAAGTTGCCATTTAGCTGCAGGGCAATTAGAAAGGACGGGGGACTGGCCAGGACAGAGCTTTATTAAGTTTTGTTGATGTTATTTTGTCTTAAACAATGCTTTCCCAGTGGCTGCTTCTTTCATCATGGTCAAAGCAAGCATGACCATTCCCACTGGTGTGGTCCCTCCAGCCTCCCTAGCTGGCTACAAGGACATACTCTCCAGGGACAAATGGCATTTCCAGCCCAGCAACGGCCTGTCCATTCCAGAGGGCCGATGCCCATCTGGAGGCTCGCTGGTTACTCGATGTCACATCATAGATATGTTGCCTTCTCTTCAGTGTTCCTTCTTCCTAACTTGGCACTGTTCTTTCTCCCTCTCTCCCCCCGCCCCAACATGAAAACACTGTGTTCCCGATCAGATAAGGCAGGCACAGTGTATGGAGCAGAAGGCAAACAGCATGGAGGGAGGAGAGAACCAATCATGTCCCCAGTCGTTCCCACTCATCTCCTGGGACGATCACCGCCATTCCCACAGCAGCACCGGCCAGCTCCTCAGACACACGGGGCGATGAGACAAGGGAAGCCCACACAGGAGGCAGCGTGGTTGCGTAGCAGAGTGGGGACAATCCGCCAACATGGAGTGCTTCCCCGCCCTCCCCCCCCCCCCACCCCGCACCAGGAAGTGAGCTCCCTCAGGCTGCCATCTTGCCCTACAAGCTGCGCTGCAGTTGCAACATGAATCAAACACTCCAACAGACACCGTCCTCAGCCACCTCCCACACCACTTCTGTCCCCCTGGCGATGAGCACCCTAGTGGCGAAGTGAAGCCTGTGGCAGCACATTCTCCGGGACACCATCCACGGGATGGGAAGGGCCCTACCAGCCTCTCCTAGGACAGCCTGGTGTCCGCAGGTGAACAGGCTCCTTAGGTCCCCATCTGAGGACAGCACCCATGACGAGGATCACCTATCACTCTGAAATTCAAGTCCAACTCTCCCAAGAGGCCTTTTCCAGCTAACCTCATTCATTCTCTACCTCAGAGGCTCTCAAAGTTTAATGGGCAGCAGAATCACCTTAGAGGGTTTGTTATCCACGCAGATAACGAGGCCTCACTCCCAGAGGCTGCATATTTAACGAGCTCCCCAGACGATTCTGTCCCCAGCTCTGCTCTCTTACACGCAGCCCTGACTTTATTTAACTCTTCTGGTTGAATTCTAGTGTGGACTCATCTCCCCACATCCCCCAAGAGTCCAGTAGGGAGGGAGATTCTGAGTCTCCAGGAAGGTAAGGGGCGGTCCCACCTCCCAAGGCCCACTAGAGGGCCCTAAGTGGAGGGCTTGAGAAGCTGCCAGCTAAGAGGGGGGGGGGGGTGGGTAGAAATCAGCCTCGTCTCTCCACAGGCTCAAAAAGCGCTCAGTCTGCCGTGGGTCCACTGCACATCTGTACAATAACTTTAAATGTCACCTCAAATATCAGGCCAGGCAGCAGGAGGGAAAGGCAGAAGCTAATTAGCCTGCCTTGCCCTGGCTTTTGTGTCGCTTTCATCCTCGCTCACCTCCAGCCTCCGCTGAGATCTGTAACTCTCCCTTGGCCAGGGAGCCCCAGCTCATGAAGACTGCACACAACTTTTCCTCACACCGGGGCCCTAAAGCAAACTGTTTAATGGGGGAAATGCAATCCCTCCCTTACTTCTGCTCTGAGTATTTACAGTTCTTCCCCCCACCCCTGCCAGTCAACAGAACCCCATGTTGCCCTGAATATCCAGCCACAGCATGCCACCCCAAAACTCCCACCCTATGCCCCAAGAGCCAGACCCATCCTCTCTTTCTCTGCCTCTTCAAAGCTTACCCATCCTGGGTCTGTGAAAAGGATCATGATAATCTCAACCCCTCTAACATTTTTGTGATGAGATCTTTACATTTAGGCCCTTGGGGAGTATTTACATTTTGGCAAAAGATATTGCTTCAAATCAAGGAAAAAAAAAAAAACAAGCTCATAAATAGAGAACAGACTGGTGTTTACCAGAGGGCAGGGGGAGGGCAAATGGGTGAAAGTGGTAAAAAGGTACAAATTTCCAGTTATAAAATAAATAAGTCGGGGTGTCTAGGTGGCTCAGTCAGTTAAGCATCTGCTTTCAGGTCAGGTCATGATCCCAAGGTCCTGGGATCGAGCCCCATGTTGGGCTCTCTGCTCAGCATGGAGTCTACTTCTCCCTCTGCCTCTGCCTGCCTCTTGCCTGCTTATGCTCTATCAAATAAATAATAAAATATTTTTAAAAAATAAATTAGTACGTTAGTCATGGAGATGTAACGTACAGCACAGTGACTATTGTTAATAATACCATATTGCATATTTGGAAGTTGCTAAGAGTGGATCTTAAAAGTTCTGATAACAAGAAAAAAAACTGTAACTATGTATGGTGGTGGACATTAACTAGACTTATTGTGGTGTTCATTTTGCAATATATACAAATATACAATATATTGCAATATATACAAATATATACAATATATACAAAAATCACTATGTTGTATGCTTAAAACTAATATGTCAATTATACCTCAATAAAAAAAAGAAATGAAAAAAAATAATATGGTGTATTTCTACCATCACCAGAGATGCTAAATTAACATCTTATTTTTTGTTAGTAAATTAACATTTAATTTTGAGGATTTTTGTCTATGTACATGATCTGATGTTAAAGAGCTTAATTTGTGCAAATTATGATTTGGAATGACAAGTAAATTTATTCAATTGTTAAAAAAATTTTAAAAAGGCAGGGTGCAGAAGTCTGGGCCTTAGATAAGCAGTGTGGTGGCAGTGGATAGTGGGGGCAAGGAGAAGGATCCAGGACGCTCCTCCTTAAGTCTCATAGGCATTTGCCTGTTAAGTCGTCCTGATGAAGATAACTGAGGAGCTGATACCTCTACTGTTCTCCACAACTCACTCCCCTGACCTCCCATTTCCTACTCAGAACCTGATTAGCTGGTAGGTACCTTCTCTCTCTAAAGCACCTAAATTATAAAGTAGTTCTTCTTGAAGAAAAAAAAAAGCCACTATAATTGGAAAGAACATCTCAGAACCTGACTCAAGAGACCTAGCTAATCAACCCAGAGAGTTCTTTATTATCCCCTTTGTTTCTCTCACAAGTAAGGTGCTGCCTCCATCTTATCTCCACTAAGAACAGTTTTTTCACCCATCAAAAGAGGTGGTATGACTCAAAAGACCACAGGGCACCTCGACCTTGGGATCCATTCACCCTGGTGAGTTTTCTCAGAATTGTTCCTCTCATCTCTTAATTCCCACAGTTCATCAACACAGAACCAGGAAAACCTACATTGTCAGTCACTACAGCTGAAACCTCACACCTCACCCAGCCCACAGGGAGCCCTACTGTAGAGAATTCTCTCCCTTCTCCTCTCTTCACCCCATGCCTTCTCCATCTTCTCCAAGAACTTTTCCAAATAGCTCCGCTCCCTACATCCCCCCCCAATAAAATCAGGCAACAGACTATAATGACTGGGGTTGATAATAATGAATGTGAAGTTAAACAGGGTCAAAAAGAGCCCATTGTCCCAGTAAAGAAATACTAAATTTTGGTTGGCAAAAATCTAGAACTAAACACTTTTTTCTATACTCTAATGTTTTTTTTTTTCTTTCAGGGAAAATGTATAATCTGTGAGTGTTTCATAGGGCAACCCACTATCACATCAGAATATTTGACTTGCCTGAATGCCCTCACCCCCGCTCCCCGCCCCAGGAATGGGTAACCAGAATAGTTGCACACTAACTAAATTGAATTCTCTCGTTCTTGGCTCTCATTTTCAAAAAGAAAAGAATCAGTTGCCATGCTCGCTTTACTTTTCAGCAAATGAATTCTGCTTATGGTTCTTATATATAACTAATTCCCATAAATCTATAAATAATCTCTTTCTAATCTGTTTATACTGCTAATTTGAAGTCTTCTCAGCGTTGGGAAAGGGCCTGAGCTTTGGAATCAGACCAACTGGGTTCAAATCCCAAATTTCAAATCCCTTTTTCTAGCTGAGTAATTCGAGACAAATCACTTAACTTCTGTACATCTAACTTTCTCCATCTTTTGGATAAAGATAAGATTGATCTTATAAAATCTGAATGACCCTCAGGAGGAAAAAAACAAAATAACATATAGAAAATATGAAGCACTGCCCCTAATATATACTAGGTGCTTCATGAAGTTAGTGCATTCTCCTACGATAGAAAACAAGCTCCTATCAGGTTGGAATTCTCAAAGCATGAGATGCTTGAGTCGATGCTTGAGATGCCTGAGTAGACAGATAAACCAGTAAAAAAAAAAAAACAGTGTCAGCTTTGCCACTGAGGACAACTCTAAACCAAGTGGCCCTTCCAAAGTCCTGAGTCAGGGACAAGTCATAACACCGAATCCCTGATCTTCTCTACCCACCCTTCAGGCAGGGGCACATTCCTGGATCTTACTTGCCCAACTGCCCCAATTCATCTGGCTTCTTCCCTCTGCTCTAAGGTTGGAAAGTTCTAAGAAAGATTCAATTGTGAAAGATCCTTTGACTATGCCCATACGAACTGTGTGGATGACCCTAAGCGCGGAGGAGGTGGGAAAGTCTCTGCAGCTCCCTGCAGGAGTTTTCCATGCCCTCCAATGATATGGCTTCCCTAAAAGCCCATCAGTCTGGCCTTGTAGCACGTATACAGGAAAGCCTACTTACCGATAGCCATGAAGAAGAACAAACTATCCAACTTGGAGAAGAAAAGTTTTTATAGCCTTAGGGTGGGAAGTTTCTCCTAAGCATTTAGACACAAAGTTCAATATATTGACATGTATAGGGATTTTTTTTTTTTTTCTTAATCTAAGGATATACCAATAACATACGGAGAAAAAGGGCTGGACGACAGCAGTGAAAGGAATACTTTTCACCGTATTTTTTTTTTTTTAACATCTTAATTTTATTTTATTTTTTTCAGTGTTCCAAGATTCATTGTCTATGCACCACACCCAGATTATGCTGAGTGAAATAAGTCACGGTATATCTTTTTACACCATTTGAATTTTGACCTTTGGACTGTATGGCCTAACTTTTTAAAAGGCCTCTTAAGAGGGAGGTGGGGGGATGGGTGAGCCCGGTGATGGGTATTAAGGAGGGCACAAATTGCAGAGAGCACTGGGTGTTATACACAAACAATGAATCATGAAACTCTACATCAAAAACTAATGATGTACTGTATGGTGACTAACATAGCACAATAAAGAAAAAAAAGGTGATGGAGTCAAGAATAAATAAAACTGTTCTTGGAGTCTAGGTGCCACGTGGTGAGAAGCTCAAGCCACATGGAAAGGCCCCACAAAGGAGAACCAAAGACCAGGATAAGAACCCCAGCGAGTCCCAGCCCTACCCACATGGACCGTTTGCCATATGAGTGAGACCACGCTGAAGCTTCCAGCCATCCCAGCACCCAGGCAGACAGCACATAAAACAGAACTGTCAGCGTTAGTTTCTTGCTAAACCTTCCAATGTTTCTTCCAGTGTTTCTCACCATCATGAGAAACAACACAATGCTGCTCTAAGCCACTAAGATTGGGGGTGGCCTGTCACAGTGTAACAGATAAATGAAACACGGAGTCATTGGTGAATGGAGAACAGTTAAAGCCACAAGCCTGGATGAGATCACCAATGAAGTATCGAAGAGGATTGTGCCTTATTTCATCTAGAAGACAAAAGCATGACTAGTCTCAGGACTGTATCTTTTTATCTACCTATCTACCTATCTTGAAATCGGAATTCTGAAGACAGGATTGTCACAAGGGGTATTTAATTAACATGCTTGCTTGCATCTTAAAAGAAGTCAGATTTTCTCTGACAGGAAATAAATATGTCTGATTTGGTTCCTTGCTTTGACAAGAAGAGCTGCCTTTTCCAATCATTAAATTTGCAGCTCCAAAAGCTTGAAAAAAATATATTTAAGGCTATATAAAGTATACAATATGCTAGAAAAATGTATCATTTGCAACCATTTAAACATGTGGTTAAAAAGATGTTTAATGTCATGTTAAATGTGTGTGAGGTGGTATGTAGTTTTCAATCTTCTTTTAGGACAGACATAAGCAAAAAAAAGTCTAAAAAGCCCACTGAATTATGTGTGGTATACCCCCACAATGGAATACTGTGCAGCCGTTAAAAAGAAGAATGATGAGGCTTTTTGTAAATTGATATGAAAAGATCTTCCAGACATATTTTAGGGTTCAAAATGCAAAGGATAGAACAATATACTTAGTATTCACTTGCTTTTGAGAAGAAAGGGGTAAAATAAGTATGGATTCGAATTTGCTTATATTTGCAAAAAGAAACACTGGAAGGTTTAGCAAGAAACTAACGCTGAGAGTTACCCATGGTGGGAAGAGGCTGGGTAGACAAGTATAACAGTCATATAAAGACCTTTACATATTGTATTAATTTTTGAATAGTGTGCATTGTAGGATTTTTTTAAGTCTTCACATAAAAAAATAGGAACAGATAAAATTGCAAAAACAGGAATAATGCTAACAGGTAATCTAGGAGACAAATATTCCCTACATTGCAACAATACATCATACAAAGGATTTAGTATCTCCAATGTACAAAGAGCTCCTAAAAAACATTAAGAAAAAGTTAAACACCTCAGTACAAAAATGGGTCAAGAATATAAACAGGCAATTCACAGAGGAGGAAAAACAAATGACTGATAAAAAGTAAAAAGATGCTAACCTTTACTAATAATTGGGGAAATGCAAGTTAAAGTAATAACAGCCAGCCACATTTGATCTATCCCACTAGACCTATATATATAAAACCTGGTAAGAGGACAAACTGATATAATGTTTCAGAACTCAGTTTGACAGTACGTATCAACATTTCTAAAGTGTATAGCCTCCAACCCAGCAATCCTATTTGTAAGATTCTCACCTCCTGCACTTACATAATGCACTGTGTACTGTAATAGCCAAAGAAGGGAGGTAGGACTCCTGGGTGGCTCAGTCAGTTAAGCATCTGACTTACGCTCAGGTCATGATCTTGGGGTCCTAAGATGAAGCCTCTTGTCAGGCTCCCTGCTTGCACCTCCCCCTGTCCGTGCTATCTCTCAAATCAATAAATAAAAATCTTTTTAAAAAATCTAAAAACGGCGGGGTGCCTGGGTGGCTCAGTGGGTTAAAGCTTCTGCCTTCGGCTCAGGTCATGATCTCAGGGTCCTGAGATCAAGCCCCGCATCGGGCTCTCTGCTCAGCGGGGAGCTTGCTTCACCTTCTCTCTCTGCCTGCCTCTCTGCCTACTTGTGATCTCTCTTTCTCTCTGTCAAATAAATAAAATTTTTTTAAAAAAATCTAAAAAAGGCAATCTAAATGTCCAACAATAGGGACTAGTAAGATAAATTGTAATACAGTTACAATACAATCTAGGTTATACTTTGAAACTTTAAAAAGGACAAGCAGTTTCATTTGTAGTGACATGAAAGAATGTCTACGATATATCACTGGGTAGGAGAATACAATTTATAAAATAATTTGAAATAATTCGTATTATCCAATTCTTGTGTGAACATAGATTATGGGTATATAAATACACACAGACACACTATGAATATGTATTTCAACATGCATAGGAGTTCTGGTAGGATATAACCATATTGGTAACAGTGGCTATCCCAGGGAACGGGAGAAGGTGGTAAGAAAATTGTATTTTATAAAATTTTATGTTGCTCTAATTTTTTACCTTAAGCATTTCTACCCTTGGTAATTTTCAAGGCATTTAATTACTCAGGCTGACTGAAGTAGCAGCTCAGGCCTCTTCTGAAAAATGGGTCAGGGGCCAGGCAGCAAGCTCCTTCTTCACTTCCCACTTACAGGGTCTCCAGAGAACCCACTGCTCATACTAACCAGCTCCCTGGACTCCTGCCCCTGTCCACTGGCTGGCAGATGCAGTCTGTCCCCCACTCACCACACCCTGGGCTCACCCCCAGAGTCCGGAGGGCCACTCCGTGAGCTTACCCAGCATTCAGTACAACCCCAACTCTCCTCAACCTATTCCCGTAGTGGCCACTTAGACACCTTGTGGGACTTTGGTCAGAGATGGCAACTATGTTTCATGCCAAGTTCCCATTCGAACCAAGGGGCAGGGATTGTCCAGAGCTTTGTGGTAAGTAAAGCTACTGTTTTTCCCTTTGTATTAATAAATATCTTTGAGACAAAGAAGAAAAGAAAAATTCTGGGGCCACGCACAGGACGGATGTGGAAAGAGCGGTGCCATCAATTAGTGCTGTCTGCCAGGACAAGGCAGGAAGAGCCGCGAACACTTGAGCTCCCCGCCTGCCATCCCTGCCCTTGTACACCGGGCGGTGACTCACTGACTCGGACACCTGCAGAACCGCCCCCCTCTACGCAGAGTGGGAGACTTGGGTTGTGGGGAGCCGATGGTGGGGGAGGTGGCTGGGGTGAAGAAGGGTGACGGCAGAGCGTGACTGTGTCATTAGGGTCTGCGTCTATCAGAATACCAGGTGAGGGCATGGTGAGTCTGAGGAGGGAGAAGGAGCCTCCAACAACAGGTGGCGATGTGGCCCCAAACAGCTGCAGAGGGACGGCTCTGACCTTCCGGGTACAGTGCAGGCCTGAAGTAAGCCCGGAGGCTGGGTTCCATCTGTCAGGGCTTACGGAGTTCCTCATCCTGAGGACTCAGCAACTGCGGCCACATAAGAACTGGCCTCTTGCAATTTTGAAATGTCCAAGTGCCCTATTAACTGGGAATTCACTCATCTTTCCTATCCCTGCAAACAAAAACAGGAGGAAAAAAAACTCAAACCAAAAAAATCTCAGAACTTCACGTGTTGTAACTAAAAACACTCAATAAACAAAGCCAGTCCTTGGGCTCCCTTAGGGAGTGATTGTCTAAGAATTCTTCTTTTCTTTCAGCTGGTGAGAGAGAGAGAGAGACAGACGTGCTAAGACTGTGTGGAGCTCATCTTGAAAGCATTAATTTTTCCAAACACCAATGTGTGGTTCGTGTGCTTTTCCTGCACGAGTGGCAGCAGGCAGTGAGGAGGCTGCTGAGGACACCCCTCCATGCAGGGTGTGCCTGTGGGGGTTCAGAGGAAGTGGTCATAGTGAAGTCCTGGGGGAAGCATGCGAGTTCGAGAAGCAGGGGCCCAGGCACCATGACCTGCCCCAGGGAGGGGCTGCGCAAGGCCTGTGGTGCTGATGACTCGGGGTGGATTACCCCTTCCCCAAGGGAAGAGAAGAAGCAGAACCAAAACCTCCACCCCCTCCCAGGACCATTCTCTAGGGGCTGACTGGCAATTAACCAAAATGGCCTTCTTCCTCACCCATCCCTCACGACCTATACCCCTGCCAATCACACGCTGGCCTAGCCTCAGGATAGGCTGTCCACTTTCCAGGTAGAGGTCTTTAAACCACATCCCCTTCTTCTCCTCCTCATTCATGGATGAAAGTGGAGAATGCAGTTTGCTCATCCATACTTTAAACTGTTCTTTGTTGCCCCGAGTCCATCCTCTCTAGGATGCTGAGGGCGTTCTCCTCTGCAGTCTGTGCACAGGGGACAAGATACAACAAAACCGTTCACTGAGGCACAGGAAAGTCTCATCATTTGCCTGATGAGAGCAGATTCAACAACTAGGATACACCAGAAGCCTAGTCAGTCTTAACCAGACATTCTCCAAGCAGATTACTACCACCAGGACCTACGCAGATGCAACCACGTGCCAGGATTCCCACTGGAAATCAATGCCCCACCCCCAGATTTAAATGCTTTCTTACCACCAGGACATCATACACCAATTCTACCACTTACTAGTTGTATAAAACTGATTAAGTTACTTAATCTGAATGAGGATGAAAATAAGCGTTTTTAGGGGCACCTGCGTGGCTCAGTCAGTTAAGCATCCAACTCTTAATTTGGGCTCAGGTCATGATGTCAGGGTTGTGAGACTGAGCCCCTCGGTGGGCTCTGCACTGGGTGTGGAGCCTTAGATTCTCTCTCTCCCTCTCCCTCTGCCCCTCCCCACCTCTCCCCCCTCTCTAAAAAAAAAAAGAAAAAAGTTTTTAAGTAAGTTGAGAAATGGAAAGGGCTGAGAAAAGTACTTGGCACACAAGAAGTGCTACATATGCATTATGATTATGATCCTTCACTCTCTACGCTAAGCTATCTCTTCCCTTTGGACCATTGTATATGCTCTTCCCATGCTTTGGAACACTGTTCCCCCCCACGACCACCGCCATCTTCATGTGGCTCTCTGTGCTAATTCTCCACGTCTCTAGGAAGCCTTCCTTTATATGGGCTGGGTGTCCCTGCACATGCACCCATCACACCCTTACATTCCTGGTATCATATTCTATTCCGATCGTCTACATGTCTATCTCCTCGACCAGGTCCCTCATCCCTAGTGCCTGGCACAGAGAAGACACTCAATAAACTATGTGTTCAAGGAAAGGATAAATGAATGAGGCATAGGTGAAGAGCAGCTTTCATGCATTCGAGTATTTACCGCGTGCCTACTCTGTGTCATATCCTGGACTATGCTTGCAAATACACGAAGGCCAGAACACCCAGGCTGCTCTCCAGAAACTCGTGGTCAGAGGTGCCATTTCTGCCTTTTACCACTAACTCGAGAAAAAAGATGAGGTGGGTGTAGCCCAGCCCAAGAAGGAAAGTGTGGCTCTCGGAGGGGAACACAGGTTTGCCTAGAGTAGGTATGTTTAACTTGAACCAAACAACAAAAGCCCTGAGCCTAAGATTCTGTTTATCATCCCTGCATGTGAAGAATAAATGTAGCTTCGCATGACCTAAGAAAAACAAAAGGTGGACCCTTCTTTATAAGGATGGTTTATTTATCCAAGTATCAATCTGCCTCTCTCAGGAGAAACACTGCTCGGTCATTACATCCATGCTGTCTGCAGACTATCTTCACTAGACTGTAAACTCCTACAAACAGAGATCATAGTTTATTTTATCACAGTATATTTTTATATCCCATCCCACTCCTGTCTGCCTTGGGCACCAAACACCTAGCATGGTGCCTTGCCCAGGGTAAAAGGATACAAGGGGAACAAGTCACTCATTTGGTATCATTTCTACCATTCTGCATTTCTCAGTAGGTTTTTTTTAGAGTTTTTGTTTTGTTTTGTTTTGTTTATCAGCTTAAGGGAAAAGAAAAAAAGAAACATCAGGAGTTAAAGGAGTATTTGTTGTTCCTTCCACTTTTCTCTAATGAAGCAGAATGGGCACCACCACAACGCCACCCACAAAATAAAGCCTTCTCTGGGGTGTTGGAGATCTACTTGGCTATGACTTTGTCAGAAGTCTTTGATAGCTCAAGCTCACTAAAGAAAAAAAGGAAACAATTTCTACTTACAGTAAGAAAAATCCAAAGCAACTTTTCTCTTTGAGATTACATCATAGATACCTGAGGTTATGTTTTCCATCCTAGCTGCCCTAAAAATAAGGCAACAAAGATCTTTCCATCAATGAAAAGTCCAAGGCTGCCTACCTCTGGAAGGACACTGGGGCTCCCAAACCCCAGCCCCGAGAACAGGGGACTCCAGAGTGCCGCCACCCACTGCAGCCACAGCAACCTGACTGCACACCTCCTCGGGATGATTTTTGGAGACCCAGGCTCCCTCTGTCCTCCACCCTCCAGGGCAGGACCCTGGTCCCACCATCACTACCATTTCAGGGTTATCTGGGGCATGTCATATCATGAATTTCAAAGCCAGATGAAAAGGACCTAAAATTGTCTGCCCCATCATTTCCATCCTTCTTATGGATAATGCAGAGAAAGCTGGTAAGGCCTGTGGCTCAGAGAATGTCCTTTTACCATCAGTACCAGAGAGAGAAAACATGCACAGTTGGCTTTGTGTCGATCGATGGACATACACATTCACACTTGCCTATGGGTGCACCCATGCGAACACACCTCCATATATAGTGTCGGGGCAGACAAATTAGTCTGTGTAACATATACCACCCTAGGCCCTGAGCTTGTCACTAAGGCAGCTGTGTCTCTGCCATCAGATACAGTCTCCCTAGGAGACCCACTGCTTTGGAAACATAGAGATAAGAAGGGCAATTTGGAGACAGATAGCTTATTTTTTCCTGGTATCTCTGAGATTGAATGCAGCTCTACATGGAGATAAAAAAAACACTGCTCTTTAAAGTGTCGCTGAGACCTAGTCTAAATGACACTGGCCTTGGAGCAATGCGTGCCATCCTCTCCTTCCTCCACGACAAGCCCATGAGAAAGAGTGGTCAGGATAATGTTACAGAGCATGTGTCTGGATATCTGCTAAACCTCTGACAAATGTCCTCCACAATATTCTTGAATTTTTTCAAGAAAAAAATTTTCATTTTCAATAAAAATGAAAATGAAAATTTTCATTTTTCAACAAAAAATGAACAGGATAAGAGTATCGTTTGAATTGCTACAGATACACTACAAGGCCCAAAGAGTGTTTATTAGAATACAGTGAGTTTTAGGCAGGATGCTGGTCTCTGGTGATGGCCACAAAGCTCTTCCTTTGACCGCTGTGTTTAACTTTTTAAAAAATTACTTCCCAAGATGACAAGATAAAAGATATGCTTATAGTATGGGCAGATGATACAAAACTGGTATGGTGGGCTTAATACTATAATAGATGACCAAAATCAATATATAAATTTATTTCAGCAGATTTGAATACTAGGTCAATTTTAACGAAGGCAAATTTCATGTCTGAGGACACTTTAAAATAGAAATGTACATATCCCTCATCTAGCAGCTCCAGTCCTTTGTATCTACCCTAGAGAAACACATGTGTATGTGAGTGCTTGTTCATGAAGTTCACTGCTGCATTGTTTATAATGTTAAAAAATATACATAAAAGTAAAAAACAGAAACAATAAAAGAATTGTTAGGTCAATTATGGAATATCCACAGTGAGAAATACTATGCAGAAGATGTTCAAGACATGCCATTGCAAGAAGAAAAAGTTGCAGAGTGATATAAAAAGAATGATACGCTAACCCCAGACATAGAGAAATTTATGTATTTACATATTTACATATATGTATATATGTAAATTACATACAAATATAATTTGTATTACATTTGTATACATGTATACATGTAAACAAATATACATACATATGTGTGTATGTAAATTACATACAAATGTAAATCACAAATTTATGAAATTACATATATTTGCATATGCAAATGCATAGAAAGGTCTGGAAGGGTCCCTAAAAACTTATATCAGGATCTATCTCTAGGGAGAAACTAAGTTGTTATGAAGTCAAAAAGGGTACCTGCAACATCTGAAATTCAGAATGTATTGCATTAAACTGTGTAATTTAGCTTTCTTTTTAAAGTAAAGTCATACTTGCATCTTTAAAAAAAAAAGTTCAAAAATATGAGGAAGGGCACAAATTCCTGGGCTTTCTATTACAACATAAAAGGGGTCAGCACTATGGAAAGACTGCACAGAGCTAATTCATACCATATAGAGTGCATTCAAAGTTTGGTGTGCAGACAGCCTGCAAGTACTAGGGATCACTAAGCTGGTCATGTCTGCAGCACTGGGTTGGATCCAATCCTGATAGCACAATTAGGCAGGGACACTGGCAAAGTCAAATGCAACCAGAGGAAAGAAATGCCTATGCAGAGTCTAAAAAAGCATGGCTTAAGAATAATGATTGAAGGGGCTCCTGGGTGGCTTAGTGGGTTAAAGCCTCTGCCTTCGGCTCAGGTCATGATCTTGGTCCTGGGATTGAGCCCCGCATCAGACTCTCTGCTCAGCAGGGAGCCTGCTTCCCCCTCTCTCTCTGCCTGCCTCTGCCTCTCTGCCTTCTTGTGATCTCTCTCTCTATATCAAATAAATAATAAATAAAATCTTAAAAAAAAAAGAATAATGATTGAAGAAACCATGATTGTTTAACCTCAAGACAAGATTATGGGGGGATAGATAGGTTCCTTCAAATATGGGGAGGGTTATTAGGCAGATGATGCAGTAAACACTTATTTGGGTATTTTCCAGGGGTAACTACTAGGAGAAATAAATACAAGTGATTCTTCCTATTAAAAATAAATTTAAAAAAGAAACATTCTAACTAGTAAGAATGAATGACAACAGAATAGTCTGTCAGGCATGATCATGAGCTCCCTGTCACTGGAAGGATTCAAGTAAGAGATTCTACAGAAAACGATATTGGATTACATTAGAAGCAAAACTATGTAAACTTTAAGATCTCTAACAACCTCAATATTCTATGATTCCATATTTTGGCTGCAGAATCAATTTTCAATCAGTATGTACCCCCATCGACTCCAAATCCCACAGGTGGTGTACTCTGCCACCAGGTGGCAGTAAATGCCTTGGACTCTGGGTCCTACACATTAGATGTGGTGAAAAAAAATTTGCAGTTTTCCTGTATTTTTTAAATTTAAAAAAATAATAATAAAAGAACAGATGCAAGCATTCACCCTGTAAGTAGCCCCTTGCAAAGTAACAAGTATAATTCATAATTTTTCTGATGATTCCATCACAATGATTCTTAATCACTTGATTTCCTCTTGTGCACTTCTTTTGTACAGGTTCTACAAAGAGACCTTTATCTTCCGTGGCCTCCTCTCTCCAGTGTCAAGTTTCCTGACTTGCACACAGTTCCAGATCCCTGTGTCTCCTCTTAATGCAAAAACTCCCTCTGCTTCCTCCGCAGCTGCAGACCACGTCTGCTCCTACAGTCTTTCTTCCTGACCTAGGAGAAGGACCGACAGGAGAATCAGGGAAACACCCCAGCCATTTCCTGCTCCCAGCTTTTCTGCCCTTGTATCCACACAGCTGAAGCCACAAAACAAGCAGGCAACAAACAAAAACCGAACAGGCGGAGTAGCTGAATCCCCACCCTGACAGCATGAAAGTATATGATTATCTTTTCCCAATAAGATAATCTCCCACCCAGCTCTTAAAGAAAAGAGAAGTAGCCACAGCTGTAGACTTGGGGTGTGGCTTAAAATTTGAATACAATCAACAACCCTTGTCCTAGGCCCTAGCAACTCAAAACTCTGTTAACACTGCCTTGGTTACAGATCACTTCAGAAACCCTGGTTTTCAGAGAGTATTTTGGTAAGAGCTTGTGACTGAATGCAAATAACACAAGATTTTTTAAAACTTAGACTTAAAGCAGGTTCATCACAATAAACCATATGCTTGAGTCAAGGTCCTACTCATCTTTCTAGTCTCAGGTGAAACACCTCTTCTTCCAGGAAGCCTTCAGGAGCCTAAGATTATGTTGTTGCTCCTAATATATGCCCCTAATAGCACCCTGCACCTGCCTGTCACAGCCCTGTACCAGCCCCCATCATAGCCCTCCCTGCTCCTGCCCCATCACAGCCCAGTACCTGCCCTACCATACCCCTGCACCTGCCCCATCACAGCCCTCCACCTGCCCCATCACAACCCTGTACCTGCCCTACCTCATACCTACGCCATCACTGCTCTGCACCTGCCCTACCATAGCCCTGCACCTGCCCCATCACAGCCCTCTACCTGCCCCATCACAACCCTTCACCTGCCCTACCCCATACCTGTCCCATCACTGCTCTGCACCTGCCCTACCATAGCCCTGCACCTGCCCCATCACAGCCCTCTACCTGCCCCATCACAACCCTGCACCTGCCCTACCCCATACCTACGCCATCACTGCTCTGCACCTGCCCTACCATAGCCCTGCACCTGCCCCATCACAGCCCTCTACCTGCCCCATCACA
>CM052898.1:131373031-131426417 GCA_028534135.1 Potos flavus
ATGCTCATCATAGCCCTGCACCTGCCCTACCACCATCCTCACCACACGTACTTCAGTGACCTCTGTACCAGCCCATTTCCCCATTACATTGAGGATCCGTGAAGACCTGGACTATATCTGTTTCTTTTACAACTGAATCCCCTAAACACAGTAGGACTCGATAAATATTCATGAGACTATTATAAATATACACATTATCAATTAACTAATTAATGTGAAGCCCAAGTCCAGGCAGCTGTTCCACTGAGGATAATAAGCATCCATTCTACACACATTTCCTGAGTGTCCCTTGTGTCGGTATGGTACAGGATGAGTCAAACACAGGCCCAGCCCTTAGAGAACATGCAGTAGAGAAAGGAAGCCAAGACAAATACATAAATACCTACTGGGCAAGTAGGCACAGCAACACCAGAAAGGTGGTTATTAGGGAATGGGGAAACAGTGGCCAAGGCACGGGGATCACCAAGAAGTTCAAAGTAGCTGGAACTAAGGCCAAGGGAGTGGTAATACTGGAGCCAGAGCCTGAAGGTTCTTCAATAATACCTTTAATTAAATAGCATGTGCCAGGCTAAGTGCTTTAGATTCATGATTTCATTTATTTATTGAAATGATGCTGTGTAAGGCACTCCTATTACAGAGAAGGAAATAAGCTCAGAGAAGTTAAGAAAATTGCCCAAAGTGGAACAGCCGGCAAGCGGCAGAGTTGGAATCCACAGCTAAGCCAGCCTGATGACTATGGCAGCAATGCCACAGTGCTTTGGAACCTGAGATGCCAAGGTAAGGAGCTGTTACCTGATCCAGTGGACAATGAGGAGCCACTCTGAGCAGGAACATGCTAAGGTCAAAGCATGTGCTTGGGAAGCTTTATCAGAAAAAAATGGAGAGAGTGGACTGGGCAGTTGGGATTGAAGCTGGCTACAACGGGCCAATGTTGTATCATGAAATTCCTGACCTGGGAGAATAGCAGCAAGACTGGAAAGGTGATTCAGAGCCGAGGAATTCCAGAGGAAGAGCAGACACAGTGAGAGTGATCTCAAGGCGAACACCTGAGTCACCGAGAGGATAGGGATCCGGAAGTGTCTTGTGCGTGCTGCTCCAGGGCCTCTGTCTGTGTGCAGGTGCGCAGGTGTGTGCAGGGTCTGTGGAAGGACTACAGCCTTATGGGTGGAAATATGGCAGCTTTAGAATATGGCAGTCCTCAGCACTCCAGAGCAGGAAGTGGCCTAAAACCTCCCCACTTCCCACCTTCCCTAGGCATTGCCGCTACTTGCAAAAACTCCTGGAATTCCCTTAGCCACCTGGCCTCCCACTCCCACCCCTGGGGCATCTGAGCCCCAGCAGCTCACAAAAGCACAGCAGTAATAAGAGCGCATGAAGCCTCACACAGCCATGACCACCCGGGTATACTCTCCTCTAGCCAGCCTGCCCTAGCACAGAGAATGCCTGGGCTCAAGCCAGCACCATGAAACAGAAGAGGGCCAGATAGGAGTGACAGGCCCCAGGCAGTAATTCTGATTCCCCACAACCTTGAGCCAGAAGCTTAACTTCTCTGGATCTCAGTTTCCTCAACTGGAAGACAAGCAGTTTGGACCAGAATCAGAAGTTGCAAACTGAAGGCCAGCAGGCCAAACACGGAATCCTGCAAATGGACTTTGACCCATACAATGTCTTTTAATTGAATTAGTTTCAACATTTAACAATCGAGATCTTCTACAAAGAAAATGCATATTTGAATCCTCTCTGAAACAAGATCTGGCCACAAGGAGCTTACATTGCCACGTGGCATCCATCAGCTGGAGCTGAGCAGCTGCTGTCACCCTCAGATGAGGCGCCACTCTCCAGTTTGCCACAGTCCCCACGACCTCCTACTGCTCCCTGCTAGTCTCTACTCATCACCTATGCTTGGCCCACTTCGATCCTTCATACGAATGGTCTGGCTCCTCTAGAAACCTAAGAAGCTGATCTAAAAGATCATCATTATTAGGCTCGGGAATTGGGGGCAGTACACAGGAGCACGGGGAAGCTGGCAGTCACCTCCCCACAATGGCAGGTGCAGGCTTTTCGGAGAAGCGGGTCCTTGCTGAAGCTAATGAGGGTTCATTAACACGTGTGTCAGGCCTGCCCGCCACCCCCCCCACCCCACCCCACCCCACCAAGGAGGAACAAGGCGGATGACATCAGCCTTGGACACAGTCGGAGAAACCCCATCATGAAGCAATTTGCTTCCCCAGCCACTCTAATTTAACAATTAGCTTAACAACCCTGGTCAGGCACTTGCTGCTGGAGCAAAGAAGTGATCCGGATCAGCAGCAGTTTCAGCCTAGAAGCTTCAGGAAGCCCGCTCCCCCACTGCCCTCACTTCAGCTGGGTCTGCATCTGCCACTCACACACATAAATATTCTAAATATCTCCAAAGAGCTTCCACCTTCTCTTTGAACCTCCCAGTTGGACTCCTTGGAAACTCCCCTTGTGTCCAAAATCAGTTTCTCCCGCTACAACTTCAGCCCGTTCTCTCAGTCTGTCTTACAGAGATTCTGGTCCCATCACAGGAAGCAAACCAGGCCAGTGTGCTCAAGTCAATCACTTCTCTGGTCCCCTGGGACTTGGGCATGGAAAGGAAGCCTGCACAGAGGCCGCACTGCTGGGAGGAGGATAAATTCACAAAGCTGGAAGGTTTGGAACATTCTGGGCACAGATCCGGACTCCCAGAACAAGTCTAGGGAGCTGGCTTGCCCTGACCTGGACAGCATGCTCAGCTTCCCATCTGCCTCACCAGAGGGCCTCTCAGTGGAATTCACAATACTTCCCTCACCCAGCTTGTCCTGCTCCTGCCTCTAAGTCCTTTCTCAAGCTGCAACCTAAACCCCAAATGCCAAATTTTAGAGAGAGACACACATGCTGCTATGGGAAGATTGAAAAGAAGAGTCCATAAAGCTACAAATCCATACAAACTTGGAGGCTATTTTATTTACTTATTTTAAAGATTTTATTTATTTGACAGAGAGAGAGAGAGAGAGTACAAGCAGGATAACAGCAGAGGCAGAGGGAGAAGCAGGCTCCTTACTAAGCAGGGAGCCTGATGTGGGCTCAATCCCATGACCCTGGAGATCAGGAGCTGATCCGAAGGCAGACGCTTAACTGACTGAGCCACCCAGATGCCCCAACTTTGAAGCTATTTTAAAATACAGTATTAGACAAATCAAAACCACAGGGAGATACCACCTTACACTAGTTAGAGTAGCTAAAATTAACAAGACAGAAAACAATAAATGTTGGTGAGGATGTGGAGAAAGGGGAACCCTCTTATACTGTTGGTGGGAATGCAAACTGGTGCAGCCACTCTAGAAAGCAGTATGGAGGATCCTCAAGAAGTTGAAAATGGAGCTACCCTACGACCCAACAATTGCACTACTGGGTATTTACCCCAAAAGTACAGATGTAGTGAAAAGAAGGGGCAAATGCACCCCAATGTTCATAGCAGCAATGTTCACAATAGCCAAACTGTGGAAGGAGCTGAGATGTCTTTAAATGGATGAATGGATAAAGAAGATGTGATTCATATATACCATGGAATATTTCTCAGCCATCAGAAAGGATGAATACCTACCATTTACACTGACATGGATGGAACTGGAGGGTATTATGCTAAGTGAAGTAAGTCAATCAATGAGAGACTATGGACCTCGGGAAACAAACTGAGGGTTTCAGAGGGGAGGAGGTAACAGGGTGATGGGTATTAAGGAGGGCACGTGTTGTTATGAGCACTGGGTGTTATACACAACTAATGAATCATTGACTGCTATATCAAAAACTAATGATATACTACACAGTGGCTAACTGAACATAATAGAAAAAACAGAAACAATTATCATATGGTTTCACTCATATGTGGAATATAAGAAATAGCACAGAGGATCATAGGAGAAGGGAGGAAAAACTGGGACGAAATCAGAAAGGGAGACAAACCATGACAGACTCTTGACTCTGGGAAACAAACTGAGGATTGCAGTAGGGGAGGGGGATGGGAGGATGGGGTAACTGGGTGATGGACATTAAGGAGGGCACGTGATATGATGAGCATTGGGTGTTACATACAACTGATAAATCACTGAACACTACATCAGAAACTAATGATGTACTACATGTTGGCTAATTGAATTCAAATTTTAAAAATTAAAAAAAAATAACTATACAGGAAAAATAAATAAATAAAATAAAATACAGTACTAGAATTCCAGGATAGAGGCGGGGAGGCCAGAGCCAAAAATAGCAGACCCTCAAAGAAGAAAGCAACCCTGAATGACTAGGTAGAAATTTCAAAGAGGCTGTGGAGAAAGAAATGGCACATAAACATGGAACAACATCCCAGGAACTCAAGCCAAAAATAAAACTGAGGGATGCCAGTGCCAAGGTCAATCATGGAGGCTGTTCTGTTCTAGGCAGAACAGTGAGATGGAGAATTAGGGGAATCAGTTGGTAATACTCCTGGTATAGGAGGTGTCCTAAAAAATGGAAGTCCTTCCCAGCTTGCCCTCCGCAACGGATAGGCATGAGGTCAGGGTTGACACTGCAGTAAATGCTTGCGAACCCGACTGACAAATGAGGTGTAAATAAATCACCAGGACCATATGGTAACCACCTGGAAGTCCTAAAGGAATTCAAGGGTGAAAGTGTGGAGCTGCTAGCCAAAATGTGTAACCTCTTATTACAAAGTCACTTGTCCCCTAGAACTGCCAGATTACTCATGTAGCCTCCATTCATAAGAAAGGATCCTGGGAGCATTCTCATTTTCACACCAGGAAAGCCAGCAGAATATATACGAAGAACAGGACGACTGAGCGTGTAAGCATGACCCGTAAGAGGAAAAGACAGGATGGCTCTTAAAAGAGCAGAGTATGTATATAAGAGTTTTAGAAAGAGTAGATATGAATGCAAATTAAAGAGATTCAATGGGTATATTTGATAAGTCCTTTATAGATTTTGGATACTAACCCTTTACTCCATATGTCATTTGCAAATACCTTCTCCCATTCTGTCTGTTGTCTTTTGGTTTTGTTGACTGTTTCCTTTGCTGTGCAGAAGCTTTTTATCTTGAAGTCCCAATAGTTCATTTTTGCTTTGTTTCCCTTGCCTCTGGAGATATGTCTAGGGAGAAGTTGCTGCAACAGAGGTCAAAGAGGTTGCAGTCTGTGTTCTCCTCTAGGATTTTGATGGATACCTGTCTCACATTTAGGTCTTTCATCCATTTTGAATTTATTTTTGTGTTTGGTATAAGAAAGTCCAGTTTCATTCTTCTGCATGTCACTATCCAACACTATTTGGGAATAGTGTTTTTCCAACACTATTTGTTGAAGAGACTATTTTTTTTCCATTGGATATTCCTTCCTGCTTTATCAAATATTAGTTGACCATACAGTTGTAGGTCTGTTTCTGGGTTCTCTGCTCTATTCCATTGATCTATGTGTCTGTTTTTGTGCCAGTACCATACTGTCTTGATGATTACAGCTTTGTGATACAGCTTAAAGTCCAGAATTGTGATGCCTCCCATCTTTTCTTTTCTTTTTCAGCTTCGCTTTGGCTATTTGGGGTCTTTTCTGATTCCATACAAATTTTATAATTATTTGTTTTAGCTCCATGAAAAATCCTGATTTTTTTAATAGGGATTGTATTCCATATGTAGGTTGCTTTAACAGAACTTATCAAACTCAACACCCAAAAAACAAATAATTCAGCCAATAATTGGATAGAGGACATGAATAGACACTTTTCCAAAAAAAGACATCCAGATGGCTAACAGACAGATGAAAAGGCACTCAACATCACTCATCATCAGGGAAATATGAATCAAAACCACAATGAGATACCACCTCACACCTGTCAAAATAGCTAAAATTAACAATTCAGGAAACAATAGTTATTGAGGAAGATGCAGAGAGAGGGGAACCCTTTTGTACTGTTGGTGGGAAGGCAAACACATGCAGCTGCTCTGGAAAACAGTATGGAGGTTCCTCAAGAAGTTAAAAATAAAACTACCCTATGACCCAGTAATTGTGCTACTAAGTATTTATCCAAAGGATACAAAAATGTTAATTCCAAGGGGCATATGCACTTCAATGTTTATAGCAGCACTATCAACAACAGCCAAATTATGGAAAGAGCCCAAATGTCCACCAACTGATGAGTGGATAAAGATGACGTGATATATACATATACATATATATATTATATATGCGTGTGTGTGTGTGTGTGTGTGTGTGTGTGTGTGTGTGTGTGTATATATATATATATATATATATATATATATATATATAATGGAATATTACTCAGCCATGAAAAAGAATGAAATCTTGCCATTTGCAATGATGTGAATGGACCTAGAGGGTATTATGCTAAGTGAATAAGTCACTCAGAAAAAGACAAATATCATATGATTTCACTCACATGTGGAATTGAAGAAACGAGATATATGAACGTAGAGGAAGGGAAGGAAAAATAAAATAAGATAAAAACAGAGAGGGGGGCAAACCATAAGAGACTCTTAACTATAGAGAATAAACTGAAAGATGAATAAAGCTGGAGGGGAGGTGGGTGGGGGAATGGGCTAGATGGGGGATGGGCATTAAGGAGGGGACTTGCTGGGATGAGCACTGGGTGTTATATGTAAGTGATGAATCACTAAATTCTACTCCTGAAACCAATACTATACTATATGTTAACTAACTTGAATTTAAATTTTTTTTAAAAAGAGAATCTATGGGTTTAATTTACATAAATTTCCAAGAAACTATTAACAAGGTATTATAGTAAAAAGAATTTTTAATTGAAGTATAGTTGACACACAATTTTATGTTTCAGGTGTACAACAGAGTGACCCCACAAGTCTATACTTATGCTGTGCTCACAAGTGTAGCTACCACCTGTCACCATACAATGTTACACCACCATTGAGTATACTCCCTATGCTGTACCTTTTCTAAAGTAAAAACTTTTTTTGATTGAATAATGATATAATAAGAAAAACACTTTTTCAGGGAAGTGACTTTAGACCAGAAACATAAGAATAAATTGATACTTCTTCAAATTAGAAATAAAAAATAAGGTTCTTATGGCATCGACACTAGAACTAGTCTTATGTAACATTCTTATAAATAATCCGTTAGAGGGCGTTGGTGGTGAGCTACTCTGCAGATCTACACTCTTTCAGGCAAGAAAAAGAACTCCTGATCCAGAGGAATGATAGGATCTTTTCAGGTTCCCGGAACTGATGTAAAAGGTCTTTCAGGTTCTCGGAACTGATGTAAAAGGAGCAATTGGGTTTCAGTGTGATGGGATTTCTCTGCACCATGACATTTCCTTAGTCTCCTATCACCTTTCTCCAGGTAAGATGAATTCTGGGCTCCATTGCCCAGACCTTATGATTGTGAGCTCCAGAACCTACATATGCTTTGAAAATAGGAACCAATTCAGATTTAGTTCAAAGAAGATGCTCTGGCTAGACTAAGAGAGAGATTGTTTGCTGCATTTAGTTAAACCTGACCAGTCAGGCCAACCATGGATCAGCTCTTCTTCCCTCATCTGCAATACACTGAAAGAAAGAAATTCCAGAGTGACCAGGTGGCTCAGTTGAGTACTCTTCATTTCGGCTCAGGCCATGATCTCAGGGTTGTGGGCAGCTTTGTTTCTGTTATTTCCAGGTTCCTAGGAGATTTCACTGTTACCTCTACGAAACCTCTATGGACAAAACTCCCCCAGGCAAGGATCCTCATCTTCCATTTTATTTCATGGTTCTTCAGTGAGAAGAAGAGGAATTCATTAGCAGCAGACACTTCATCAATGGCATTGATTGACTTGGTTACTGAAGCTGCAGACATTTGCTTTCATTATCAGGAAAAGACTACTTTCAGCATGGTGGTGGGGCGGGGACTCAAGGAACAGATCAGAAGAGAACGAAAGCAGGAAGAAGGGTTCACTGAGCTGCCGTCTCTGCTTCCTTTACAAGGACTTGTAGAAGGACTGAAGAAGGAATTATGCCATGTCTCCGGGTTGTATTTAGAAAATTGATATCCACTACTTGAAAAGAACCAGCTCCTCTTCCACTACATTTATCTTGGCCAATATCTTCTTTTCCTTCCCTGGTGTCTTAACATCCCATAGAAGAACATTCAGCTTTAGTTCTTAGAAGTTTGGAGCCTGCGGTAGAAATATGTCTTATTCCACAAATCACAGACTCCTTAGGCTAGGGAAGATCTTTAAAAGGTCTTTCAGGAATACCTCTGGCTCGAGGACAAACACGCCTGAAGGAGATTCTAAAAGAGTACACACCTTGCCAGTTGGGGGATTCTTGCCTTCCTATGTGGTTGTGGCATGAATGTCTTCTGCTCCCTTTGTCTGGGTTTAATTGAGCTGCAAGGCAATACTGATGAAAAGAGCTCATGCTTAGAGACAGACGGCCTTAGGTAAGATCCTGGTTTTGACAGTTTCTGGCAAATCACTTAACCTCTCTGAACCCATTCTCGTAGCTACAAACGGGAGTAACCACTACCTTTCAGCATTTGGAGGGGACTCACGAACACATCTGGAAAGGGCTTAATCAATGGCTGCTCTTATTAACAGGGACTTTCAGCTAACTTGACCCCTAAGATGGACATTACCATCAGAGAAGTCACCACCAGGTAACACTTGACAGGGCTCAGAACACCAAGCATCCCAGCACCCCTAAACAGACAGGAATACCATGCCTCCATGCCATTCAACCAGACACAAGGCCACTTCCCTCCCCCTCCTGGTCATCCTTCACACGGAAATGCTAATTCCTGAGTCCAGAGCTTTAAATGTGGATAGAAACCCTTCAAAGACAGACAATAGCATTTTGGGGGGCTGATAAGGAGGGACGGGGAGAATGGTAGTGCAGAGAGCAAGACAATGCAGAAACTAACACTAATTAAGGCAAATTCAGTCACACAATTATATTGTAGAAGGGACTCTAGCAATCATTCAGTCCAACCCTCTCATTTTACAGGTGGGAAAGCAGACCTAGAAAGGAGAAGGGACAGATCCAAGTCAACAATAGACTGATCCTAAAACTAAGAACTCCTGACTGGGCAGAGGGCTTTCTTCATAATCCTGCACTGCACAGAACACCTGAAGCTGAATGAGGCGAGATAGCAGAGAAAGGAACTGGCAAGCTTTATATAGCTTCTACTGTAAAAACAACACCAGCATAAGAGCACTAAGACTTATAAAAACATTCCCAGCTGTCCTCCAGGAGTTTAACATCTGTCTAGCTGGGAAGAAAACACCTGGCATAGGAAATAACAATAATGCGAGAGGGCTTGTGATGACAAATCCTGGGGTGCATTCAAGGAGGTCAGAGATGGGAATGGAGTGGCATCACAGAAGACTTTTTTCCTACCTGGAGTGGGACAATGCTGCCACCTCACCAAATGGAGACTGTGAATAGATCATGGCATGGCCAGGATGGAAGGGACATTCAAGAAAAAGTTCCAGCAGGAGCAAGGTCTTAGAGTCTAGCCCCAGCATGGTATGTTTTCAAGCCAGTAAAGCAAGACCTCTGGCAGGTTCTCTGAAGGACCTGGTAACTACATACTGGGCTGCTTCCAGGCCTGCTTACCATAGAGCATGGAGCCTGGTGTTCTGAGCAGAGGCCTTGAAGATTCCAGCTTTCTCAGCAATCGGTGTGGCACTGAGGTCACACATACACACCTGCACGCGCACACACAGCACGGCCGTGGAGATTTCTCGCTGTGCTCAGATTTCTCTCCTCCTACGTGCTCCCTGACCCCAGGGAATTCTCATCTGGGCTCCATGCTCTGACCACTCCATCACTGAACCAGCCTTCATCCATGCTCTCCACAAAGGCCTGTCCACCTGTTCTCGGTGCTACTGCCTTCGTCTTTGCTGCCCATACGCTCTTTTATAGCAGTCTGCCTTGGAGAGAACATCCCCAGAAAATAGGGATCAAATCTGGCTAACTTCACAAACCTCACCAGCTACCTTCCTTTCACTTTTCCTACCTTCTTTTGTCTCGCCTCGGTTTCACCACCTCATTTTATCTTGTTGTAGTGCCTGTTTTAGATAAGCTGCTTTAACTCCTTTTTCAAGCAAGGTAGTCTCTAAATGCAGGCCTGCTAGGCTAGCCTATTTGCACGGCAGCCTGGCAAGAGAGGCTCTCCAGTCTCTCTTCCACGGATAGTGGAAGCACGCACACACACGCCCCCAGCACTTCAGGCCTAGGTCAAATGTCACCTTTCCTACAAACTATTCCCTAATTCCCCCAGCTAAAGATCCCCCTACTCCCATAAGCTTCAACTATATATGGTATCTACCCCCTTATAGCATTCACTCTATTCCACACTGCAATCCACCAATAATTTTGTTACAGAAAACGTGGAGGACATTAGGAGAAGGAAAGGAAAAGTGAAGGGGGGAAAACCGGAGGGGGAGATGAACCATGAGAGACTGTGGACTCCAAGAAACAAACTGAGGATTTTAGAGGGGAGGGGGTAGGTGAATGGGTGAGCCTGGTGATGGATATCAAGGAGGGCACGGATTGCATGGAGCACTGGGTGTTATACATAATCAATGAATCTTGGAACACTACATCAAAAACTAATGATGTATGGTGACTAACATAATACAATAAAAAGAAAAAAAATGATACATTCCAAATGCTTCTGTCAATAAGCATTATTCAACTGTAGGAGGAAAGGATCTAAATCAATAAATACCTAAAGTCCACCATCTTCTCTATCATCTCCAGATGTGGAAGGGACAGGAGGTCTTGATGTCCAAGTGAAAAATGAACTGTTAGTTTGTGATGCAGGCAAGCAGGAAAAGGGGGTTTTGTTCTAACTGCCTCAAATTTGTGTCTCTGGCCTAATCAAAAGTATTGAGTGTGTTCAGTGGAAAACGCGGGGGGATGGTTAGTACTAGATGAACTCTAAAGGCTAACTCTCACTCCAAAGCACAGGCAGCAAAAGAACCTCCCAGGGACTCAGAATGTAAGTGCAGTTTGGGGCTATCATGAGTATCACTGGGCCAACTAACCTTTTTGATTTTAGTTCCATTTTTGCAAGGTGATCAGGACTCTTCAACGTCCCACATATGGAAAAGCAATGTGTTACACCAAGTGGAAGCTGCCAATGGCCTTGAGTTCCATGGATGGAGATGAAGGAAGAGCATGCCCCCCTTCCCCAACTTCAGTTGATCCTAAAACTGAGATCCGGTTGAACAAAGTTATCTAAACGTTGTTATTCTGCCCCCTTCATGAAGACACTGTCAGAATAGCGGCCCCAGGTTAAAGCAGGCAACACCTGTGGAGGGGAAGCCATGTCCTCCCCGGTGCAACACTAGTTGGGCCCTCTGGGGGTCAGACCTGGGGTCTGGCCTCCTCGTCGTCACTGCCAACCAGCTGAGCTAAGAACACAGGTCCTGAGAAGACACGTACAGGACATCAAGAGGCAGGTAGGCAGTCAGCAGACTATATGAAGAGCCTCCTGACTGTGTCTTCATATCTCGTAGTTGAAGATAATCTAATGATCCAATTCTGAGATCTATGAAGATGGACAGATCGGGATAATCTTAGTGAAGAAAAGTCACTTGAGAGCCCTCAGCTCTTTATATCTTTGGAAGTTAAAACAATGACCTCATATTTTTTTTTAATCTCCAAAGTCTTGAAACAAAGGTACAAAATGTAAACATTCAGCCTAAATACTCAGAGAGTGTAATGTGTATTTGCTCTGTTAAGAATGTTCAATTTGTCTCTATAGAAAACAAGAAAAATGAACAAAACAAAGATAGATAAAACTAAGTACAGGCAACAATAAGTAGCTCACAAAGCATGTTAGACATAAAAAAATAGTAATAAGCAGAGCATGCATACGCTGAAGAGAAGCTAGGAAGGGAAGGAAGGACCAAGTAGACACCTAACATTCATACTGGACATCAACTACTCATTGGTGACACTCTTTCAGGCCTCATGAGTCCTCTGTCCAAGCCATGCCCGCAAGATCCATAGCTATTCATCAGGACTGCTCTGGTCAGGCTTACCTCCCCAGCATCTTTCCAGAAAAGCAAGTATGTACTGGCCACAGGCAACTTTTGCCTTCAGTGCCCTCTTGTTCACCTCTCAATTCTGGTTTCCATAGCCACATCATCAGCAGGAAGACTGATATGGCAGAGAGACAAATAGGACCTATAGCCCAACAGAATACAGAAGTCAGGGATGTGGTCCTTCCACCCATTTGAAACCTAGCCCAAGTGCATTAACCTATCCCATGACTTTGTGAGCTTTCAGTTTTATGACCTGTGGAGAGGGTGCCTACTCTGTGTAAAGCCCACGTAGAAGCCACCATTGAAACAAAGTCTTTCCTGTCATAACAAGAGTGGTTGGCATGACCTCGAAGAGTCAAGGTCAGGCAATGCAGAAAGGGAGGAGAGGTGTCAATTTCATGTGTGAAGTCAGAATAGAATTAGAGCCTCAAGGAAAGATCATTTCACTCAGAGCCAGGATATGAGTGTCCTCTTTCCAGCTCTGTCACTAAGAAGCTGTGGACAAATCACTTTACCTCTTGGGAACTCAGTTTTCTTATCTATAAAAATGAGACAATTAGGCTAAATTATCTCTAACATCCCTTCTGGATCTCCCGTTTGAGAATATAACGTCTGCTTCCAGCCTGCACTCCACAGATAACACTGCATCCTTAGAAATGGTGTTTGCATCAAGTTGCTGGTGCTTATGTAGATACAGAGACCTCCTGGCTCCTATATGAGCAATGGAGAAGTAACTAAGAGTAAGGTCAGGAAAAAAGTGTTTTTCCTAAAACCTTCATATTTTCCAAATAGACTAGATGTCTCCTGTTTGCCCCTCCAGATCCACCCTCATCACTTTCCACCAAGTGTTAGGTACATCCTCCACACCTCTCCAGCTTGCTCTGTGCCTTGGAAAGCTGAGCTGTTTGGACTGCATCAAGGCTTCCTTACCCTCTGGTACCCAGCTATTGGAAAACCCTTAGCAAGAGATCAGGAGAAGTAAAGAGAATGAGGCTCTCCACAAACTCCCTATGGGGTCCTGAGGCTCTGATTGTGTCCCTACACCTAAAGTCACAGCTCTTTTTGAGGTAGTCCTCTCACACAGACTCTCTGTCCCCAGGTTCTAGTGACCACTCTTTCTCTCACTCCATTTGATCTAGGGGAACTAACCCCCCCCCCATCACTAGTCCCTGCTGACACCTATGTAAAGAGCCCTTTCATAATCTTCCCCAGAATGCCCAAATTGGCTGGACCACCTGTTTCCTGCTGGGGTCCTGACTGGTACACCTAAGAGCCCATTCCCTCCCTAGTCCCATCGTTGAACAATTGATTTACTCTGAAAATCTATGCACTATGCAATTCACATTCCAGACTTTCTCTGGTGCAAATGAATTCCCAGACAGAAGCTGAGTTGTCTCTTTTCTCTGTAGCCCTCTTCTTGCCTACCTGAAAAATTTCTTGTTCCACTAGAAAAGAAAAAGCATCACATGGCTTAAAAACCCCAGTTTTGTGCATGGATGAGCAGCACGACAGTCCCGTCATTGCCTACTATGTTCTTCCACTCAACCTGGTGACTCAACAGCTCTCCTTGGAGGTACCTTGTCACCCCTCACAGCAACGTCTTCCTTCTCACAAGCCTTACCCTGACAACATCCAGCACACCCTTTCAGTGAAAAGGGTGTCAGCAGGGATCCCGGACCCCATCAAGCCCATATATTGACATATAAAACTGTAAGATATTTAAAGCGTACTTCGTGGTGATTTTTTTTTTTTTTTAAGATTTTTTATTTATTTATTTGACAGAGAGAGAGAGATCACAAGTAGGCAGACAGGCAGGCAAAGAGAGAGGGGGAAGCAGGCTCCCCACTGAGCAGAGAGCCCGATGTGGGGCTCGATCCCAGGACCCTGAGATCATGACCCAAGCCGAAGGCAGAGGCCCTAACCCACTGAGCCACCCAGGCGCCCCTCGTGGTGATTTTTGATACGTGTATATGTTATGAAATGATTCCCCCCATCTAGTTAATTAACACACCTATCACCTCACATAGTTATCTTTTTTTTTTTTTTTTTTTTTGGTGAGAACATTTAAATTCTACTCCCTTAGCAAATTTCAATTATATGATACAGTGTCGTCAACTGTCGCCTCCACGTTGTACCTTAGCTCCTCAGACCTTATTCATCTTCCACCTGAAAGTCTGTACCCTTTTACCAACCTTTCCCTATTTCCCCACCTCCTAGCCCCTGACAACCACTTTTCCGTTCTCTGTTTCTATGAGCTTGACTTTTTTTTTTTTTTTTTAGATTCCATAGATAAGTGATACCGTGCGGTATTTATCTTTCTTTTTCTGGCTTATTTTACTTAGCATCGTGCCCGCTAGGTCCATCCATAATTGTCACAAATGGCAGGATTCCCTTCAGCCTTCAGATAAATGACCTTCTCTCCCAGTCTCAGTCTAAGCTTCACTTCTCAACTTCTTGAGATGGTTTCCTTCCAATAATAGTAGTAATAATAATAAAAGGCATTAGTTATTTACCAGACACTGATCTAAGCATTTGATGTACTATGTAATTCAATCTGCACACAACCCTTTATCATCCCACCCCATCTTAGAGAAGAGCAAATGCCACAAAGAGGTCAAACCACAGGCCAGGACTCAGGCCATAAAGTCTGGCTCTTTTTTTTTTTTTTTAAGTGTTTTATTATAAAATGTTTTAATCATATAGAAGAGTCGAAAGAATAGTATAACTAGCTCCCATATACTCATAACCTAAATTTAACAATTAACTCGTTGCCATATTTGCCTCATTGTTTTTACAATATGTCGAAGTAAATTACAGACAGCATGACATTGTACCCGTAAATAGCAAAATATGCATCTCTTAAATATGAAGGCATGTTCTTTATCCACAATACCATTGTCACACCTATCAAACAATAATAATAATCCCTTCCTATCATCTAATGACCAATCCATAGTCTACTATATTTCTCCAAACGTCCCCACAACACGTGGGACTCTCATGAGTTCGCACGGCCTGGGTTGACCTTGTCTGAATTGTTCCAGTTTTAGTTCACATGCTGTAACCACCGCCATCACCGCTATGCTATCTGCTCTTTGCTGTGCTTTTTTCTTCTTCAATAGTCTTTTAAAATGAAACACCTTCTCTTTTACTCCAGTTCTCCTTCCATACAGTTCTTATATAAACTTAGTACAAAGCAGTCTTTGCCGAGTGGAAAAGACCAACCTCCCCAATGTAGCTAGCGCCCAACTGCAGACACAACCACCAAAGAGACACATGGAAACAACACGCACGAGACCCAGCACTGCTTATGTCCACTGGGAGAGACTCAAGAAAGGCAGGAGGGGTGGGGAGACTTCTGAAGAGGATGCGGGTCTCTCTGGGGTAAGTAGTAGCACCTACAGGAGAGGACACTGTCCAAATTTGTTTCATGTCTTTGCCATGGGCACCTCTGTTCTGAAAACAACGTGTGGTCGGGTGAAAGGAGACACTGAATCATTCACACGTACGGAGATGTGCCTTTGAGATTCTAGACCCAAACCCAAAGCGGTCCTAATGTACACGCCATGTTCTTTTCCTTCGTGCCCAGCTAAGCAGCTCATACACCGGTCAGATCTTTGGGCACCCTCTCGAAAACCTTTAGACTTCCTCCCCATGCCCAGATAAACTGTGCATACTGATGAGGAAAAGGGGTCATCATTACGGCTGCTTCAGACCTCTCTAAGGAAGGAGGAAGATGATGAAGGGAGAAATGGAGGGAGAAGAGTATAGAGGGGAGAGCATCATCTAAGTCCCCCTGCCAACCATCAGGAGCTGGAAGTCCCTAACAAAGCTCTAAATACCTAAACGTATGTCCTGCCTCTAAAGGGCCGCCAGAAGAATCACATCATGATTTAAAAAAGAAAAACAGAAGTTTCTTACCATCTCAGCCCTTTAGACCCCTCCTTATTTGTTAAGGCTTAATCAAAACCACCTCCTGAGTTTGGGGCCCTCATCTCTCCTGGCTTAGCATCCAGTGATGACCCCATTGGAGGATGTGTCAGGATGAGCTGGAATTATCTGTTTCCTTGGTTGTATCCCTGCTGGACTCTGAGCTCCTCAAGCCAAAACTATGTCTTATTTATCTCTGTGCCCTCAATCCTTAACACAGGGCCTGTCAGTCATCTGGTTAGTCAAGATGAACTGGATTCCAGCACTTCTCCCAAAACCACCTTCTGTGTCTCGCTAATGGCACTAGAGTGTTTCTTTCTTTTACTTTCTACTTCAAAAAAAAAAAAAAAGTCCCAAATTGCTCCTCAGTAGTTTACTTGATAATCAAAGTAACTAGAAAATAGCACACATCTAGAAAACTTGTGTCTGTATATACAGAAACTGTAAGTCTGCCTCTTATTAGAGTTTTAGACATCAATCGTTTTATATCAAGACTCCTGAAGAGTTGGCCCAGACTTTTTTGATCCTCACTCCACCAAAGTCAGCGTTTGACATATGGCACACCCTCAAGAAATCCTTGTTGAACTGACCTGATGGTGTCCATAATCCAAGCCCCACAGAAGTTGACTATCTGCCAAATAAAGCTACAGGGTATTTGAATTATGTTAAGAAGCTGACAAAGTTCAAGGGAGGAAGAAAATTACTAATCTCTCCTGGAAGTGAGTGAAGAGAAGGGTTCTCCTGCTTCCAAAATGTCCAAACATCTTGTTCGAAATACTGACATCTGTTTGCCTCCAGCTTGCCGCTCCCAATGTTTGCCAACTGGCCAAGAATATTTGTGTCTTTCCCAGCCATCTTCCCCCATCACACCCACATCACTTCCTTCCCAAGCTGGCAACTTCTCAGGCATTACCGGCTAAGCACTAAGCAGGCACCAAGGGCAAATACCCAACCTCACTGAGGAGGCCAGTCCGATGCCTCTGCACCCTGGACGAGCCTACCATCAGAGTGTCCCAGTGGCTCCCCTACCCTGCAAAAGTGCCAGCTGTGCTATCACCCCAGTCTCAGGCCCTGTTGCCTTCCCCTCCTCAACTTCACTTCTCACTGCCTCTTAAATCACGGCCATGACACTATTATATCCTTAATCCCAAATGCGTGAGTCCTAGAGATAGTGGCCTCCATGGTTTGACTGTTGACCACTCTATGCTCTTCTCTCCTGGTGTCCTCACCTTGAGCTGTCCTGGCTCTCCTTTTGCCTCTCCAATGATGGTTGGATGTTCATGGGACTCCTCTCTACCCCCAACCTCTAACTCTGAGCCATCGTCATAGTTGAGCCTTGGAACCATCTATGACCTCTCTCCTCACACTGCCCATGCACTCCCACTCCAGGGAAGGCTCTGCGACTTGTCAGAAACACTCTCTCACACTTAAACCGACTAGGTTCTTCTTCCTTTATGTCCCTTGATGCCCTGACTGGTTCCTGAGCCTAACTCAGGCACTGCGAAACCCAGAGGTCAACCTGCTTCTCTTCTGCATGCTTACGTCCCACAGCCTCAAGTGTTTTCTAGACAGCTGCATTTGAGTTGCCTGCTGTCACCACACACTCAATGTCAACTCTCTCCAAATTAGCTCCCTTTCCCAATGTCCTCCTTTCTTCCATTGTGCTTCATTTTTCTAAGGCACCAAGGAAGTGTGGGATGTTAAAAAAAAAAAAAAAAAAAAGCAAGAGAAAATTATCATAAAAGAGAACCAGTTGACATTTTGTACTTGGAAAGTAACAGGAAAGTGTTAACACTCACACTGGAACACTGAGGTTAAAGATGTGGACTTCTAGGTCCCACCCCTGGAGATGCCAATTCAGGAAGTCTGGGCTAGGGCCCACAAATCTGCATTTTAACAATGTCCCCCAAGTGATTCTGATACAAATAGTCATAACTCATATCCTGGAAAGATTGGGTTTTAGCAGTTGCATACAAGATAAAGCAGACAAGGCTAAAAATGCATAAATGCCCAAAGGTAGCTTTAAATAGAAGCAATAAACTGTTACAAAGTTCTGTTGCATAGGGATTTCTAGTAAAACCATAGAATCAGGATAAGACCACAGAAATTATCTGGTCTCACTTCTTCATTTCACAAAGAAAAACTGAGTCTCAGAGGAGGTTAGCTACCTACCCAAAGCCACACAAGTCTGGGGCATAGTGTTTAACATAAATGACAAAGAATGTCTTTTTCTCCATAGAAATGAAAAAAAGACACACACACACATACACACATACCCCACAGGTTTAAACAGCACTTCTCAAATTTTGATGTGCAAATGAATTACATGCAGCTCTTTTTAGTAGGCAGAATCTGATTCAGCAAGCCGGGGAGAGCCTGAGATCCTGCATTTCTAACGAGCTCCCAGGTGATGCTGAGGCTGGTTTGCAATCCCCCTTCGAGTAGCAAGATCTTAGAAAGTACAATAACTGCTCTTGTGCTGTTCTAAATCAACAGTCTATTTCTTTCCAGGGAGCGCTTGTGCCGCAGAAAGCCGAGTAGCCTGGTTTCCTGGGCCGCACAGTAGGGAGCGAGTGGACTGGCTGCATCACTGCCTCCAGATTCAGGCCACCACACACCCACTGGCCTGCAGGGATGGAGCCCAGAACAAAATGGGGCTAACACACCTCAAACCTAGGCCCTGGGACTGAACATCCACGTCGGGAGTGTGGTGGGATGATGGAAACTGGGGATTTAAAGAGATGTAGCCACATACTTTTCTTAAAACCACATTTAGTAAATTAGTAGGTTATTTCATTGGGGAAAAAAAATTTCAAATTAAAAATAAATGTCTTTGTCTGGAAATACATCGCTTAGGCATTTTGTCGGGGATTAGGAAATCGAGATGAACACAGCGCCATTGTTGTGAACGACACTTGGATCACCCCCAGAAGACAATGGCACGCTGGCTCAGAGGTGGGCTCTGCTACCATGCTGTCTGACTTCAAAACTTGGCTCTGCCACTTATGTACTGTGGGATTTGGAGCATGTCATTTAACCTCAGTGTTCTCATCTGTAAAATTGGTTTATTACAAGAATTAAATGAGTTGCTGGAGATAAAGCACTGATGTGATGCATGGTGAGATTCAATACAAACTGGCTATATTTCCAGAGATGTGAGTGCAGCCAATGAACCACAGTTTAGTGAATTCCTCAACCAGTGGGAGCTCAACTTGCTCAGTCACAAGGCAGCATAAGCTCCGCCAAAGCTTACAGGTCTCTGTTGGAAGAAGAGACACACAGAAAGATTATTGACTCAGTCTTTTCGATTTATCTTGGGGCAACTATAGGCAGTGTGGCCTATGACAGGGACATGTGTACTCAGTTGGCCATGTCTGGGTCCTTACTAGCCTCCTTAGCAACCCTCACCATTGGCTGCATGGGCGTGTAGTCACACAGGACCCTGCACTCAGAAGGCCCCATGCTTGAGATTAATGCTCTGTGGTGAATTCTCGAAATTCTTAATAATTTAATCTTTGAATCTGTGTCTGTAAGTGAAATCTGATGGGAAATGGAGCATATGCCAGAGGACTGGGGCCTAGGCTTATACACAGGTTACCTTCCAGGGACAGGCTCTCAGCTATCCATTTCCCTGCACCCTGGGGCCCTGGGCCTTGCCTGGCCTCTCCTTCCCCAGACCCTAGCAGGGGCCTGAGCACAAACTTGGGAGGCTGGGAAAATCCACATCACACACCCACACCCGCAGTGACCAAAGAGGGCATGGTGGCAGCCATCGCTCCTCCAGGTTGGCCACACCACAGCACGCTGAGTAGGCAACCCTCACCTGCAATCCAGGTGGCTAGCATGTCTCTGTGCTTGCGGTATCCTGGGGGGTAGCCCATCCACTTTAGGTTGAGGCAAGGGCCCATGGGAAAAGGGAAAGGCCTGGACCAACCTCTCGGGCCCTGGCCAGGGGGTCAGTCCCGCAGCTGGCAGGACCCAACCATTCAAATGACAAGCGGGCAGGGGCCAGGCTCCTGTGAGAGTCCGCACATGGCTAAAGGAGCACAACACTGAAAAACACCATGACCGGTCAAGAGAGAGACCGTGGGAGAAAGGAAAGCCTTTATATTTTAACACCGCCTTTAGTGGCACTTTTTCCAGTTTTTTGAATAAGAGGCTTCGCATTTTCATTTTGTACCGGGCCCTATAAATTCCATTGCTGGTCTTGACTATGAGCCTCCGGCCCCACCCCAACTCCCCTCCCCTCCTTTCATTTTGCGGACAAGATGTAGCCCTTTCTCATGAAAGGGATCTCTGACACAGGCTCTCACAAGTGGAAATCAGCCTCGAGAACAGTCAGTAAAGCAGATGGAGTGGAGAGAAAGCGTTCCTGGAGAATCACGGCCACCTGGAAGCAAAGAGATAACTCAGGAGATGTCTGGCAACCTAGAGAATGGCAACTAGGCTGTGGCGATAAAAAGCACTAAAATCACCTCCAGAAAAGACTCCCCAACACTTATGCCACTATCCTCATGGTTCCCAAAGTATGCATGAAGGCACCCAGGCAGCACAGCAAATTCATACTGGCTCCATGGGATGTTTCAATTTTTGAGGGAAATATATCAGTGTTTGACATCTGTCAGACACCACATGGCTAGCTACTAGCAAAAGACAGTTCTCAGTTTTGACATTAAATTATACTTCATTCCTTTCAATGACATCACATCTTTGTAAAACTGGATTTGGGGCAGTTGCTATGATAAAAAGCAAACATCACACAACAATCAATACAGAGCAGGAAATGACGGGAGTAATATCTAATCTGATTTCAAGGTCTAAGAAGTTGTGCAGTGCCCAACCAGCACATATGTCTCAGTAGTAAGTAACCGTGGTTATTAAATAATGAAATAAAAATATTTTTCTCTCAATTTATATGTATTATTCTTTCAAATGGCTACCACATTGTTAAGTGCTTATTAAGGTTTTCAGACCTTACTACTTCATGAACAGATCTATTAAGTGTCTTGTTTGGCCTAAGGGTGCCATGGGAAAATCAGTGAGACATAAAGGTACCATGTGCTGAGAAAGTTTGAGAACCCTTGCCCTACACAATCTCTTCTTTTTATATAATGAAAGTCTCTGCAAGGGAAGGATTATGAGGAGCATATGCCCAATGGAACCAAGGCTGGAGTCAACCAGGAATTAACCAACAACTGACTCTCTCTCTCTTTCTCTCAAAAAAAAAAAAAAAAAAAAAAAAAAAAAAAGGTCAGTGGGGTGGTGTGCCTGGGTAGCTCAGTCGGTTAAGCACCCAACTCTTGATTTCAGTTCAGGTCATGATCTCAGGGTGGTGAGCTCAAGCCCCATGTCAGGCTCCACGTTGGGCATGGACATTGCTTAAATCAAGATTCTTTCTCCCTCTCCCTCTGTGCCTCATTCCCACGCTCTCTCTCAAAACAAAAACAAAAACAATGGACACAAAGTGACATTTCTCACATGTATTGCATGGAGCACTGGGTGTGGTACATGAACAATGAATCTTGTAACAAACACTGAAAAAAAATAAAAGTATTTGGGGAAAGAATGAATAAATAAATAAATAAATAAATAAATAAATAAATAAATAAATAAAAATAAAAGGCTACTTTCAAAATTCAAGCTTCGATCTAGATGCTTAAAAAAACAAAAAACAAAAAACATTACAACTCTAGACCTGGAGGATGATGGTCCAATGAAAAAGGTTGAAGGAGACATTAAATCCGTAAGTAAAGGATGCAAAGACAGATATTAAAGGGAAGCTCATTGATTTCATGGGCTGGACTGGATCAATTCTAGTAGGAAATCCCAGAAAAATCCAATTGCCAGTCAAGACGACAAAGCCTGTAGTGTTGAGGCAGGCCACAGATAAGACTTGTGTTCTTTGGGGCACCTGGGTGGCTCAGCGGGTTAAAGCTTCTGCCTTCGGCTCAGGTCATGATCTCAGGGTCCTGGGATCGAGCCCCGCATCGGGCTCTCTGCTCAGCGGGGAGCCTGCTTCCCCCTCTCTCTCTGCCTACCTGTCTGCCTACTTGTGATCTCTCTCTCTCTCTGTCAAATAAATAAATAAAATCTTTAAACAAAAAAACAACAACAAAAAAAGACTTGTGTTCTTTGGCACCATAAGGAGATGTGTAATGTCCAAACCTGCAAGCTCAAGGGGGAAGAAAACAATAACCCAGAGAAGAGTTTGGGTCAAAAACCAGTAAGGCCCCACCACGTTTACAGAATAAAAGCACAAAGATAAATGGGCCTCTTCAAGGTACAATCTGTTTTATCTGTGGCCAGAAAGAGCACCTGGCCCACCCATCAAAATCAGTTTACTGCACCCAAGGACTCAACACAAAGATGTGGCATCAGCCAAAGAAAGAGAGAAAGACAGGTAGTAGCTCTGCTATCATGAGCTGAAGGGAAAAGTTACATATATGAAGACGCTCTGGGCTAAAGGATAATGTTCTGTGGGGAAATGGGATGCCCCGTGTCTCACTTTCTTGACATAGTCAGATAGTTTGAACCTTCAAATTCTAAGTCCAGGCTTAGGGAATAGCCTGGACACAGGCAGGCTCACTAAATGGAGAGAAAGCAGAAGGCCCATGAGCGGCAGAAATGGCAGCGCCTCATGGAATGACTTGATCTGGAGAGAGGTATGCAGACAGCAGCTAGCACATCAAGAACTGTGCCCAGCCAGGTGCACTCACTGGGCTCCTCCTGCTTGGGAGTCAGCACCTGTACACGCAGGGGACAGGGACACAGGGAGGAGGTTTCTCAATCAGTAAGACTTCCACCGCTGGAACTCACATCCATCTCTCCTTCTCCTGCAGCCCCTTCGGCTTCTGCAGACCCCATGGATGCTGAGTGCATCTTTTACTGCTTCCCTTGACTGACCTTCTACCATTTCACCTTCTCGGCTTTTATCTGTCTTCCTCCTCCCTGGCCCCTTGCTATCCCGAATCCAGGTTTGGGGTACACTCTGAGACCTGGCTACCCTCTCTGGTCTGACTGTTGATCATTCTAAAAACTTGGAGAATTTATTGACCTTTAAAACTTGCTTCTGTTTCCTCAGTCCCAGTTTCTCATCCTCTGCCCAGCTTCCAGAATAATACTTGTGTCTGAAGATAGAATGGCAGAAGATGGGGTGTGGGGGAGGCTCTAAAAAAAAAAAAAAAAAGAACAGGATATGGTCCTGGAGGCTTAATGTCCAGAGGAAGGAGCCCTCTGACAATTGCCCTCCCCACCAGCTCTTGACCAAGCCAAATGTGGTAAAGGATAAATCAATGGAAGTTAAAACTCCCTCTGATAGGGAGGGGAAGATCTGGCAGGGCCAGCCAAGACAAATACCTCTGGGGAAAAAGATTTGCCAAATATCCAATTTAAAGAAGTTGGAGGCTCTGAGAAAATTCAAACAAAATTTTTCTCCTTTTAAAAATCTTCTTTACAGACTAGGAGAGGAAACAAACCATGTTTAAGAGTAGTTGTTATAAATAGATTATAACTACCCCCAAATTGTTGACTGCACTTTCTTAGGAAGCCCATAAATATTTGGCAGGTCCTATGAAAGTATGAACTAAGGATACTATAACTGGCTCAGAATTTATTCTGTACAGCTCACCCAGAGATTGGCAAGGCTAGGAGTTCAGTTATTGCTGGATTTCTAATGGCTAGGAACAGATCGGCTGGTGGCAATTTATTCTGAATGTTGTGTGTCATGTGCAAACACAGGGACCTCCCCATGCCCCCTATCGATCTTTATAGGACCAGCATTTTCTCAGAGTTGAGATAAGCAAAGGAGGACCTTCTCCTAAGCAGAATCTCAAAAAGACCTCAAAATGACTTAGAGGAGAAAGGAACCTCAGTAATCATCCATTTCAGCACCTTCATGTAATAGTGAAGAAACTCAAGCCCAGAGAGGTGTGTGGTGGCCTGCCCAAGAGCACACAGAAGGCCAGCACAGAGCTGAGAGAAGCACAGCAGGCCCTCGACTCCAGAGTGGAGACGTGTGCCTCTGTACCACATGGCAGCCATAGTCTATGCCACGAGCCAGCCAGCAGAACTGAGAAGGTCTCTGCTGACATCCAAAGCAGAACAGCCTTCCACTGCTCATGTTTTGAGGTGAGTCACCCCAAAATAAAATAATCATAGACAAATTTCCTTTCAAGGGCTGAGCAGTATCTGGAAAGCACAGCCCCAGCTACAACATACACATGACATGCAGGGCAAGGGACAACAAAAAGTTAAACAACCCTAAAGGAGAGGATGAAAAACATAGGGTTCAAAGCCCTGACACTTGAAGAGATAAATTATCTCCTTTGTTCTTAACCTCCACAAAGACTTTCCAGGAATTTGCAAGGTTCTCACCATCTAAGCTGATGTATGGGGAGATAAAATTGAATTCAACAGCCCAGAAATGGAAAAGTCCCAGAGAACAAAGCCTCAGGAGTGCACATATCAAGAGTTCTGGAAGGAAGGAATAAAGCATGTACCTGGATACAGAACTATTTAAATGCATAAGAATTGAAAAATTTTGGCATGGAAAAAAAAAATCGCACCCACCAGAGTGCTTGACAGTCCTAAAGGAATTGCCCTTCTGCTCTACATTAAAGAGATTTAGGGTTGGATTTCATCGTGCCATTTCTGGCCTCAGGTCCTGCCAAATCTAGAGTTCTCTGGTCCTAGGGCCTCTGGGAAACCTAAGAGAGCACATGATAACATATTTGGCTATGGGTCTGTCAGAAAGGACCCCATCTGAGCAGCTGCCTTGTCTTTCTCACAGGGAAAACTAAAAGCTAAGGGGAGAGTCACAGATATGCTTATTCAATGCCTAGCATAATGCTAGATAAAATAATTAGGGTGTCTGAAAAACATCTCAGAGTACCCCCTCTGTGAATAACAAATCAAATAAATATATCAAAACAAATTAGACAGAACAGACTGAAAGGCCGGAAGAGTTTAGGAACTAGGTAGAGAGAAGATATTAGATGACCTCCTTTTGGATTCAAGTGACGTGTCTGATGGCATGAGAGGTGGTGAGGAGGAACCATTTTGACAACAGTTAAGCAGACTTCTGTGAACCCGGTACCCCTCCAGCAGTCCAATTGTCCTGGCTCAAAAACCAGACATTACAATCAGATTCTACGAGAATTATAGAAAATTAAATTGTATAACCAAGTCTGATGTGTGCCCTCCACTAGAAGTGATACATTACAGAATCTGTTGGGAAATGCTAAAAATCATTTGTTATTGATTTATGTAAAAGTTCTTGGAAAATGGAATCCAAACCCCGTATACATGTACCAAAAGAAGTAATTGCTACACCAGATAATGTGGATGTTTTAGCATTTTACCCTTTGGGATGAGGAATTCACCAGACTTCCTAAAGTTCCAAAGGTTCTGAAGGCTAGTGGTTAATGGAATGAGCTAAGATATTTGCCATAACCACACTCATTAAAGAGCTATATTCAACTAGACTATAGACAATAAACTCGTAAGAAAACTTTGGTTGGACATACTGAAAACTGTAACCCACAAAGCTGAACTTAGAGTTAAAGTTAATGAATGCCAATCATGACTTCCAGAATGTCAGGTTACAGGAAAAGAATACATAACCATTCTTAGGGAGACTTTATTACACATCTCACAAAGCTTCAACTGCTGAGATACAAATTAGTTCATCAGTGGCTAGTATAGCCTAGACCACCCTGATGTACACAGGTCAGCTGACCAATGGCTCCAACTGTGGGAAAGGCCGCTGATCTGGTATCTGGATCCAGGCACAATATGGTAAGACTGGCTGGCTAAGCTCCATACAACTCAGGGCTACCTACTAGGGGAAAGGTCTGGGAAGTCCATTCTGAGTGTCCAACAAAACTGCAGGGAAGCATCAGCACTGGGGCTGAAAGGAAAACTACCCCAGGGCTCCTCTCTGAGGTTTGCCCAGCCATTAGGTGAAAGACAGTCAGCATTTTCTCCATTTGCTTCCAGAGGCTTCTGCAAGCTTTATAGGAATTAGTAACGGGAAAATGGGACATAGAGGAGGAAGTTGTACCACAGCTAATGCTGCAAAGACACAAGCTGCTCATTAGCAGCCCATCTCTCCCCAGCTTCAAGTTTTCCCATTGCCTAGGAACAGTCACAAAGCATGCTGGGAAAAGTGGCTTAAGCATCCAGGTGCAGCCTCTGTGGCCATGTAGGCCAATTCTCAACCCAAGTCTGACTTTACATGTCTATCTGAACTTGCATTTGGCCAAAGGCCTAGGGATTTCCCCACTTTGCACATGGCAGACACTCCCTGGGAAGAGAAAAAATTAATTTGACACAAGCAATCAATCCCACTGGAATGTTTGTGCACACTGAGCCAAGCAGAAATGGATCCTAAAGGGAGCACTTCTGGAAGGTGATGGGAATTTTAATGCTGAAAAATGATACTGTGTTGAGAACCCAGTATGATGGAAGCAGCACACACATTTGCATCCAAACCATAAGCAACAACACACTCAAGCACATATATGCACATGCACGGGCATGCAGACTTACCATCCTCATGGGAGAAGATGTCTGCATATATCATTGTCCAGCCTTCAGTCATTTTGTTTATGTTTCATATTGAAAATGTTTAAAGAAGTAGAAGAATGGAGCAGTGTTAAACTCCTTCACAATAGAAAGCTCTAGCAGTTTGTGAAATGTTCCTCTGATTCCAGTGTGATTCCCATGGTACCAGGCTTGGTGAAAGTATCATCACCCTTTACCCACAACCCAACCCAAAACCCTATTGATTATCTGAGACTTTACCTCCCCTTACAATCCACCACCATTACATCCCGTGTCATCAACTATCTTTCAGTAGTTACCTAACTAGAATTTTCATCTCCAATTTTGCCCCTTCTTCCAACACCGTTCTGACTAAGTTATAATTTTTCTCCATCACTTCAATCCTTTATGATTCCCCAGTGCTTACAGGATAGAGTCCAAATCCTGGAATATGAAAATCCAAGATCTCACACGCATCTCCAGTCCCTCTCACCCTAAAATGTCTAACTCTCCATAACCTTGTGCAATTCTCTGCCTTTGTCTGCCCTTCTCCCTGTGCCAGGAATGACCCTCCCCACCCTGTCACTCTGGATAATGAGCTCATCTTCCAACTGCCATTCAAGCACACTTCCTCTATAAACACCACTGCCTAAAGAGGTGAACACATCTGCTTAAAGAGGCTTCCCCACTCCCTGGTTTGAGTCCCTGAATTCCACTAGTGTAGTCATATCATGCACCTGGAATACTTTAGCACACTGTTTAAAAATGGAATGTTTCCCTCTATCAAAATGTGAGTCCTCTGATGGTCCTAAAGAATGCTCAAGAAAGGAGAAGGGGTAGAAGGAAATGTAGAAGAAAGCCAAGATTGCTGCTTAATTACCTAGTGCCTCCTTTTGAGATGATGAGGCTGAGCCGGGTTTGCACATGCCCTGGGAAATGTAGATTTTGGATTGCTTTCACCATCGTCTCCATCTGACTCAAAAAGAAGACAAGTTCAAGGACACAAGCTGGCAGGAAGATCAGTAAGTGAGTCCTCCCTGTGCCTTGGCAGAGCAGCTCTGATGGAACCCTGAGGAAAGGCATTTTCTAGGGTGTTAAGGTACATCTCTACTTACAGGCTTGGGATCCAAAGGCACAAGCTGAGAAAGTGGCCCAGAAGTCCCAGAAACTTGGTCTGTCTTCCAAAATATTCTAAGGGCCAAAATAGTTTGAAGCCATTACTGACCACCAGGATGACTCTCCCCAAGGAAATCAGAGCCCATCTTCAGCAAGCAAGGATGCTGGGTCACCTATGAGCTCTGACACCCCGTGGACTGACTCAAGCTGCAGAAACAAAAAGCCTCGGGAGGATGGAAGGTCTTCACAGAACCAGGGCATAAATGTCCTGAGACTACTTACCACCTGGTTTCTATCCCTGCTGGCTTTTCTGCTGTCTAGTTGGCTCAGAATGCTGTAGATACACTCAAGCCCACTTAGCTCAGCACTCTTACCAGTTCTCAGAGAGGGAAAGGGATTTACCAAGCTTATCAATAATAATACTGCTCTCCTGGCACCCAGCTCATTACTCTTTCTACTTGGACCCAATCACCTGGCACCATCATTTACCTGCTTTTTTATTTTTGCTCTGTACTTTCCTGGCCCACCTGACTCGTCAGTCTCCCAGTTTCTGCCACCTTCGGAGGGAACAGAGTTCTCATTTCCCCTAGTCAAAATAGAAACCGCTCATGGCCACTAGGGCTATGGGAGCCCCAGAGCCTTGGAGTGGAAGCACTATGTAAAACACGGAAGTTGTCCTGTGCTAAAAGAGATGAAAGAATTTCAGTTAAAAACTACAAACAACTCCACCATGGAAGAAGCAGAGCAATAAGCTCTGAATTGGACTTTATTTCTCTTTTTATTTATTATCGATTTAAATTGATTTTGTTTACCATGGCCCTTCTACAGAACATATGTTCATGGAAACTTAGGCTGATGCTATAGGAATTAGCTTTATTTGGAAAAAGCAAAACTGACTAGATCTGGCCATTTTAGGGAACTGAAGAGACTCAGAAGCCAGAACCAAGCAAGGTAAGGGGACATCAGGCCCATTAAGGCCTTGAACTCACACATCAGTCGTGACGCCCAGACTGACACACCTGCTCTGGGAAAGCAGGATCCGGCAGTGTGGCTCCGCATATGACCCGCAGCCTCCCTCTCGCCCCGCTAAGACCAGGAGCTCCTTGCAGACAGAGGCTGTCCCATACTCCCCTCGGTACCAGAGTGCACGGGACGTCAGAAGTGCTCACTGCATGCTGGCAGGAAGAATCAACATCCCCACACCCTTGAATGTTTATGAGCACACAAACACACCCATGTGTATAGATGGAATCCTCATGAAGCCCCATTTCTAAAACTTTTCTCCCCAAAGCTATTGGGTAATACTTTTTAAAATGTATTTTTTCTTTCACAGGTCCTTACATATATTTAACCTCCCTCTACTCTTGCCAGAAGCATCTATTTACCTCATGGAAGTTTAGGTTAGTTATAGTAGCAGACAAACAGAAAGCATCAATGTTCAGCTCTTGACACCCAGGATAGGACTTTTTTAGTACAGCGCTTGAATTCTCAAACTCCCATTAACATACCAAGATCCAGACTGGGTGGACTTAAACATTGAGGTCACTTTAAACGAGAGGTAAAGAGTACTCAGGATGTGACGTAAGAGAGATTCTTGCCATGCGGGAAGGAGCAAGCATCAGGGGAACACAGGAAAATTTCAGTCTAGGAAATCAGACACCAGGGTCTTGGCCTCCTCTTATATGCCCACCTCAATGCCCAATCAGGTTTTAGGGAGGCAGCTTTAGAAGGTAATATCCCAGTAAGTGTGAAGGCACTGGAGCATCCGAGATCCCTTCTAAGGAAGCAGTGGGTCTCAGGAGAATGCCTACCAATGAGTCACACACCAGGATCCACACGGCGTGGAGGTGAGGGGACGAAGGCATAACACGGGCCGAGGTGGGTACCTGCTTAGGTGAGCCAGGCGCAGAGCTTCTACCTTCTCACGGTTGGCACTGACTGAGCTGGGGAACCAGCTTTGTTCCCTGCTGTTGGTACTCAGAGGTGCTCACAGGGCCAGTGACCAGACAAAGGCCCGGGGTCAGAACTTTGACTCCATAGGCAAATAGTCAGAATACGAATGTTAGTGCTGAGTCTCAACATAATACCCCAAAAAGCAAGACAGGTCTAGCCACACCTTTGCAAGTACCAGTACAAGGATCGGACCAGTAATTATTCAGTGGCTCCACGCACCCTTCTCTCCCTGCCCCCACCACTACCAACACAAGTTCATGTATGCATCTCTACATGCCCAGAGCCCATTCTGAAGAGAAGTGGGAGAGTGGGAGAAAATCTGGGTGACTAAGCAATTTACCTGAAAGAAACAATCATCAAAAAAAACAAAAAACAAACCAAAAAAATTATCCAGGAAGATAAAAAAATAACTTGATACACTATAAACTAGTCAAGTTGGGGTAGGGTCTCATGAGAAAGATTAGCTGTACATTAGAAAATTTAAAAGCTACATTTTGGGGCGCCTGCGTGGCTCAGTGGGTTAAAGCCTCTGCCTTGGGCTCAGGTCATGATCTCAGGGTCCTGGGATCGAGCCCCACGTCGGGCTTTCTGCTTAGCGGGGAGCCTGCTTCCCCCTCTCTCTCTGCCTGCTTCTCTGCCTACTTTTGATCTCTCTCTCTCTGTCAAATAAATAAATAAAATATTTTAAATAAATAAATAAATAAAAGCTACATTTCCTTCACACGTTTGGGTAATAAGGTGTGGTAAGGTGGGTAATAAGATGTGGCTCAGTGTGTAACTGAGCCACACTGTCACCCATCAGAAAGCAAACCTCAGCCGTTCTGGGAGGTTAGATGAGCCACTCTTCCACTCTTACACACATGTCTCTCTTCCAAAAGCAAATGGAACATATCATGAAACATTTCACTCCATCTCTGGTGCTGCCAATTTCCTACCAGACATGAAAAAATGTACAGTCCTCAAACGCAGTATGAGCTGTCACTCCCATCCAAGTCCCCTAGCTCAGCTTTCAACCACACTCAAAACCAAGGGAGAGCCCAGAGAACACCAGCTGACAAAAACTCCTTTCATTTAGTCAGCAATTTTGTTTGCCCAAAGCATTCTCCTTCTATTATCCCACTTGATCTCATACTGTTCTTATGAGGTATGGCAGTACAAGTATGTTTACGTCTTTCTTCAGATGAGGAAAGAGAGGCCCCATCTGTAAAAACGGACATGCGAGCTGGCTTGGCCAAGTCACAGAGCTAACTAATGGTGGACAGAATTGGAAATCAAGGTCTCTCGAATCACATCCTTGGATTCTTCTAGCCAAACACAGACTATGGCTTTTGCACACACAACCTAAAGCACTCCCATACCTGTGGTCTTGGAATTAACTTTCACTCAAGCCCACAGAATATATGTGGGGTGGTTTGGTTTTTTGTTTTTTGGGTTTGTTTTTTTTTTTTTTTGGCTACTTGTGACCTCAAATCTGGCTTCTAAGTCACTTAAAGGGACACAGCAAAACAGGCTAATGCCCTGGACCATTTATTTAAATGTCACCAATAAAAGCGTCCTTAAACATTACATAGAAAGTTACCCTTCAGAGAACAGGGACTGGCTGTCCTCCCTCTCTTCTGAGGATAAAAGCAGAAAAACACCCTGAACCTACAGTTGTCCTACAGTCACCTTTGAAAAGGATCAAATAGTGGGTGACCCTTCTTGCTACTCTTTGGACAAAATAATGTCCCAGATCAAACACTGGTCCACAGAAAAGCTGGGCTATAAATGTCCATCATCAGGAGGACGGTTAAATAAAACATGGCACATCCATACAACAGAATATAGCACAATTCTCAGAACAGATGAGGTAGAGTTATATGTACTGACATGGAAAAATGTCCATGATTATAAAGTGATAAAAAGCAAGTTGCAGAATAACAGGCATAGCACAATTCTCTTTTTGTTAAATACAATAAGAAAGAAAGCTACGCATTTGTATAAACATGTATTTTTATATGCAACAGGCATATATGTCTGTTGAATTTATCTTAACATCAGGGAGGAAGAGAGAGAAAGAGCATTCACTTTTGACCACAGATATTGTACTTTTGTTCTGCCTATTTCTTACAACAATAAGTGTCAATGCCTTTACCCCTCCAAACAACCAACAGATCCTCTGTCTTCCAACATTATCCCGATATAAAGGTTAATTGGCTTATGAATGTCTGATATATTATACATTTATATTAACTGGGAAAAATGGCTGCATTTAGGAAAAAGTCTACCACCTCCCCTCAATTTGTTTTTCACCTTAATTAAATGATCAAAAAACAAACCATGGATCAAGGGAGAGAGTGCACATAGGAAGCAAGACCCCAAGGAAATATCTCAAATTAACAAACAGGGGTTCTCTCTGGGTGATGGGATTACAGTGGCCTTTCTATCCTTCACACATCATCATATTTTCCAAATACTCTACAGTGAGCCAGCGTTGCTTTTATAATAGAAAAATAACTTTATAAAAAAATAAATATTAAAAAATAAATATTCTATGAAAGTATACCAAAAATCAAATCTACCTAAATGAAACCTTGTTTACCACTTTTTAAGTTAATTATCTTTTAGCTAATAGACAATAAACACATATTAAATGAATCAGTGAATGAGTGAAACTCCCTTTCTGATTGATCTCCAATTAGCCATTTTTTCCTATATCATTTCGCACAACTCAACAAGACCATAAATTCAACAAAAACAGGGACTCTTTGCTGCCCATCTTTAGGAGCACCCTTATTACCTAGCATGATACTTGGCACATGGCAGACACTCACTCAATATTGATTAATTAATCCATTTGCATGTTTGAACTTTCTACCTGGGTTTTTCTGAAAGAAGAGTGCATCTTTAGATTTCCAGTGCCTCTGAAATATGTGAATATTGTAAGCAAGCCATAAAAGAGGCCCCCTCTAATTAATCTGGAAGCAACAAGAGTTGTGGCCATATTTCATGGTCAATATTGATTTCATAAGTCTTTCTGTTTAAGGTAGAATTGCATGTCCACAAAAAAAATGATTCATTTCCTTAGTATAGTGTTTCATTATAAAACTCCCAAATGACCTACACAGCAATAAATAGCTCTTTAAAAAAAAAAAAATCAAGACAACAAACACTAAACAAGCAAATATTATCCACAAGGCACTGATCTGGGTGTTGAGAAGAATACAAACAAGTCCAAAGCAAAAGGTATGGACAGCCTACATGGGGACACCAGATATGACCATTTTCTACGGTGGGGCCTCCAAAAGGCCTAGAGTCAGCAATGTTTGGTAAGGTCCAAGGAAGAGGCTCGTTTCCAAACAAGTCTGGTGCGCACCACATCTTGTCCAAGTCACCACCCAAGAACTCAAGAGTCCACTGTTGTCGCCTCCACTCCAGAGCCTCCAGGGCTGAGCGAGATGCAGAAGCCTGCACACCCAGCCCACTCGGAACCCAGATAGATCATTCCTTCATGCAATTCTCATTCACTCTCCAGCGAATGGATCCAGTTCATCTCCTCTCTTCTCAGGCTCTCAGCAACCCTCAGTCTGTCAGATAACCTTGGCTCCCATTTTTGGAGAAGATGGAGGTCAGGTGAATAAGAGCTCTAGCATCTGACCTCTAAGCCACCTGGTCTTTCCTCACAGCCACAGAGGGAGAACTCTCCCTCCATTCCAGAGGTAACCTCTTAACCAGGAATCTTATGCTTTTCTGATGTTGAGGAAACTAGTGCCTACCCTGGTACCTCACCTGCCCACAAACTACCTTTTATTCTTTACCATTGTCTCCTCCCATGACTTTTTCAACATTCAAAGATTTTTCTCTGGGGGAAAAAAAAAAAATCACTGGACCTGATCACCTTTTAAGTCTTTATTCAAGTACAATTTGTATGCATAAAATTGCACACATAAGTTTATAGGTCTCTGAAATTTCACAAACATATCACACCTGTGATTAAGAAACAGAACACTACCCATATTTGCAAAATGTCCCTTCAATGAACAGGTCCTTTTTCTCCTTACGTTTACTACAAAACTTGTCTTCATTCCCAATACCTCCGCATCTGTTTCAGCCTCAGCAACCCCCATCTTCAATGAGTCCCACGCCCATCCAGGTGAGGCTGTTGGTCCTTCCTTTCTACTTTTTTTTTTCAAGATTTTATTTATTGGGGCGCCTGAGTGGCTCAGTCATTAAGCATCTGCCTTCGGCTCAGGTCATGATCCCAGGGTCCTGGGATCAAGCCCCGCATCAGGCTCTCTGCTCAGCAGGGAGCCCGCTTCTCCCTCTCCCTCTGCCTGCAGCTCCCCTTGCTTATTCTCTCTCGCTCTCTGTCAAATAAATAGATAAATCTTTTAAAATTTTTAAATTTTAAAATCTTTTAAAATTTTTTATTTATTTATTTATTTGTCAGAGAGAGAGAGAGAGTACAAGCAGGGGGAGCAGCAGAGGGAGAAGCAGGCTCCCCACTAAGCAGAGAGCCCCATGCAGGACTCGATCCCAGGACCTTGAGATCATGACCTGAGCCGAAGGCAGATGCTTAACCAACTGAGCCACCCAGGGATCCCTCCTTTCTATTTTCAATGTACAACATGCAAGCCTCTTCACGGTGCTTATTATGCTACACTACAATCATTTGTTTATGGGACAGTCAATCCCACTAGACTGTTAGCCTCCTGTGGGAAAGATTATTTCTCACTTGTTTGTGTATTCCCAGTACCTGGCACTTAGTAGGTGCACAGCTGATATCTGACACTTAAATGAATGAGCACAAGAATGAATGAAGAGATCCACTCACTGAAATCTGATACTCTGCTAAAATTGATCAGTTCTTTGTCCAGTTCTCATCAAAAGTCATAATGATATTTAGCTGTCAAAACTCAGTGGTTAGAATCAAGAATAATGGCTAGAAAATTATACTGTTCCAATATTTGGTTAAGCATTCTCTTTATATCCAAGTATCTGAGTATGTTATGCGTCAATGTACTAGGGTACAGAGAAGAGACTTAACATCTTGCACCCACCTTTCAAATTAAAGCTGTGACATTGCTCCCAATGGCACTCTGTCCTTCCATGGCCATACACCCAACATGGAGTCCTGCCAATCTTCTTCCCCAACTGCTCCTGGAGCCACTCCTCCCTCTCCTCACAACCTCCTTTCCAGGACAGTAAGAAGTCAGAGACAGGAATCCCCCAGGAGACCCCCAGACTCCTCCTCCCAGCCCCCTTTTGTCACATCCAATTAACCATCTGCCAGTCTCCCGGGCCTCCTCCTAGGCCCACTGTCCAGCTGCCAACTCAATACTGTTTCCCCACCCCCACCCCCCATAATGCCCATTGTCCCTCGCTGCGGGGTAAGAGTGTAAAAGGCTGGGATTTTAGCTACATTCCCAGTCCCTGCCTACCATACCCTGGAATAACTGTAACCGTAAGCTTAAAAATTCCATCCTTATCTATCTCTGCTCTGTTAGGGAAAGGAGGGAAGAAGGGAGGGAGGAAAGGGAAGAAGAAGGGAGGGAAGGGGGAAAGGAAAGAAAAGAGGAAGGGAGGCAAGGGGAGAAGGAAGCTATTGAAGCATCATAGTTTCATCATTTGGAAAATACAAAGATTCATCTAATTAGTAATATGATTGTAATATATTATATATATAATATAGTCATATGTATACAATTATATTCTATTATTATAATGTAATCCCCTTTCTATTACTATTTATAATATGCATATATCTATCATAATATCTACTATATCTATACATATCAAGCAATTCTGAGAAGTAAGGATGATTTTCACCCATTTTACAGATGAAGAAACTGAAGCTTGGAGAGGCTGTAACTTACACAGCCCACGCCACTGGTAAGTTCCTGATCTAAGACTAAGATTCTGGGACTGAGCCATACCTAAGGAAACTCCCACCTTCTCCTAGTCTAGGGACTCTAAACCCAGTCCCACATAGCCCACCTTATGGTAATGCCAGCTCCTGGATTCCTACTCCTCCTCCCTCTGGAGAGCCAAATAAGACCCCTCACTTGATGACAACTCTTGGGTTTGCCCCTAAAATGAGAGTCCGAGGAAGTGCTTTGGGGCGAAGGAAAGGGTGTGCTCACTGGCATCTTCCCTCTTGTGTGAAGGGTCCCTCCTTGTGGGCAAGAATCTACAAAAGGCTCTCCCATAAGCCCTACTCTGCTTCCTCGTTCTTCTAGGACTTCTAGAGACATTAAGGAAACTCTGGAAATTCAAGAGTAGGTCCCATCCCCAACAGACATACTGCCTGATGGCCAGGCATGGACCCCTCCTCAGGAAGCTGCCTGACAGCTTCTTGCACGGGTCTACCTCCCTCTCTCCTCTCCTCACTCACCCTCCACTGCAGAGACTTGCTTCTCTGCCTCATACCCTGTAGGAGATAATTCTGCAGACCCCACCATAGGCTGAAGCAAATCCCACCTCCGCCTGCAAAAGAAAGCCACCAGCACTTCTAAAAAGATTGCTAATTTAGGATCTCCCAGCCGGCTCCCCAGCTTCTCTGCCCAAGGGCTTCCTAGGGCCATGTCAACCCAGCTCCTCCATTTCACAGCCCTTAGCTTCGGCAACCCTCCCTAAGCATACCACCAGCAGCCCTTGGACCTCCAGCCAGTGGACGCTCTCTCTACTGGGGCTGTTGATCAGGCACACTGCACCCTCAGCCAACGTCCTTTCCAGCCAGCTAATTTTACTAAGGTCTGCCTACACCACCTCCCCCTCTGGCCCAAGGCTCACCTCTCTGCTGACCTTAAGATCCACTCTTTCAGGTCCATCCAGGACCTTCCTCTATCCATGGCTTCTCTCTTTCCTAAATATTCGTTCTCTTCCTCATGCTTGCCTTCTCGCTCCTCCCCACCCCTAGGTATTCACATATCTTCCCTACCTAAAAAAAGCCTCCCCTCAATTGCTACCCATCTCCAACTACCTCACTATTTTTAACCTTCCCTTCACAGCCAAACCCTTCCATAGAGTCATCTATATGCACTCCCACCACTTCCTCCCATCCACTCACTCCCCATTCCCCTTGCAATTTGAATTCCACCTCCCCTACAAGATTGAAACTGTTATTTCAAAGGTCACCAATGAATCCCCCAATTTCCAGAACCAAGGCTGTGTGCTCAGTCCCCATCTCCCTCAACCTCTCTGCAGAATTTTTCTCCAAGCACTGTTCTCCCCTGGGTCTTCTCCAGCCCTTCACTTGAGCCTACAGCCCTGTCCTTGGCCCTCTGCCTTTAAGTCTGTATATGCTTTTCATTTATTATCTCATCTATTCTGATAGCTCCAGCCACAACTTCTTACAGATATCTCCCAAATCCATATTTCCAGCTCTGGCCTCCCTCCAAAGCTCCAGATTCCCTTCCTTACCCGCCTACAGAACCAACACCTCCCCTAGCTTATTCACTGACACCTGAAATGCAACATGTCCCAAAGTAAACTCTCAAATTCTCCCTCTCCTCCTGCCTCCCTATAGCTACTCGTCCTCTTCCTAACTCCTGATTTTCATTCAGGATACCTCCATCCTCACAGTCACCCAGGCTCTAAGCTTTGGAGTAATCCTTGATTACTGCCTTTTTCTTGATGCCTCCACATCCAAGTTGCCAAGTCCCATAGACTCTATGTCCAAGAGGTCCCTCACATCCACTCCCTCCTCTCCATTCCCACTGTGGCATCTCAAGTTCAAACCCCCTAACCTATCACAGTTGTCTCCTACGCCAGCGCTGGTCAGCAGTTCCTCTCCCATTCCAATCAACCCTGCATAGGGCTGCCATATTTATCTTCTTGATCATGCATCCACCCCATCCAGAAATTTTTAGTGCCTCCCAAAAGGAAACTGCAAATAAAGACCAAACTCCGTGGCCTGCCATTCAAAGCCTTTTAATATCTGGGAGCCCAGTAAATGATAAATGTCACAATCAATCAACCTGGTCCCCACCCCCTTCTAAGCCTTATCTCCCACTGACCCTCCACCTATATCCTCTGAGTCACATCAACTGGACCATTTACTGGCCCAAAGACACCATGGGTCTTCATACCTCCTTTGAACACCATTCCAGCCTGGGAACACACTTTCTGCCCTCTCCATCTGAATCCTACCCATCCTCAAGCCTCAGCTCAAGAAGTAACCACTTCCTTGAGAGCATAGTTCATCTGCCACTTTTCACTCTCCCACCTATTTATCCCTTGTATCCATGTTTTGTAGCTAGTGTCCAGTTCCCTTCTAATAATGCCTTGGGCAGAAGGGGAGGAGACAAAGCTAATTCTCCAACAATTTCTTCTCTACTTCCTTGAATTAATTCCTCTGTCCTCCTCTGTCCTCCCAGCTGATTCTTCCTGTTCCTTCACTCCTCAGTAGACACGATTTCAAGCAGCTCTATTGATCCAACAGCCCTGTGGCCGTCAATCATTTCCTAGTTATTTTGCTGCCAGTCATTCGCACACAAAGGAGTGGCAGGAGGAGTCTGAACTGCATGCAGAGAAGGAGCAGGAAAGGACTGATTCACTGCACCCACCTGAGGCTTGGTGGAAGCAAGAACTCCATTCTCGCTAGGCTCCCCCAGAAGGCACAGGGGCTGGGGGGGTTGGCATTTTTATACTTTTGCAGCGGGGGAGAGAACAGGAGTATCCTGACTTGTAAGAAGGGTGCCCCATCCAGTCTTCTCAAACTGAGAAGGACTGCTTTCTTCCTGGACTGGAAAGGTTCCAGAGAGGTCAGATTAAATAAAATCATGCTTGTCAGAAGAGGCACTTATAGTAACAGAACGCTTGATTTAGAAGGAACTATCTACATATATTTGGATAGAACCGTACAACTTATAAAGACCGTTCACATATAGTATCTTATTTGAGTCTCTCAGCAGCCCTATGCAGGAAAGTGGAGAGGGGGCTATTATCCTCATCTTACACAGATGCTACAGTCACTTGCCCAAATCATTCAGAGAAGTAGAGTAGTGCAAAGGGCAGTGTTCACCTCCTGCTCTCTTGCCTGACCTTCTCAGTCTCCTTCACAGGCTTTGCCTTCCTTTCTCACCCCTTATATCCAAGTGCTTCCTGAAGGGGCATATTTATATCCACTTCCCTTCCTGCTCCATATTCTTTCTTGTAATGATTTTATACACTCCCATAGTATAGTACACGGCCACAGCAGGCACCCCATAAATATCTGTCAAACAAATGATTGAAGGAAAGAATAAAAGACAGCGGAAGCCCAAACCCTAGCCTTCTGATTCCTGAACTCCATTATGTACCTCTCTGGCACCGTCTCCCACCCCATGGCTAAACCCCCCACACAACACCTCTTCTGGAGATCCCCCAGCCTCTGTATAAGCATGTTCACTTAATAATTTAAAAAGCAGGAACAACTAGGGCAACTAGCTAGAATGTCTTGCGCTACCACTGTGTGTCAGAAATGGCCAGATGCTTTTTACACGCTTTTCATATTTCATCCTTCCAACCTGTGAAATAAGCATTCTTAGTCCGATTCTTGCAAAAGACTGAAAATGAGAGAGATTAAATAATTAACCCAAGATTCTACCCCTGGTTAGTGCCAGGCCTATCTGATCCAAAGCCCATGATCTTCTGGCTATACCAGGGTTTCTCAAGCTCAGCACTATTGACATTTGGGGGCTGGAAAATTCTTTTTTTTTTTTTTTTTTTAAGATTTTATTTATTTATTTGTCAGAGAGAGTGAGAGATCACAAGTAGACAGAGAGGCAGGCAGAGGCAGAGGGAGAAGCAGGCTCCCTGTCGAGCAAGGAGCCCGATGTGGGACTCGATCCCAGGACCCTGGGATCACGACCTGAGCCGAAGGCAGCCACTTAACCAACTGAGCCACCCAGGCCCCCCGGGGCTGGAAAATTCTTTTTTGTCCTGTGCATTATAGATGCTTAGCAGAACACTAGACCTCTACCCACTAGATGCCAAGTCATGACAATCAAAAAAACTATTTCCAGATATTGCCAAAGGTTCCCTAGGGGACAAAATTGCCCCCAGTTGAGAACCACCAGACTATACCATACTGCCTACCTCCAGAAGCAGAAAGAAGTTTGTCAAGTAAAAGTGTTAATTCTCCAACATCTGAGAAGGACGCCTTGGTCATCTGTTCTAGTATTTTACTGAAATTTACAGTCAGGGAGATTTTTATTACCTTCTCACCTTTATCACTTCTTACAGCTTCAGTTTATTCCAAAACTTCTTCCATTCCCCAAAGGATTATGAAATACAACTGGACAGAAGGTGCCAATAATCAAGTTATTGATGATTCATGGCTCAGGATAGAGCTTGGATGTCACTGATATATCCTAAAATATATTAATGTAGAAATAGCCTATATAAATACAATATTAGAAATATTAACAACATTCCATCTCTAGGACAACAAAGTCTTCTCAATATCTCCCAAGAAGTTCCTGGAAAATGAGGTGACCTAAAGCCCAACTCACAATGGGTGGAAGTGAAAGTGAATCAAAAAGGAACAATAAGCATTGAATTAAGCATCATTCTGAAGCATCGAGAATGTATCAAAAAGAGACGTTTTCCTTTGCTGCAAAAGAAACCACTCCCCTTCAGTGCCTGGCATTGCACAGATGGAGTGGTGATATTCACTCCAAGAATTGTCCACAATAGGTATTATTCCAAAATAACATCTTCCTGATGACCTGGACATGATGATGTCCAGTTCCTCTGTCCAGGTGGGATGAGGTTAACATCTGAGAGACAAGTTTGAAGAATCATATAGTGAATACCAATACACCATCACCTAGATTTGACAACTGCTTATATTTTACCATGTTTGTTTTACCTATATTAGGAGGAGGTGATTTGTTTTTGTTTCTGTTTTTGATGAATCACAAGCTTTTTAAAAGGTCTTTTTCCTTACCTGCAAAGAACAAGTAACTTCAGTGGGGGAGACAAGCCTTATGTGTATGAGAGAGCTACAGTACAGTACAATACAACTGATGAAGCGAGAAAATGAGTATAAACAAGTGAGTGTTTTAGGAATTCAGAGGATACAGTTGGTCTTGTGAGCTGTGAAGGCTCCCAGAAGAAGGGGGGGTAGGCTCAAGTCTTTGAAGAATGAGTTGGATTTGGAGAGTGGGGGTGCAGGGGTAGACGATGCCCTTGGGAAGTGAGAAGAGCAGCCTGGCTGGAGGTGAGCTATGAAGTACAGACTTGACCCTGAAGACACTAGGGAGTCACTGCAGGTTCATAAACCAGGCAGCAATGTGGTAAAAGTAGTGCCATCTGCCTGGAGGTGCCAATCTGGAGTGGGAGTGAGAGAGCACACTCCATGGGACAAGAAAGGAGGCCACGGGCAACATAACAGGTCCTGGTCTAAAGCAGAGGCTGTAGATGAACAAAGGATGATGATGAAAGATAATTCAACAGGATTTGTTAGAGGAAAGAAACTCCTCACAGACAATACCAAGGTTTTAATTATCATGACTAGGAGAGGGGAGATGCCACTTACAGAATTAAGGAACACAAGAGAAGGAGCTAGTGTGGGGAGTCGGGAAGACATACAGAGCTGAGTCTGAGGCTGGCTGAAGTCCAAGTGGCAGCAAAGCCTCCAGATGAAACTGTCTGGACTCACAGGACCAAAGCCCAACACAAAGGTAGAGGTAGAAGATATTTCCACATCAATCTCTTTCCACTTATCCTCTCAACTCTTTTTTTCCTTTAAGCCTCAAAAAAAGAGTTTTCTCTGCTCGCCAAAACTAAGCTCTTGTATTTGTTAGGGAACCTCCTTTTGTCCCACCTCTCCAGGTATCTAATGCAACAACTAATCTAGCATCTTCAGTGTTCCCTGTCTATAAGCTTTCTCCCTTCCACCTACAAACCTCTTCTGACTCCCTGGCCAAAAAAAATGAAAACTCCTTTTCTTGATACTAACATTTCTTCTGACTGGCACCCAACCTCTTTTTCCTTTCACTGATAAACTGTGCAAGTAATGGGTTCCTACCCCCCACCCCACATCCCTACTCTGACTGTCTCTTCTAATCCTGCACTCCCAAGAGCTCGCAGTGGCCTCGTGTTCATCACATCCAGGGACACTTATCTAGCGTTCTTCTTGCTTAACCTGCCTGCAGCCTATCTTCACATGAGAACCCACACGGACTCCCTAGGGTCTCCAGGATCAAGTCTCCATTGTTGCCATGTTACAAATAAGGGTTTTTCCCCCAAATTCTAACTTCGGTCCTTCCCCCCCTTCCCGCCACTCCCTCCATCCGACAGCCAAAGCTTCAGCTGCATCCAGCCTTGACCCAGAAGGCTTCCAAGTTCACATCGACAGCTCGAATCTCCTGCCTATGCTCCTGTCTTGAGTCCCATTTTTTCCACAAAAAAAGCTCCAACTGGCTGTCCATCAGTCATCCCTAGTTTATCACTTTCAAAGCCAACATCATCATCTCCCCTGCAAACGATTCTTGTCCTCAATCAGACGTGTCAGTCAGCACACTGTTAGTCCTCTACACTCTCAACCATTTCTTCATGGGCTTACTTTTCTTCTCCCCCTGATAGCTAGTTTGTCAACAAATCTCCACAGTTCTGCCTTTGAAAATGTCTCTCAGAGCTGTGCCTGACTCCCCATCCTTTTTGCCACCAACCCAGACCAAGCTTCCTCCCACTCAGCTCTGAATCACCGTCCTATCTCTCTAGATTCTTTCTCTCTTTTCTCCACTTCGTCAGTCATATTACCCCCAGATTAACCTTTCCAAATACCACTTTGTTCAGGATGTACCTCGTCCAAGAATCTACTAACTCTGAATCAAACCCAAATCCTCTTTTGAGCTTCCCAGACTCTCCCTATCTGGTCCTGCCCCACTTACCTATCCTTACGTCCTATTACTCCCTAACTTACTCCTTCTATTTGGTGTCCAGGATCCTCAATGCCAACGCCCCAAACTCCTCTCCTTTTACCCATGTTGTTCCTCCCACTCTCCAGCCCCCTTCAAGGACTACCTTTGATTCTACCTCGTCTATAGTTCTGTCAACTTTTTATCTTATAGAACCCTAATGTTTACTAATTACTTAACCTCCAAGTGAGCAATAATTGTCAAAGTCTTTTAAAAAGTTCTTCGAGGTCAAAGACCACTTTGAATATTTCGTTTGTATTCCACAGTACCCTGGACAGCAGAAGGCTCCTAAGTAGGAGTTGAAAACTCCTTGTTGGTTTTCTATTCCAACTGGTTTCTATTCCCAGTTCCCATATTTCGCCTCTTCTACATCATAAAACTGATCAATAAAATTATTGTGATGGAATCCACCAATCTATAAGAATAGTGGGCTGGGGTGCCTGTGTGTGTGCATGTATGTGTGTGTGTGTGTGGTGTGTGTGTGTGTGTGTGTGTGTGCAGGGACTTGAGATTTAGGGAATCTAGCTTACTCAGTTGGTCAAGAGAACTGAAATACCAAAATAATCAGAAGAAGACAAGTAAGGGATCAAAATGACAGAATTACTCGAAACATGCCTTATTAGAAGCAGAGTATGCCAGGGTTTTGGCAAAGCAATTGCCAGTCTGGTCATTATGCATGTGAAATTTTCCACCAGGAAGTAGGGGCTAACTTTAGTGCTAGGGACTTTGAAAATGTGTTTGAAGTTTTCTCGGTTGTTCAATTGAATAAATGTATAATCTGTCTAGCCTACCAGGTACAGCGCTGTGTTCCAGAAAGATGGAGAATCAGAAGGGAGAAGGTTACAAAATATGGCCTTATTCCAGGCTTAAGAATCCTCAGCAAGAGCCCAGGCTAGAAATTAGAAGAGGTAAGATCAGGAAGCAGAGCACAGAGGACCCCATTTGGGGATGGGAGGGAGGCAGTCCTAGACCCAGCCCCTGGCAGTATACACCCCCACTTGCAACTTGTTACAGGTCACCAGATATTTCCAGCCTTATTCGTTGAGAATTTAACCTTTCTCTGATTCTAAGTGCACATCAGACCTCTGGGCCACCCCAACAAAAAAAAAAGAAAAAAGAAAAAAAAAAAAGGTGCCCAAGGAGGAAAGAGAATATCCTCCACAAGAGTCCCACAGGAGACAGACCCCAGTCTGCTATTTATTCTGTGATTTGAGCCAGGGCTAGACAATGTAAGTCACACATTGTGTTTTGCAGTCAAATGCTCTACCACTGAGCTATACCCCCATACATTGCGTTTTGAAAGGCCCTGGGAAAAGTAACACATTGGACCATTATAGGCCATTAACACCATTAACAGTGTGTGAAATTATCAAACCTCCAGAAACAGAACTCAGCTCCAAGGGCCTGGGACAGAGAATAGATAGGAACTAGTATTTAGATGGGAGGAAAGGGGAAGGAGGAATGGTTGCCAAAAAGATGAAAGTGGGGTCCAGAAAAGGAAGGTGGGAAGGCTCACACTCCCAAGAGTTTTTTTCCCCTAGAGCTAAGAAAAGACAGATTTGCCCAGAGATGGGAGGCAAGGGGGTGGGGGGAGGGGGGTGTCAGGGGAGACCTCCTGGCTAGTGTTTCCGGTTATCACTGAGGCCAGGGAACCTTTCCCCTAGATGCCAGGTTATAAATTTAGGTCAGAAGCCACTTTAGAATCCATGCTTTGGGTCCTGGGCAGTGTGTGTTAGTGTGCGAGTGCAAGAGATAGAGACTGATGGGGGGGGGGGGTTAAGAATGCATATACAGAATGCAGGTCTGGAGAGAAGGAAGGAGGGAGAGAAGCAAGTCTGAGCCCTGGGAAGCAAGAGAAGATAACAGGGGCTTCCTCTGCTTTTTCCAGGCCTTGGCATCTGCTCCTGTCTTCCAGTTCTTTCCCCTTCAGACCAACCAGAAAATGAACATATGGGCCAATCAAGTCTTGACTTCTAAAGCCACAAGTCTCCCCCACAAAGCACCCCACCCTCTTCCCTAGAGATGACCTCTAGGGCAAGGCAATAAGATTAGGAAACAGATGGATGTGCAGAGAACCTTCACAGCTAACCTGATCCTTGACCCCACCAGTTCATGTCCTCTAATCCAACTTATGGAAAGAGAGGGCAGATGTGCAGCCTCCGCATAACTTATCAGACTCCTTGGGACAAAGATTCCAGACAAAATGGTTCCAGAGGTGGGAGACGGGGAACTGGTGGAAGCCACAGGTAAATGGGAGATGGGGAATCCCTAGCCGGCAGAGAAACAGGGCCACAGGTGGTGGGAGAGGAGGGGGTCTGTTCTGGGGAAGGGGCTGTGAAGCCAGGGAACAAGAAGAGCTATAGACCTGGGGGGGGTAGGAGGGGGCAGGGGCCTCGAACAGCTGTAAAGACAGATCTGGGGGCTCTATATACCACAGGCAAGCAAAGATTCAGTGGGTGTGTATGAGGAGGACGCTAACTCACACTTCCAGGAATGAGTGGTTCTTATGAAAAGCTCATCCGTTCCCAGAACTGGAGAAGAGGAGGACACGGAGGAGGTCCGAGGCGCCCACTGCCCTCCCAGCCCCGTCTGCCTCTCAAGTGGGAGACGCCGGCTCCCCACACGCACCAGGCATGACCGTCCTTGGTCCGCCGGGCTCCTGTCAGTGAGCAGCGTGCGCGACTCCCGGTCCCCGCTGCCCCACTCTACGCGTCAGGGCCCGGGCCCCTGGCCCGAGAAAGGGTGCCAACCCGGGGCGGCCGGAGGCTGGCTGACAGGCGCTGGGGGAGGGGGGAGCCGAGGGAGGGGCCGGGGACGCCGGTAGCCGAGCCGCTCGCTGCAAAGTGATCCAACATCGCCCCATCCCCGCGCTCTGGGAGAAGGCGGCCGAGGGGACCGCCTCCCGCCTCCCCAACACCGACTCCCGCAAGTGGGGTGAACGCCGAGGGGTGCCTGGCTCCCAGCCCCCACCCCTCCCCAAAACGCAAGCATAACATAACAACATAGAATTGCCATAACAACAAGAATCTCGGCAACTCCAGTCCGACGACGAGGACTGACCCCCGACACGCACACCCCAGCAACAACCCTCCTTCCCCAAACTTGTCCGACACGCCGCGTCCCAGGCAGCAGCCCTCCCCCGGGCCCCCCGCGCCCTGCCCAGCTTACCTGTCCGGAAAAAGGCGTCCACGTCCGAGTCGGCTGCTCCTCCTTCCTCCGCTGCCCCCTCCGGGGGGTTCATGACTGGGGGAGGTGTCCGCGGGCAGCCGGGGCCGGCCGAGCCCGGGGCCGAGGGCTGCGGGGCACCCGCTGGGCGGAGGGCGCGGGGCGCAGCGGCCGCGGCCGCAGACCGAGCGGACTCGCGGCTTCGAGGGCGGGGGGCTCGGGCGGCTCAGGCGGCTGGGGCAGCTGGGGCGGCGGGGCTGGGGCAGAGGACGCCCAGCCTCCCTCAGGCGGAGGCGCGCGGCGGGCTGGGGGCGCCTGCCGCTGGCTCCCCCATGGTACCCCTTCCCCGCGGGCGCTGGCCGCCTGCTGTCTGGCCGGGGCCGGGCCGGGGCCGGGGTCCGGGCTGCCTGGGCGCCCGCTCTCCCCCAGCAGCAGCAGCTGGCTCTCCTCCTCGCCCGTCTGCCTGTCTCTATTGTTCAGCCCTGCTCCGCTCTCCTCTTTATTTTTCCTCCTCCCTCCCACCCTCCCTGTCTCTCTACCTCCTCCCTCCCTCGCTCTCTCGCTCGCTCGCTGCCTCCCTCCCTCGCTCGCTCTCTGGCTCCCCCTCTGGCTCCCGCCGCCGCCGCCGCCTCTCCGGCTCCTCCCCCGGCTCCCGCTCCCTAGTCCCGGCCAACAATGACCCGGGCAGCGCGGAGCTGAACTGAAGCTCCGGCCCGGGCCGGCCGCTCGGCGCTGGCCACCCGCGGCGCGGACGCCTCCCTCCCCCGCGGCCGCGCGCCCGCCTCTCCCGGAGCCGAGCCTGAGCCGCGAGCTATTGTTCGTGGCTGCGCTAGGCCGGCTTCCTGAGCCCCGCAGGAAAAGCCCGGGCGAAGGAGGCGGCCGAGGAGGGGGCGGGGCCGCCGGGCGAGTGCGGGGCCGCAGGGCTCGCCCAGGGGCTCCGCCGCCGCGGCCCCGCGCACTCGGCTATCTGCTCGCGCGCCGTGATGCTCCCGCCCCCGCGGCCGTCGTCCGCCCCACCCCGCACCCAGGTGTGTGTGAGGGGAACCCCGCGCTGCCCGCCCGCGTCCTCTTCAAACCGGTCCCCGAGCTGCACTGACCTGTCCCTACAAGCTGGACTTTTCTCCCTCCTTCCTGACAAAGCTCTCGCCTGTCTCCCTCCCTTCCTGAGCCTCTCGCATTTTCCTCACCATTTCGTCTTAGTTCCTCTCTTTTACAGCCTTTCGTTTCCTTTTCCCCCTTTTCAGCGCCCCTTTAAACATCTCTGCCTGTCTCTGTGACTCTTTGTCCCGCTCATTCCTCTTGCGATGTCTCCCTGCCCATCTCTCCCTCCCCCGTCACTCTCTTCTGTCTCTCATTTGTCTCTGTCCTGCCTCAGTACTTGGCCCGTATCTCTGAGCTCCTCTTGGACAGCTGTCAAAACTCCCTAATCCCCGGGGGCCTTCTCTGTTTTGTTCCTCTCCCTTGTGTGAACGGAGAGATCCAGTTGGCCAGGAGAAAGGAGGTGTTACAGCAAGCTGAATTTCAATTAAAGTGGGGAGAGGGGCTAGGAAAGAATGGGGATGACAGCAAAAAAGAAAGCAGATGCTGTATGGGGTAATTAATGCAGTGATTGTATTGTGCCAATTGGTTTTTAAGCAATAATTAAACAATAATTAGCCAGGATTCTGTTTATAGTTCTAGTGACTGCAGAGCCTACAAAACAGAGGCTCTTTAGACCTAAGTACTTAATGTGGTGTGTTGGGAGGTGTTGCTACTGCTTCATCGAGGCAGATGGAGAGGCTGTGGCCTGACCTAATGTGTTAAAACACACCTAATAGGAAAGCCAGGTCCTGATCTAAAGTTGATGGTCTTTTACCCACCAGCCAGAACTCCTGGATCTATTTATCTCAAACAACTTACTTGGTTTTACCTCTCTCTGAATCAAAGCACCTGGGACCTTTCCAGATCTACTAACAGGGTACCTCTAACAGCAAATAGAATGAATTAAATATGTTTTTAGTGAACCCTTTCTAGCTCCCTGTGCTCGTCACTTTCTTTACTGAATGTCACACATTATTTTTAACCCACTAAAAATATAAATACAGTTGCCTGTCTCCAGTCCTGGATACATCTATCAGGTTCCATTTCTTAAAAATTATGAATAGTGACTTTGCAATCACTGCCATGAGATCTAATTCATCTGCCCCTGGTATCTTGAATTGCCTGAAAGCATCCAGACACCCCCTTGTCTACCACCCCTTTGACAATGAAAGTACTTCTCATTTGTCTTTTCTAAATTTTGCCTCCCCTTAACCCCATGCCTAAACCCTGGCTATCCTCCCACAACCACACATGATGACGGAACTGTTATCAACAGCCACCGTTGTGCATATTGAGAACCAGAAGGCTGGCAAGAGTATTAGCTGATCCCAAATCCAGAAGAAACATTACATGTTTAGAGGAAGGTTCATATCAAAGTCTCAATAAATGTGGACTAGAAGGGGGGGAAACCTTATATGATACCAATTTTTGAGAGGAAATTTGGCAATTTTTATTAGAAATTTTAAATGCTTATAGCTATATTATTATCAGACAAAGAAGATTTCAGAGCAAAGAATATTACCAGAGATCAAGAAGGACATTTCAATTCACCTGATAGATGTAACAATTCAAAGAGTTTTTGCATTTAATAAGGGAGTTTCAAAATATATGAAGCAAAACTGATAGGACTATAAGGAGCAGTAGACAAATTCATAATTATAGTCAGACATTTTAATATCTGTCTGAATAATTGATAGAATAAGGAGACAGATCATCAGTAAGAATACAAACAGTGCAATCAATCAATTTAACCTAACTGACATTTATAGAATACTCCACACAATAACATATACACATTTTTTTCAAGTGCACAGGTAACATATAACACGATAAACCATATGCTAAGCCATAAAACAAGTCTCAAATGTAAAAGAATCAATACCTTGCAAAGTGGTATGCAAATTATACCTCAATTTTTGGGTTTTTTTAATCATACAAAGTATGTTTTCTGAGCACAATAGTATTAAACTAGAAATCAATGACAAATATATGGTAAATACCCCAAATATTTGGAAACTAAATAACATACTTCTAAATAACCCATGTTCAACCAAGAACTTAAAAGGAATATTAGAAAGAATTTTAAAGTGAATAAAAATAAACACACCATATAAGAACCTGTGGGAAACAGCTAAAGCAGTGTTTAGAGGGAAATTCAGAGCACTAAAATATCTACTTTGAAAAGAAAGATCTCAAACCAGTGATCTCCTGTTCTACCTTAAAAGAAATGAAACTCATAAGAACAGAATTTTAAAAGAGCAGAAAGCAATGAAATAGATAAATGAAAATCAAAAGAGAAAAATCAATGAAACCAAAAGTGGGTTCTTTGAAAAGATCAATAAAATTGATAAACCTCTAGTCAGACTGAAATAAGGAAATAAGAGCAAAGAATCAAAATACTATTAGCAGGAATGAGATAGGTGACATCACTACAGATAATGGAGATGTTAAAAGAATAAAAGGGACTATTATGAACAATTTATGCCAATAAACTCAACAACTTACATAAAATGGACACATTCCTTGACAGACACAAACTACTACTAAAGCTTACTCAAGAAGAAACAGATAACTTAAATAGCCATATTATCTCTTAAAGAAATTAAATTTGTAGCTTAAAAGTTTCCCATAAAGAAAATTCAAGATCCATGTGGCTTCACTGGTGAATTCTATGAAACATTTAACAAAAAAATAATACCAATCCCACACTCACTTTTCCAGAAAAGTTAAGAAGAGGAAATATTTCCCAACTATTTCTATGAGGCCAACATTACTCTTATGCCAAAACTAAATAAAGTCCCATTAAGAGAAGAAAAGAAAAAAAAGAAAACTGTAGACCATGATCCTTCATGAACATAAATGCAAAATTCGTAACGAAACTTTAGCAAATTAAGTCCAATAATATATAAAAAGGATAATACAGGGGTACCTGGGTGGCTCAGTTGGTTAAGCGTCTAACTCTTTATTTTTTTTCAGTTCATGATCTCAGGGTTGTGAGATCAAGTGCCATGTCAGACTCCACACTGGGCATGGAGCCTGTTTAATATTCTCTCTCTCCCTCTCCCTCTGCCTCTCCCTCCCTCCCCCACTCTAAAAAAAATAAATAATAAAAAAGATAATACATCATAATCAAGTAGGTTTTTCTCAAGGATGTAAGGTTGGTTTGACATTTGAAAATTTACTAATGTAATTTTACCGTATGTCATAGGTTGAATTGTGTCCCCCCAAAAGATAAATTGAAATCCTAATCCCCAGTACCTGTGAATATGACCTACTTTGGAAATAAGGTCTTTTCAGATGTAATCAATTATGGGTGAGGTCATTACAGTGGGTCCTAATCCAATATGACTGGGATCTTCATAAGAGAAAAACTTGTGAAGATAGAGACATACAGGGAAAACACCACGTGACCACAGAGGTAGAGGTTGGAATGATGCATTACACACCAAGGAGTGTCAAGAACTGATGGTCACCACCAGAAGCTAGGAAGAAGCAAGGAAGGATTCTATGCAATTTCAGAGGGAGGATGGCCCTGCTGATGCCTGGATTTTGGACCTCTATCCTCTAGAACTGTGATAAAATAAATTTCTGTTCTTTTAAGCCACCCAGTTTGTGGTACTTCATTACAGCAGCTCCAGAGAATTAATATACCATATTACAAAAGAAAAACCATATGGTCATCTTAACAGATGCAGGAAAAGCACTGGACGAAATACAGTATTCATTTCTGATCAAAGCTCTTAGCAAACTAGGAAAAGAAGGAACTTCCTCAACTTAATAAAGGGTATCTATCAAAAAAAAAAAAAAAACCCTACAGCTAATACTATACTTAATGATGAAAGATTGCTTTTCCCCTAAGATCAGAACAAAGAAAGGATGTCCACACTGACTCCTATTCAGCATTGTACTGGATGTTCTAACAAATATATTAAGGCAAGAAAAGGAAATTAATGGCACCCAAATTAGAGAGTAAAAGGTATAACTGTCTTTATTCATAGACAACATGATTGTCTATTTAGAAAATTTCATGAAATCTATCAAAATACCTCTAGAAATAATAATGTCTTTAGCAAGATTTCGGAATATAAGACCAATTTAAAAAATAGTGTTTCTCTACACTGGCATTGAAAGTTTAGAAATTAAAATTTTAAAATCACTATTTACATTAGCTTGGAAAAATATTAAATATGAAGGCTAAGTCTGACTGAAGATATGCAAGACCCTCACATTGTAAACCACAATATACTGCTGAAATAAAGAAGATTTAAATAAATGGAAAGATATACTGTGTCATGAGTCAGAAGACTCAAAATGCTTAAGACATCAATTTTCCCCAAACTGATCTGTAGATTCATTGCAATCCCAATTAAGATCCCAGAAGGGGTCTGTGAGGGTGGTTTTTTTGCTTTGTTTTGTTTTGTTTTGTTTTGTTTTGTTTTGTTTTGTTTTGTTTTGTTTTGTTTTTGGTAGATATTGACAAGCTGATTCAATGCAAAGAAACTAGAAAAGCCAGAACAACAGAAAATAAAGTTGGAGAACTTACACTACCCAAATTCTATACTCACTATAAAATTATAGTAACCAAGACAATGTGATTTTGGCATAAAGACAGAAAAATAGATGAATGGAATAGAATGGAGTCCAGAAACAAACCCACACACTTATGTTCAACTGATTTTCAACAATGATCAAAGGGAATTTGGTATTAGAAGGATAGTCTTTACAATGGTGCCTACACAACTGAAAACCAGCATTAGTTTCTATAATTGCTATAACAAATTACCACAAACTTAGTGACTTAAAACAACACAAATTTTACTATCTTACACTTGTGGAAGTCAGAGGTCTGAAACACATCTTACTGGGCTAAAATTGATGTATTAACAGGGATTCTCATTCTTTCTAGAGGTCCTAGGGGAGAATCTTATTTCCTTGCTTTTCGCATCTTCTAGAAGCCTTTTTTAGCTCGTGTCTCCCTCCTTCTATCTTCAAGACCAGCAATACAGGCCAAGTCCATATTATACTGCCATCTCTCTGGTTCTCTTTCAGTACCCCCTCCCACTCTCGGGGATCCCTGTGACTACATTGGGCCCACCCAAATAAATCTAGAATAACCTCCCTATTCTAAGGTCATCTGATAAGCAACCTTAATTCCATCTGAAACCTTAATTCCTGTTTGCCATGTAACAGAACATATTTACGGGTTCTGGGGACCAGAACATAGACATCTTTGGGGAAGGGTAATATTCTGCCTGCATAATATTTGTATGCAAAAAGAAAATGAACTTAGATGAGTATCTCATACAATATACAAAAAATTAACTCAAAATGGATCACAGACCTAAATGCAAAGCCTAGAACTATAAAATTTCTGGAAGACATTGAAGAAAATTTTGATGACCTTAGGGTAGGCAAAGATTTCTTACACATGACACCTAAGGCATAATCTCTAAAAGAAAAAAAATGATAAACTTAACTTCATTAAAATTAAGAAGTTTTGCTCTTTAAAAGATATAATTAAGATAATGAAAAGACCAGCCACTGAGAGAAAATATTTGAAAATCACCTATCTAAAAAAATGAAGAAGAAGAAGAAACTCACATATCTGATGAAGGACTGTATCCAGAATATATAAAGAACTCTCGAACTTCCAAAATAAGAAAACAGACGACCCAATTTTTAAAAATTGGGCAAAAGATTTGAATAGAAACCCACCTTAGCAGATATATGGGTGCCAGAGAAACACTTGAGAAAATACTCAACATCATTTGTCGTTAGGGAAATGGAAATTAAAACCACAATGAGATGTCACAATCTATTAAAATATCTAATATTAAAAAGACTTGCTCATCTCAAATGTTGGTGAAAATGTGAAACAACCAGAACTTTCCTGCACTTCTGGTGGGCATGTAAAATGGTGCGAACAGTTCAGAAAATAGTTTGACAATTTATTAAACATGCATCTGCCATATAACTCAGTCGTTCTTGATATTTACCCAAGAGAAATAAAAGCATATATCCATGCAAAGACCTGCACACAAATGTTCATAACAGCTTTATTTATAATAGCAAAAAACTGGAAGCCATCCAAACATCCATCAACAGGTGAGAGAATAAACAAATTACCATATATATACATAATGGACTACTACTCGGTAATAAAAAGAAATGAATTATTCCTATACCAACAATACATGGATGAAACTCAAACTAATTATGTTGAGTGAAAGAAGTCAGACCAAAAATAGTACCTACTAAATTATTCCATTTATATAAAGTTCTAGGAAATGCAGCAAAGTGATCTATGCTTGTAGAACACAGATCATTGGTTGACTAGAGATGACCAGAGGGTCAGACTGGGAGAGGGGGAGCAGGAGGGTGGGATGAGAAAGGGGAACAAGGAAACTTTTGGAGGTGATGGATATGTTCTTCATTGTGGAGATGATTGCATAGGTATATGCTTATGTCAAAAGTGATCAAATCGTGCACTTTAAATACATCCAGTTTTGGGGTGCCTGGCTCAGTCAGTTAAGCATCTGCCTTCAGCTCAAGTCATGATCGCAGAATACTGGGATCAGGCTCCCTGCTTAGCAGAGAGCCTGCTTCTCCCTCTCCCTCTCTCTGCCGCTCCCCCTGCTTGT
>CM052898.1:131426917-131476797 GCA_028534135.1 Potos flavus
CTAAGAAGGTTTTTTTAAGGACATTTTTTTTTTCAACAAACAAAACTAAAATGCTTAATTTCATTTCCATGGAACTTTTTATGGCAAAGATGCTCTAAGTAGGCTAGAATTACCCTCTGGAAAGATACAGATCAGAGAAGGGAGGGCGTCCTCCTGGTCAGCTTTGTCTTTGAAGCACAACCTTGAGGGGCTCAGAGCCTGACTACATCACTACCCATATGATCCATCAATGCAGTGGTGGGATGGTGCAGGGATCCCAGAATGAGCGTTTACAAAGGACTAAAGTGATGCCTAGAGTTATGTGTCCCTAGTGTCTAGCAAACCACCTGATTCATAGCAGGTGTTCTATAATTTTATTGAATAAATGAACAAATAAATAACCTAAGTCGTTTTTCAGAAGGTCACACAGCAGGGACAAAACTCCAATGTCCTAAATCTTAATTCCATCCTTGGTCTATTTACATCATCCTCTAGGTGAGCCTGGCCAACTTTAAAGTGGATATTTGGATGTCGAAATGAATAGGGCACTGTGCCTAACTTAAGCAATATCAAAAATTTAATTAGAGATGTGGAAAAGATGGAATTGGTGAAGCCCTCCTGTTATCCAGATGCCAGGACCATTCAGTGCAGTTGGTTTGATTTCTAATGAGCATCTGCTCCCCCTCACCAGTCCCTTCCCTCTTCATACAAGGCACAGTTCACATTACAAAGTCAACAGTTTGTTATCATGTGTGGTCATTCACCTGTTGTCGTCTCTCCCTGGCGATTGTTTAATCTGGCTTCCCCACCACATTTCTTGGCTGCCTGCTCTCTCCTGCCCCGTCAGTCAGGTTGTACTCAGGGAACATAAGGGCATAGAAAGCATTTCAAAGTAAATTATAACTGATTGGGTGCTTATTTACTGCTCTCAATTATCTCCATGCCCTATGTAGATACACAGCTTAGACTGTTTGAACAATCATCTACAGATTGGGGAACCTTCTAAGATTGGTACTCAGCTCTCCATTGTCTGTGATAATAGAGGTGTGAGGAGTGTGGATGCCCAGAAGATACATTTTTAAAAATCAACGTATAATTTACACCTGTTCTAACTGTACATTTTCATGAGTTTTAAGGTATTACATACCTGTGCAACCATCACGGTAATTGAGACAAAGCACATTTCCAGTATTCCAAAACATTCTCTTGTGCCCCATCTCAGTTAATCTTGCCCTCCCTTGGCTCCAGCCAACCAACAATCTACTTTCCGTCACTATATTAGATTTGTCTTCTGTAGGGTTTTCATATAAACGGAATCATAGAGAATGCACCCACCAAAGTTATTTTTACTTGACTTTGGAATAGCTTCTCCGATTTCCTTTCCAGTTATGTCTGGTTCAGGCTGATATTAAAATGAGTTCATGTTCCCTACACCCACAGTGATTTGACAAGGTGGGCAGAACTAGGACTTGGAAGAAATCTGAGAGGTAAGAAGCAGAGGCCGATGAGAATATAATTGGCAATGAGAAGAATGTTGGCTCTTCACAGCATTGGTAGAATATGACAAAGAGTGTGTGCCCGCTTTGTGCCCTGAACCTATTTTCAATGTCACTCAATACAGCTTCTCCTACACCTAACTGCCTGGGAATTTTGTGCTCTTTGCCTTGAATGGGCACTTTATTTGGAAACTCCAGACTCCAGCCAGACCCTCTCAGCCACGGAGTCACTGCACCCTCTGGTGTAAACCCGGGGATCTGTCACCCCTGTGGCCTGAGGCATTCCCACCTCCGCAGCCATCTATCTCCCACTGCAGCGCCCCGCCCTCGCCCCCCCCCCCCTCCCAAGCCTTTAGGTTCCTCTGGCTCCCTCAAGCAAGAATCCAAGAGTAGGAAAGTGTCAGACTCCCTCCAGCTGCTATTAGATTCCTGGGTCAGAGGCTGAACTTGTGAATACGTGAACATAGAAAGATACCAAGAGATTAACCGCTTGAGAGAAGACAGGAACAGAAGCAAGGAAACCCCAGAGAAGACAGAGCAAGCTAGACATGAAAGATGAAGAGGTGAAGGGCAGAGGCACAGCCCCAAAAACAAAGCAGGAAGCAATAGAGGGATGGATTTTTTTTCCATCTAAGAGAAATCCTAAAAATTCATTCCTCTGCCCAAAATAAATAGATTCAGACCAGGCTATGAGAATCCTTGAAAAGTGGATTTTAACATGGAAATGCTGATAAATCTTTTAAACAGCCGGTACACGGCCCCCCCCCCCCCCCAGGTAATGCTGGACTGGCTTAATCTCTTTAAACCTCCAATAACTTCAACTATGGTGTTTAAAGTCTCATAAATCTGTACTAGCTTAAAATAGGGAAATATAAATCATGTTCAGGAGCTTAGGGGTAGGGACCGAAGATGGGCACCCTAATGCCATTTAAAACCACAGCACAGGCTTTTCATCAAATTATTCCAAGAAAAGCTGAAATGGAAAACGCTAGGTTTCTCAGTTGTGGTTCCATACGTTCTCAATTTGTTCTTTTTCCTTCTTTTCAGGGGGTGGGGTGGAGTGTGAAGGAGTGTTGACGAGCTGTGTAGCTGGAGAAAAAAAAAGTTGCAAAGACCTATCTCGCTTAGTACTATTTTTACACAAAATAAAACCCAAAACAAAAAACAACAATTTTTAAAAACTACTGCCAGAAGTCATTAGCAAACAGCACTATTTCTAGTAAGGCACCAACAAAAAACGATGTCTGGTTTTTGTTAAATGATTAATTCATGCCAGAAAGTAAAAATTGTGGCTACGCTTCTACTAGTAAATGCTACTTTTTCTTTTTCATTCCTACTATATGCCAGGCACCCCCTGTGTGAAGAGGGCTGGGTATACTCTCTAATTTCATCCTCGCAACAGCCCCATGAGATATATTATTCTCTCCATTTTATAGATAAGGAAACCAAGGTTCAGATTGCTTAAGTATCTCCCCCAAAGCCACACTGCTGGTAAATGATGGAGCAAAAATTCAAACCCAGGTTTGCTTTGGAAGCTCTGATCTTATCTACAGGGCCACCTCTCTTCTGTGGTGTAATGAAGGCAGCCCACAGACCACCTGGATGAATCCCAAATAACATACTCTGAGAACGGATCTGCTTTCATCTCTTTCTGGACCTGGTCCAATGACCTTTTCAAACCCCAAAGCCTTAGAAAAGTCTGCTCTGTTAACTGAATCTTTACTCAAAGTTCAGACCCTGTAGAGAAAATCAGAGTTCCCCTACTTGCGTTGCTTTCTTCAAATCCCAATTTTCCTGCACTGATGTACTACCAAGGGACCCTGGGAAAAGCTCTGAACTCTAGTTCAGAGTTCCTCATCTGTTAAATAAGAATCTAGAAGACCAACATTCTGGGTTGTTGGGAGGATTAATATATGTGAACACGGTCTGGAGACTGCAAAGGCCAGGCAATTGCTGGGTCTTATGATGATCATGGTACTTTAAATATAAGAAGGAGTAACAGCCCTACTAAAGTCTAGCTTCACAGGGAAGAGAGAAGACATTTGAACCACTGAGATGAAAGCCTGAACTCATTTCAAAACACTCATGATTGAAAGACATGCATTTGGAAGAGGGAAAATATGTCTTTCTACTGTCATTTCCCAAAACGTTTTCAGTGGGGTATTAATTGATGTTTTCTCAAAAGGTCTATGGTCAAAGAGATTTGGAAAACATCATTTCTCAGAGATCACAATGCACTTTGTTGTATTAAAGGTCCTGAGAAGTCCTACCATAAAATAGTCTCTGATTTACCCAGCAAGTCCTAAACGTGTGACCATAGGAACTTGAGTTTGGGGTTTCCATCTCTCAAGCATCTCCCAGAACACCACGGAACACAGTTTAGGAGACGTCACTCTCCATAAAGATGGCTGCCCTAGCCCCCATGAGTATAGCACCTCATTCAACTCTTTCTTTCTCTCATTTAAATTTCACATCACATCACAATGAGGCAATTCCCCAACACCTGTGAACATGTTTGCACAACACCAGGCCTGCCCAGAGGACAGTACGCACAGCACACCCCCAGATCTCCGGGTGCAGGCCCCACTGCCTTAGACGAGAAGACAGAGGAATAAAAGGAAGGGTGGCTCTCTTTAGCAGCTCTCTGGCAATGTGTACATAGTGATGCTAACTCATCCTGGACAATTGTCTTAGTTTGGGGTGCCCTAGAAGCTGACCTTGAAACAAGGATTTGAGAGCAAGTAGTTTATTTGGGATTTAATCCAAGGAAATACCAGCAAGAGAGTGAGGAAATGAGTCAGGGAGGGGAAGACAGCCAATAAAAAGTGAATTATGAAGCCAACCACACAGTGGAAAGCTATTGCTTAATCTTGCTGGGGTACAGTATAAAATGCACACCTCAGAATTATCCCGCCCAAAGGATGAGGTTGCTGGGATATTTATGCACCATCTCCCATCACTCATTGGTTGAAAGATGCTCTGGGGGATTGGGGACAGTTAATCTTCCAGAATGTCTGAACTGCCATGGACCTCAGGCCTAGTGACCTTCCAGGTTTCCAGACGCTTGGTCCTCAAGCACCAAGATGCAAATACTGGCAGTAGGAGGAGGTGTGGAGCACACTGAAATGGTAAGGCCAGAGGGATATGGGTCTGCTTCTGTGTCTCTTATACTTGCTCCATATTTCCAGACTGAAAACCAAGTTGGAAGGAAGTTAAATGTACCTTTACCCCTTCCCCGAGCAACTGTTCCAGGTATTTTTGAGGTACAATGCCATGCTAAATGTGAACTTGAGTCCATAGTTCCAGGCCAAGAAGATGACTGAGCCAAGGACACAGGACCACTGCCTCCTCTCTCCCCTGTTGCAGTGTCTCTCAGACTTTCTTCTGGCTCCACATCATGACTATTTCTCATTACAAGCACTGATTCTCAAAAGCCGAAGGTAGGAGGAAGCCACATTCCCCCAGAGGTGGTACATGGGAATCTGTCTTGTTACTGGCAATAACCCTCTCCTCCTACATTTTTTCAAGTTCCCAAGGGAAGTCTTTTATGCACTCAAGAGCCTTTCTCTTGTTTTTCATCTCTGTCCCCACTTATTTTTTCTGTGACCACACTGATGTCTGTGCCAAGGCTGGTGGCCGTAGGAGCTCCTAGAGCTATGAACCTCGAGGAATCAGTGGTTCTATACTCCCCAGAGTCCTCCCTGGTTAAAGTCTTACTGAGTCTACCTGAGGTTGGGACACCTCACCTGTGCAGAACACTTTCCCCCAGGATTACTAACGTAGCACCTCTGTTCATGTTCCCTCCTCACAACAGCAGTTGTGAGATCCTATTCTTCAGATCCTGCTTGAGTTGCTAGAACTTGGCTCATCATAAATACCCAGGAGGGATGCCATGCCCCCTCCTGATTCCCCCTTTTTCCCCCAGGAACTTGAACAAAACACCCTCCCTCTTCCTTTAGGCAAATCAGCCCCTGGCACACCTGCCAACTTTTCTTTGGTGAGATAGGAATCTCCTTTAGGTTCTGGATCAGACAGCTATCATCTTCTACACTGTAGTAGCTACATAGGGAAGAACCACTCAGTGGGATTAAAAAATTTTTTTTTCTATATGTTGATGCACCTGTGAGCCCAAATGGCTGATGATGTATTCATGGGACTCCAGCTAAAGTTTATTCTCATTATAAATAAAAAGAGATACTGACCCTTCTAGGCAAAACCCATGGATCCAAGAATCTCAGAGGTCAAAGGAAGAAGTTAAAATTATGCACAAGTGATATAAAATCTAGAACTACACAATTTCTAGAACAAAACAGGAAAAAAATCTTTGCAACTTTGGGGTAGACAAAGATTTCTTTGTATACAGAAAACATGAACAATTTTTTTTTAAAAAAAGAGTTGATAAATTGGACCTAAATTTTGAAATGTTGCTCTTTGAAAGATGCTGTTTAAAAAATGAAAAGTTATGCCACAGAATGGGAGAAATTATTTGCAATATACAAATCTGGCAAAGGACTTATATCCAGAATTAATAAAGAACTCTTACAACTCAAGGATAAAAATACAAATAAAACAATCTTAATATGGGTAAAAAATTTGAAGTAACAGTTCACCAAGGAATATATATGAATGGGCAATAAGCACATAAGAAAAGTTCAACATCATTAGTTGGTATTGTGTATCAGTCATCATACTAATTAAAACAACAATGAAATACCATTGCACACCCATTCACATGGTAAAATATTTTAAAAATCTGACCATACCAACTGTTGGCAAGAATGTGGGTCAACTGGAACTCTCTTAACAATGCTGTTAAGAATGTAAAATTAGGGACGCCTGGGTGGCTCAGTTGGTTAAGCAGCTGCCTTCAGCTCAGGTCATGATCCCAGGGTCCCGGGATCAAGTCCCACATCGGGCTCCTTGCTTGGCAGGGAGCCTGCTTCTCCCTCTGCCTCTGCCTGCCACTCTGCCTGCTTGTGCTCTCTCTCATTCTCTCTCTCTGACAAATAAATAAATAAATAAAATCTTTAAAAAAAAAAAAAGAATGTAAAATTATAGAACCACTTTGAAAAAGAATGTATCGGTTTTTTAAAATGTTAAGCATATATCTGTCATTTGATCCAGTTATTGAACTCCTATATATCCAAAAGAACTAAAGCAAAAATGGAAGTTTGTACATGAATATTCATAGCAGCTTTAATCATAATAGCTCCAAACAGAAAATAAGTTAAATGTTTTTCAACAATTGAATAAAGAAAATGTCATATATTCATACAGTGAAATACTATTCAGCAATATAAAGGAATAAATTATTGAATCTCAAAATAATTATATTTATTATATTGATATTATATTGATTTATTATATTGATTAATTATATTGAGTGGAAAAAAAATCCAAACAGAAGAGTACATACTGTAAAATCCTATTTATAAACAGGGCATCTGGGTGGCCCAGTTGGATAAGTGTTGATTTAGGCTCAGGTCATGATCTCAAGATCATGATCTCAGGTCACGATCAAGCCCTGCAACAGGATCTGCACTCAGCGTGGAGTCTGCTTAAGAGTCCCTCTCTCCTTCTTCCTCTGTCCTTCCCCCCACTTGCGTGCTCTCTATCTCTCTCTGATAAACAAATAAAATTTTTTAAAAATTCTATTTATACAGAATTCTGGAAAATGCCAACGTCCCTATAGTAACAAAAAGCAGATCAGTGGATCTGTGGGGCAAGGAGAAGAGAAAGAGGTGGACTGCAAACATGGACACGGAATGTTTTGGGGATGATGGAAATGTTCTACGTGTTGACTGTGCTGGTGATTTCCCCGGGGTATGCATCTGTCAAAACTCATCAATTGTATACATTTTGTCAAACTGCATAAATTTACAATGTGAGAGTTAAAGAAGAGAGGGAGTTGGAAGCTGAAAGCCCTCATGTCCACAGGGAAGTTCAGAGAAGACCTCTTTCATTGGATGGGAGAGTGGGTAGGAGGCTGCAGAGCGGACTGAGAGCCAGCTAGCTGCAGTCAGAAGAAGGGAGATCTCCTCTGCCCTTGAGGACCACTCAGTGATGATCAGTCGGAGCACTTGTGAGCCCTGCACACATCCTCCCTGCCTGCAAGGCTTTCCCCTCCTGGGGAAACAAGCCCCTCATTCACTCTGGTATAGCCATTCTGAAGGGCAATCGAAGACCTTAAAATCCAGCAAGCTGACCCTTGGGTATACACCTGGGGAAGTTCTCCTAGGAACACAAAGAGATGTATTTAAGGAAGTTCACTGTCACATCGTCAGGGGTAACCTAGGTGTCCATCTCTAAGGAATGTACAAGTAAAACGTGGTATCTGAATACACAAGAATAATGAACTAGATTTCCACATAGCAATCTGGATTGATCTCAAGAACGGAGTTGAGAGGAAAAAGTAAAACAGAATGAAATTTATAGCATGATTCCATTTATATATTACACACCCACATAAAATAGTCTTGTGTATTTTTGTAAGAGTGCTCATATAGCTAAATAAACATCTGTCAAATGGATTGGAAAGACTATATCAAATAAATTTGAATGGATGCCTATGGGTGGAGAGCAGTGAGATTGGGAATGGTGAATCAAGGGAAAAAACAAGAAAATAAACATATTTTTCTTAAAAAAAGAGAGAGTCCTTCCATGGATAGATGATGATATTCTATGAACTGAGAATGGGATTAATACAAGCATGTGCACCTGAATTCCAAAGGATATAAAGAAGAAAAAAGTTAGATATAGACAGATGATCAGTACACATATACACACGTACACACACACACACACACACATACACGTGTACATACACACACATATAACACATACTCACATGCTGTTTCCATGTTTGTTTCCATATTCAAAATGAACAAACTAACTATACTACTGGTGTAGTATATTACTTTCCTATTGATGTGGCAACAAAGTACCACAAATTTAGTGGCATAAAACAGTATAACTTCAGCATCAGATAGTTCAATGTTTGTAGGAAGGCCAACATGGGTGTCACTGGGCAAAAAGCGAAGTGTGGGCAGGGCTTTCTGGAGGCTCTAGGGGAGAATCTGCTTCCTTGCCTTTTCCTGCTTCCACAGATGCCACATTCCTTGGCTCAGGGCTCCCTTCTTCTGGCTTCAAAGCCAGCAAAGGCAAGTCTAGTTCTTCCCACATTCCTTCCCTGACTCTGACCTCCTCTTCTGCCTCCCTCTTCCACTTTCCAGAACCACTGTAATTACATCGGGCTTACCTGGATAATCCAGGATAATCTTCCTATCTAACAATCAGCTGATTAATTCCCCTTTGCCACATAAGGTAATAGATTCATAGGTTCCAGGGATTGGGACATGGACATTTTGAGGTCCATTATTCTGCCTGCCACACCTTTATACATGGCAGAGAGCAAAAACACAAAACCACATACTCTTTCTTATTGTGAATTGGTTATTCAGCCAAATCACCAAAAAAATCTCTTGAGTCCTACTGTGTGCCAGATCTCTGTGGTGAGAGCTGAGGCTACAGTTTGGGTCAGAGATTGGGAGCTTGGTCATTTTTCCTTCTCTTTCCAACAAAATTCCCACCCTGGCTTATTTTAGTTAAGGAATAAAAGAGAAGTAATCTGATTAAGCTGTCCTCATTACATTAAATGACTGGCCTATAGTAACCCTCTAGAAGAGACATTTATGTTCTTTGTAAAGGAGTGCCCTAACCCAGGGCTTCTCTAACTTTCATGGGCATACAAGTCACGTGGGAATCTCGTCACATGCAATTTTGACCCAGGAGGCCTGGCATTGGGCCTGAGCCTCTGCTTTTCAGACAAGCTCCCAGGCAGTACCGCCACTGCCTATCCAGGAAAGCAGGTGAAGGAACAAGGCCTTAACTCAAATAAAGCTCTAATCCTAAGCAATCTTCAGTCTGACCCTGCCACCAGTTCACCTGATGAAGGCTTGCCTCCAAAGAGGTAATGGTAATCAATAAGTCAACCACAGCACCACACTTTGTCACTATGACCAAACACCTGTAGCAGAGGAGACACTCTGCCTTCTGGTAACAGTTTCCCACAAGGATGGTTTCTGACCAAGACTCACATTCATCCCAATATGGGGAGGGGGGGTAGATTTTACAATCCTTAATATAATAATGAGTCTCCAGGACTCCTAGGCCAACATCTAAGGCTTATGCTCCCCACCCCCAGGCAATGACTGAGTGACCCAGGACCCAATTTCATACCTATTGTTGAAAATTTGTAAGGTTTGAATTCTTTGAGGACTTGCCCACCAGACAAGGTAAAAAAGGCTGATAAGATTCAACTTGATCTCTCTAATGGGGATCCAGTTTTATATACTAGCTCCTTTGGGGAGCAAAGGGGTGACATGGGCAGGAGGGCAGGGTAGAAGCAACAGAATCTCTGTAGGTTCCTTAAAGAATCTTTACAGGGCTGATGAAACCTTAGTAAAGCACGTGGACCCATGGGAGGACACATCACAGCCTGAAGTGAACTGATAATGTAATTGATAAGGTAAAAGGAGGCAAGTGCCTATATATATACCCCATGGCTCTTCTTGATTAATAAGTTTGGGCAAAACCCCTTGACAGTACACTTCTGAACATGAATGTACTTGGGTATACTCTGGCCTATGACTTCCCTACATCCTTGTTTCAGTCTCAGAAACAGATCATTCGGGGAAATGAAGCAGAAGTAGACCTACAGTTCCCTACCTTCTATTCGCAAGACAACTAGGTATAGCTCATCTTCTTGGCAGAGTGCTTTAATTGTGTTTCCCTCAATGCCTCTTTGAGGACCCTCCATTTCATGTTATCTATGGGCCTCCTTCCTACCTTATCTTGGGTGGGTAGTTGCTAAAAATTCTTCTGTATGGTCTAACACGGCTGGACCTCCCTGATGCAAACAGTACAGATCCAAACTTGGCACATGTGCGATAGAGAGCTGGTAAAAGGCATGACTCTGTAATACTAAAAGGGAGCATCCTCTGGCTAGCACAGGACTTAAGGTAATCCATTCATCTAGCATCTAAGCTGGATATTCTCCAGCTTAGTTCTAGCAGAACTGTTCCCAATTGGAGAACAGATTAAATTAGGAGTTACTCTTCTCTCCCACCCTAAGCATTCATCTAAGGATTAAGGTGTCGAGTTTTACACCTGGCAGCAGCTTTTAAGACCCAGTCTACATATATCACTGTATGGAAAAAGACAAAGAAGTCTAGATGAGGGAAGAAAATCATTCAAGCTCAAATGGACAGTTCATAACAGAGTCTATATTCAAACCCAGCTCACAGAGGTCAGGTAAATAGTTTGAGGTCATAGGTCTAGTCGATGGCAACGCTGGGACTAGAATTGCCTCCAATTTCAAGACTTTTTTCCACGACAGCCTCCCTCAACCACAGCTAGAACACCCTTTCCCCACCCTGATTGTGGATTCACTAATGCCTTTGAAGATATCTAGCTTGAGTGCTAGGGAAGGGGGTCAATGGAGCTACCTGGGAATGCTACTGATCATTCCTGGTCTTCTCGGCCACAGTCCTATTTGCCTTGCCACCTAATTCCATTTTTTATGGCTTAAGCTTTTTAGTTCTTCCCCTAATCTCTCTCCCATGCATGATTACTATCTTGCTATTTCAGGTTTCTGTCCAGCTGGATAAAATCTTCAGTCTTTGTCCTGGCACTGAGTTTTTCTCTTTGATGTCATCTCATCTGCCTGAGGAGCCAGCTTACCTTCCTACCCCTCCATTGGCAGCTCACTAGTTCTTCCCACAGCTCTGCATTTCACCACCGTCATACTTCCCACTTCCTCTCTCCCTTCCACTTCTCTTGGAACAACGGCTCCTGACTTTCTTGCCCCCACCCAAACTGGATGGCTTTTCTCCCTCTGCCTAGGTGGGGGGACGAGCCGTGAAAGCCCCAAATGCCATCTTTCATCTTATTTCCTATTTCCAGCACATATCCTATTTATAACTCTGCCTCCCTCTCAGCGGATTGACACAGCACTCTGCTTCGTTCCCAGAATAAATGCAATTCAAGAATAAGAGACAAGTCCAGGTTCCCAAGATTCTTCTGCAGTCAGGCATTGGTTAGGAGTTTTTCTGCCAGCATTTGAGAAATGTCTCTGATGGCAGCTGTGCTTCTCTGAGCCCATCTTCTGCTGTCCTGGAAATTCCTTCCATACAGGATTTTCTTCCTGGCAGATTTCCCTTCCTGATTATGTCTAGACCAAGCTTATATTAAAGGTGGGTGTTATTCCCCTAACATACATTGACTATACCATCGAAGATACTTAAGAAATATTCGTTAGGTGAATGAATGTTGGCATATTAAGAACAGGTCATTATTGAGTTTGTGGGAAGCCCAATGCAGAATTATAGCTGATCCACGAAGTCAGCAATACATATAAAAATTCACATTTTTAAAACAAAAACCAATTTCTTATTCCACCCAATGTCTCTGGAGTCCCCGTCACCAAATCATTATAAAACCTGAAGGAAGGAGCAACATTTATAGGATGTCTTCCACTATTAGGAATTGTGCTTTGTTTAAATTATTTCATTTATTGTACAACCTCGGAAATAGGATTTTCATCCCCATGTGCAGGTAACAAAACTGAGACTCAGGTAGGAGAGCACCCTTGCCCTAAAAGAATAAGTGGATTCAACCCAAGTCTATCTGCCTTCAAAGCTCACTTTAAAAACCTAAAGAGAATGCTCTCAACACGGCATCCGAGGCAGCCCATGCCGACGATCTCGGGTTCAGCCTGTGTCTCCCTGCCTAGTTCTTCCTGGCTTGACACATAGTAGGTGCTCAAACAAAAAATTTTAATGAAATGATCAGATATGCCATTTCAACTTAGTTTCTTAACATGGTATTCTAATATTCTGGGCTTGCTGGAGACAATTCAGAGGAAATCCAACCCCCAGCTTTAGAAGGTTATCAGATGGGGACACATGGGCCAATGTTCCCTGTCTTCACAAGGCAAACAGATCTGGGATGAGAGCTGAGCAGGCAAGGTTTAGGTTAGAACAAAAGGAAACCTTATAAGACATTGGACCAGGCCACTGTGGAAGATAAAATATTTTGTCTGCAGATCCCCATCTCTCCAGGAGGAGCCAGATTCCTGCCTGCTGGGAAGGCTTGGCCTCTCAGGGTCTGCTTCTCTCCTGCATTTGCTGCTGCAGAAACTGTCCTCGTTCAGTGGCATCCTCTTCACAGTAACGTGGAGTTGTTAGTTCCCTTGATTGCTCTCTGATGCGTAGCTTTAATTGTATCCTTGCTTTTATGTAGAGAGTAGAATCACGTTCCCAAGAGGATAGCTAGGAAAACCCATTGCCAGCTGTGGAATACAAATACGAGCCTACCGAAAATGCTGCTTCATGGGTGGGCACAGGGAAAAGGAGATGAGGGAGGACAGCTACCTCCAAAGGTCTAGGGTTGATGCATGGAGGCGTAGCCGCCCCTAGTGAACTCTCCTAGGGCTAGAAACAGCAGCCATGTTATTCATAGGAAGCTGCCTGGAAATTGCAAAGGAAATTTCCCATGCATGGGAAATTGCCCGTGAGGGAGGGTTTGTGTGGTGCTGCAAAGCCACCATCCCCCCAGAAAGTTGTCCCTCAGGATAGAGGAACTTCTGTGGGCTAGCACCACTGCTGACCTAATGATCTATTGACTTCCTCAATTTTTTGTGCATGGTTCTCTATCACTGAAGTCATATTGTATGTAAATTTTGTAATCTACCCCTTTTAGTTAACATTGTTACTTTGTAAGCCTTGAGGGGTGGGGGGTGCAGAAAAATCTTGTCATTTTACAGTGGAGGGTGACATCAGGCAGAATTGGCAGCAATGACCAGCACTGCTGGGTTGGCTCCTGGGAACTTGAGTGGTCCTGTCCCACCGGGGTTGGTTTACGCATTTATACAACTTCAGGGGGCAGTGGGCAGTGGTTGGTTCTAGGAGGTAGGATTAAAAGAGTTTGTTTTTTTTTTTAATCTTCTCTCAATTTCTTTTATTTTTCAAATTTCATAATAAACCAGTATGACTTTTATAGTCAGAAAAAATTATTTTTAAGTGTTTCCTCTTTCTGCTGCCAAGAAAGCAGCAAGGCATTAGAATCTGAGTCAGCTGCAGCGAAGAAGCCACCCAGGCTCATCTTATCATGCCTTAGGCTCCCTGTCTGTGAAATGGAACAGTCACCCTGGACCCTCCCATAGTAGAGACTATAACACCATCTGTAACCTGTACAGAAGGTAATGTCACCCTTGGACAAGTTGAAGAGAGAAGCAGCCCATTTCTGGGAGGTGGCTGAGCTTCATGATCTACTGCTCCCCACCCCTCCAAAGACCCCAAGCCTGTCAAAAGAATATCATTCATTCACCTTATTTATGGTCAAAATCTCCCAATTTAGGCACTGTTGAGAACAGATTGGAATCCAGGTATCTTTAGATCTTGGAAAAGGGAGTCAAGCTACCTTTTTTCCCCGTTGTCCATTTACAGGGCTAACATTCATTAGGCATAAGAGACATGGTACCTAGGGACCACAATACTTTCAGAGGTCCACAAAAATGTTCTAACAGGTAATGTAGTTGTCATTCTGCCAACACAGTTGTAAAATATAAGCTTTCTTATTTTTTTGCCATGAAGGCAAAAGTGCTTAAGGCCCATGAAAATCACATGTGGCCCCGATCAGCTCATATCAACCTTATATTTTCCAAGCCCTTCCATGAAATCAAGGTGGACTGTGGACCAGAATGCCTACCACTCCTCTCTATTCATCGTCTTCATCTTTCCAGTACAAAAAACAAAAACAAAAACAAAAGAACAACAGAACTTGGGTGTGGATTTTTGGCATGAAAATAACTAACGATTAGGTCAGACTGAGACCCCACGGCAGAATTAGGCAGATGAAGACATATTTAGCAGACAGCAGAAGAAATAGCTTTTTTAATTGCCCACACAACAACCATTACAACACAGGAAGGATAAGAAGCAATAACTCTAAGAAATGACTTGGCATTTCCCCCTCTTCTTAAGAATGATTACCCCTCGTTCTTTAGGATAAGGTGTCTGTGAAATGCAAATATCCTCTTTAATAACTCCCGTACTTCTTTTCAAATTAGAGTTATAAATAAATAAGTACAATTTGCAAAACCATTTGATTACATCCCTGTACTTTCCCAAGATTCCCTAGGGAGGCACTTACACCAATTTTTGCATCATTAAATATTTAAATAAAAACTCGAGGTGAATTGTGGGACAAAATGGCGTTTACGAAGCACACATTTGGGCACAACGCAGCACCAAGTCTTAGACTCAGGCAGCAAGTAGAACATTTGGTCCCTGTAGACCAGCAATAGAATAACTGAGTTCTGAAGGGAGAGCATCTTGCTTTCAAGGAAGGAAGCCAGTACAGAAACCCCCAGTTTTACTTTGAGTCCCTTATTCAGCAGCTACAAATACACAGAATGCCACCAGGAACAAGGAAGGGAGGACACAAAGCAGCTGAGCAGCCAATCTCACGTCTCAAAGCCCATGCCTCCATTGGTTTTAAAACGTGGTGTAAAAGTTGATTCAAATCACCCCAAACACCTATGGTATGAAAGTAAGTCATTCAAATTTAGAACACTAAAAAAAAGATTAAGTAAATAAATAAATAAATAAATTGAGAACACTTTATGAAATCAGGTGATTTTTTGATACATTTATCATGATTTTCTTTGGTGAATGTTCATTGAGCACGGCTCTATGCCAAGAGGGTGTACGTGATATATTAAAATAGCCTCCACCCACAGGAGTTTGCCGTGTGTTTGGGAAACATGGGAAATTCTAGATGTAAATGGATCACAGCAGTATTGGGAGTACACCCCGAGTGACATGGGAGCAGTCCCGGCTATAAGTTGTATGGGCACCAAGGGAAAGGCAAATCCTCAAGTGACTGCCGAGGCACTGAGGATCCAGCAGGAAGCAGATGGCACACTCAAAGGATTTAGCTAGAGAGAGTTTAACTAAGGAAATACTGACTGAGGTGTGGGCAGACAGAAGCCAACCCATCACAGTGGTGAACGCAGGGACTGGCAACAGTGGGAAGCCATTGCCACCATTGACCTGAAGGTGTAAGGCAAGGATGGTGTGACTGGAGCCCCACAAGGGTTGGTACAATGGAAGAGGGGATGTTCCATGTGAACTAAGGCTGTAGAGGGACAGGAAGCTCAGGTTGAGATTGGGAAGTAAAGACCCAACCTGCGGTCACCGGCTGATACCTCCCACTGGCCAAAGCCACCCAGGTACTAGAGGCCAAGGGAGCCAGGAGACACAGTCCTGAGGCACAGATAAGGAGAGAGAAGAGCAGAGAGTGGACCCAGAGGGACCAACCCAGCATACAAGCTGGACACCATGCTACGAGCTTTAAGGGAAAGGGGAGATTTCTTGGCATAGAGATGAAGGAGGAGGGCATCTGAGGCAGAGGAAGACAGACATACATGGGAAATGGGAAATTTTTTATTTTTTCTGGCAGGAAGTAATGTATATAAAGTGTATTTTCTTAAGAAGAGTTAGGCTATAACATTCAGGAAACTTGGAGGGATAGACACAAAGCAGGGTTTCTCAATCTCCGTGCTATTGACATTTGGGGCTGGATTGTTTGGGGACTGCTCTGAGCACTGAAGGATGTTTAGCAGTATCCCTGGCCTCTACCCCCTAGATGCTGGCACCCACTCCCTGGTATGGTAACCGAAGGTATCTTCAGACATTGACCAATGTCTCCTGGGGCTGCAAAATTGCCCCCAGTTGAGAATTACTGGGAGAGGAAAGGAAAGAGAGCCAAGAAGGCAGAAAACTGTTGAAACACAGTGCAGACAGAAGAGGCTAAGGGCTTAGACCCAGTGTGGCTCAGTGACGTTGACAAGGAAAGGACTAATGCCACAGACCCTGTGTAGGGGGAGCAGGCAGGCTACAGGAGGAGGGACAGAGGGGGTGGTGGAAGGTGATTTTGGTTTGTAGATTGGATGGATAACGGGGAGGATGATGTCTCTACTGGCAGAGCTAGGAATGTGTGAGGCTGGCCTTGGGGAAGGATGATGTCTTCTGTGAACTTGTTTGAAGGAAGCCCGGGGCGTTTAGACAAGGGACTAAGTTGAGAAGGGAGGCTGGGACTGGAGGTGCGAATTTGAGTCATCTACAGAGAGACGGGCTTCTCTCCTCCTATGGATAGAAGTTCTCTGGGAGGAAGGTGGAGAAGCCAACCACTGAAGTTTTCTCTTTTTTTTTTTTCTTTGGCGGGGGACAGGGTGATGTGCATATTTAGAATAATGTAAGATGGAAATAGCAGGCGCCAGAGGCAGAAAAACCAGGCAGTTTTCTGTGGGGGAAGGCGGTGCAGCCCAGTGCCTGTGCCTCTCACCAGCCCATCCACCCCAGGGCTGTGTCTACCACAGGAGATCACCTTTCTCTAATGTGGGAGCAGTCCTGAGGAGAATCAAAGCTGCCACAGAAGCCACAAGTGTCAAGACAAGAGAGGAGCCTTTTCCATCCCCTGCTTCCACAGAGTTAACAGTCCTCTGTCTTCTTAAAGCACTCAAATCCTGAAAGAAGTAGACTTTGATTAGGTGGACATTTTCACTTACGTGGACTAAACAGTTTGTTCTTCATAAGTGAGCAGTCACAGGAAGTGTTGTTGCCTTAGAGCCCTGAGGGGAAAGGTTATACACAGAGGCAGCAGGAAGACCTGAGGATCCAGGTCAACAAAGGGTAGCCATGCTTATCTGTCTCTGTCCTTCTCTCTGAAAACAGATGGTGGACCTTCGTTTGTTTCCTCCCCCTCACAAAGATGCAGTTTGTGGTAGGCAGAATTCTAAGATGGCCCTCAAGATTCCAGCCCCCTGGTGTACACGCTTTGTATAATCCCACCCCTTTGAGTGTGGGTGGGACCTGTGGATGTGATGGGATATCACTCCCATGATTAAGATTATGTGGCAAAGGGAATTTTCAGATGTAATCAAGGTCCCTAATTAGTTGACTTTAGGTTTCTCAAAAAGGATATTGTTCTGGGCCAGCCTGACCTGACCCGCTGAGCCTTTAAAACGGATTGAAAGAGGGCTGCCTGGGTGGCTCAGTCGTTGGGCGTCTGCCTTCGGCTCGGGTCATGATCCCAGGGTCCTGGGATCGAGCCCCGCATCAGGCTCTCTGCTCAGCGGGAAGCCTGCTTCTCCCTCTCCCACACCCCCTGCTTGTGTTCCCTCCCTCGCTGTGTCTCTCTCTGTCAAATAAGTAAATAAAATCTTAAAAAAAAAAAAAAAAAAAGATTGAAAGAAAGCAAACAGCCATGTTGTGAACTGTCATGAAAGGACCGCATTGCTGGGACCAGAGGGAGGCTTGTAGGAGCTGCAAGTGATTCCTGGCCAACAGCAAACAAGGAAAACAGGACTTCAGTCCTATAACAACAAGGAACTGAATTCTGCCTACAATCAGTGAGTGTGAAAAAGGACCCCGAGCCTCATGCAAGCTCATAGCACCAGCCAACACTCGTATTTTAGCCTGGTGAGACTCTTAGCAGAGGGTCCTGCCCTGGGGACACTGCGACCATACATTTGTGTTGTTTTTAGCTACTACATTTGTGGTAATTTGCTACATACCTGGTAGACCAGTAGACCAGTTCCATGAGGAGACTGATAACCACACCACACAGCTGAGCTCCACAAGTATGCTGAGCTCCATAAGTGTGCGGAGCCTGGGCATGACCCTTGCTGTTCCCTAGTGCCAGCTTCCCCATGACCCTCGCAGGCCAGAATTCATTTCCTTCTGTGAAATGGCCAACTTAAGATCTGAAAAAGTGAACCACAATCTAAGCCACACAGGATAGGTAGAACTTACCTTCTGAGCTGAGAAGGCCATAGCCCCAAGGCTGGTCAGGAGTCCTACCCCTGGTGCCAGATCTGTCCCTTCCTTGGCCAAATATAACTTTAGTGCCTCAGATACTGAGCTAGCAAAGCTGAATTTGCACTGACGTATCACTTCTCAGGAGGGCCTCTTAGAAGCAGGAAGGATAAGGAAGAAACGTGGAAGGAAAAAAAAAAAGAATTTTATTCAGCAAACAAGTATTTATAGTGCTGATTGCATGTGTAGCCCTACCCTAAGCTATCCTAGGGCCCAGCAACATACAGTGAATAAAACAAAAACCCATGTGCTCCAGTGAGAGAATATAGACCAATTAATAAAACAAAAATTTAAAAATATACTATGGAGTGATAATAAAGCAGAGGAGGAGCTGGAAGGGCAAGGGTTTGGAAAGGGATATCAGGAGTATAGTTTGGAGGGGCGCCTGGGTGGCTCAGTTGGTTAAGCATCTGCCTTCAGTTCAGGTCATGATCTCTGGGTCCTGGGATCGAGCCCCACAACCGGGTCCCTGCTCAGTGGGGAGTCTGCTTCGCCCTCTGTACCCTCTCTCTCTCTAATAAATAAATAAAATCTTTTTTTAAAAAGCGTATAATTTGGGACATGTTAAATGTGAGAAGCCTATTGGATACTCGGTGATGCTATAAAGTAGACAGTGGGATATTCTAGTGTGGAGCGTGGGGAAGAATTGGGGCTGGAGATATAAATTTAGTATCTAAAACATAAGACCAGTTGAGATTAAAAAAAAAAAAAAAGGAGTACATGTGGATAAAGAGGAACCCTCTGACATTAAAGTACCACAGAGAGAAGAAAGAATCAGAGTCAGAGTTCAGGCTTCTGTAACAAAATACCACAGACTGGGAGGCTTAAACAACAGACATTAATTTCCCACAGTTCTAGATGCTGAAGTTCAAGATCGAAGCAGAGTGGTTCCTGGAACGGCTCTTATCAAGGTTTGCAGAGAGCCACCGTCTTGTTGTATTCTCACGTGTCAGAGAGAGCAAGCTCTGGTCTCTCTCTCTTCTTTAAAGGACACTCAGCCCATCATAGGAACTCCACTCTCATGACCTCATCTAAACCTAATTACCTCCCAAAGTCCTACTGCCAAATCCCATCACATTGGGGTTTAGGGCTTCAATATATGCATTTGGGAGAGGGGACACAAACGTTGAGTCCTCAGCAACTAGCAAAAGAGATGAGAAGGAAGAGGCAGTGAGAAAGAAGCAAAACCAAGAGAGTGTGATGTCCTAGTAAGGGTTTTAAGGACCAGAGACTGATCAGGGTCAAATGTTGCTGATAGGTTGAGTTGAAGCTAAGAGATAACCTTCGATTTAACATCATGTCATTTTGGGATCTTGACAAGAATAGTCTCAGTGGAGTGATGAGAATGAAAGCCTGATTCAGGTAGATTCAAGAGAGACTGGAAAGAGAAATTAGAGGTGGCAAGTGCAGACAACTCTTTAAATGAGCTTTGCAGTAAAGGGGAATAGAGCAGTGGGGCAAAGCTGCAAGGGAATATGATGGGAGAAATTAGAGTGTATCTGGACATTGATGGGAATGAAGGGAAAATGAAATAACGAAAATGTGTACAGTCAATTCTCAATTACACAAGAAAATACAAATAGTGTGACCCATTTTGATGAGTTTACATAGATTTTATGTAACAGCTGAAACATACAAGAGAGAACATACAAATTCTGAAGCACAACGAACACCCACAAAACCACCAACCACACAAAGAGCTGGACCACCACCAACCATGTCTATTTATGGGCTCCTCACTCTGTCACCCTCTGCCTCTCAGAAGAAAGCAACTTCCCTGGATTCTGTGGTTATCATTTCCTGTAAAGTCATATTCTCTTCACCATAATCTGTTGTATTTATTACTGATAGATCAAGGAAGACCTCACCTTTGTCCCTCAACCTACCTTCTGCAGACAGACATCAGACCACTTTGGTTGGTATCACAAAATTCCTCTCTTACATTTAACTTGCCACACTAAAAGTCCATTTTTCATCTTCTATGTCCAGCCAGCCACTGCTTTACCAGAAATACCCCTTCTTCAACACGAAGATCATTATTATTCATTCCTCTCTGTATAACGTCCCCCACATGAAAGAAGGAAGAGACAAGCACACCTTCTTCCCTCCTATGCACACAGAACGGACCCCATTGGGGTCTTTTTCTCCTAGAAGAGGTCCCTGCAGCACTCAAACCTCCAGCCTCCCCCTCTAGTCCTAAGGCAGGTGCCAATGCCTGGTGGCCCCTCCATACGAGGCTCAGGAAAGCAGGTGATGGCCAGTGGTTAGTTTCCTTTTATCCCCAAATCACCTGTGGGCAAATGGCCATCCCCAGATCAGCCAGGACTCTCCAGGTATACAACGAGGCCCTGCAAAACTTTGACAAATGCCAACAGACTGAGCCCTTTACAAATGGATGGCAGCAGGTTCTGAAAAGCCTTCTGCATACAAAAACCAAACACCCAGCCCCCATGCTACTCACTGATGTCTGAAATTGCTTTAAGGAGAGACAACGGCTTTCATCTCACAACTAGAAGAAGCTTTGAAGGCCCTGGATGAACTAACTCAATGATTGAGACTAGTACACACTAGTGTGTAAAAGGACTGAAAGACTTGATGATGGAAGGGCCACTTTTAAAAATGAGTGTTAAGTGACAAGAGGGGTAGCAGAAAAAGACGGGGCTTTTCTTGCCTCCTTGGGAGCTTAAAAAAAAAATCTTGAAATCAGAAGACCTGGAATCAAATTTGTCCCTACTGCCAGCTGTTGACCACAGGCAACACAGGCAAGTTACTCAAAGTTTTGAACCTATTTCTTGTTTCTAACCTTTTTTTTTTTTTTTTAAGTAAGCTCTATGCCCACCGAGGAGCCCAACAACGGACTCGAAGGCATGACCCTGAGATCAAGACCTGAGGGGAGACCAAAAGTAGAACACCTAAGGAACTGAGCCCCCCAGGCGCCCAGAACCTATTTATTTCTAAAGTTAAGGTTAATACCTACCTCCAGAGTTACTGTGTGAGACTTTAATGCCAAGCTACTTGGTGAATATCTTCCTTCATTCCCGGTGGCCTCAGGCATCTTGAGCTCTGTGGATTCCACGCTAACTCTGTTCCCTGTGTTAGCGTTATAGAGATTAAGAGTGAGGAATCTGGAGCCACGCAACGTGGTTCAAATCCTAACTCTACCACGTGCTGTGACCTTGAGCAAGTTACTTGACCGCTCTGTGCCGTTTCCTCACCTGTAAAAACGGAGATGGTAAATAGTACTTGCCTCATGGGGAGATTGTAAGGGTTAATACGTGTCATGCACTTAGGAATCATTTGGGCACACACAAAAAAGCACTCTAAGTGCTTGCTACTATTATTCGGAAGGGCTCCTCCTCACCTGCCCACTCTCCACAAGCCAAAAGATCATTTTAAGCTCCTCCACTTCCGCTCTCTAATATGCAAAGCCCACTGTAAACTGCTACTTTGCCAAAGCCCGTTGTAAATCTCCCAGGTTTCCTAACACTCCCAGCCATAACCTTAAACAGCCAGGCCATCCTGTCCTCCCACAAGCAAAACCCCGACAGTTCTCGGCGGGTCGAACTTCCGCAACCCAGTCCTTGCTGGAAAGTCGAGGGGGTGGGATGGGAGGGGACTCGGTGAGGCGGGGCGGGGCGGGGCGGTGGCTCTGTGACGTCACGCCAGGGCCCCACCCCCGTGGTTGCCAGGCAGCGCGGCCGGCGTCCACGTTGCCAGGCGAAGGCCAAGCGCTAACAAAGCCTGGTTGGTCCCGCCCCACCTCCCCTGTCCCTCGAGGCCGAAGCCCGTAAGGTCTTTCCCCGCCCGGGTTCTGCGGCTTTCCCCTCCGCCAAGGGTGCGTGGGACTGGATCTGTCCCCACACCTCCCGCCTGAGGCCAGACGCGAGGTGTCGCCTCGTATCAGACAGCCCGTTTGGGAGCGAGCCTCAGGTAGCTACCCCAGAGGGGAAGGGGATGGAGGGAAGCGCCCTGAGCTCCTCCAGGGCTGCGCGGGTCTGAGGAGAGTCCTGCCCATGGGCCCATCTGGATTCTGAAACCCTCCTTGTTCACAGAGCAAGAGAAGAGGGCTGTGATCTTTAAGAGAATATGATCGTGAGTGATTATTGCTTTCTGCCCAAATTACATATTTTGTTCCCAGAGCTACTACTGTCTTATGATTTCTTACACAGAGGACAGTGATTTGAAACCAGAACAGAATCTGGGATGAGAGCCCCCTCCAGACTAGCCAAACCACTTTTTTTTTTTCAATATCTATGGGGCGATTGTCATGAGGATTAATGGGTATGAATAACACTTTAACAACTGCTATCAATCATTTTCCTAATATCTATTGATCACTGACTGTGTTCCAGGCTAGGCATTGGGGATTCCGTAGTGAGCAGAAACTGACTGTCCCTACCCTCAAGTTTAGTCTTTTGGGGGTGGCAAATGTTAATCGAAGAATGAACAAATACGGTTAAATTGGAGCTGAGCTACGTGCTGCCAAGGAGAGGTAGGTAAGTGGTGCTCTGAGAAGGTGTAATAGAACTGACAGGTGAGGGAAAGCTGAGCTGAGATCTAAGAACATGCGAAAAGTGGGAGGTTCATTCCATGCAAGGATAACCATGTGTCTAAAACCCACATTCTCCTATTCCAAGCCCAAACAACTATATACAATTGCCTGGTCCTTGGTTCCAAGAGCTGTTCATAGCAACTGCCTCTGAGATTCTGGTGTTGGAGCCTTTTATTCATGTAACTACAGCCTTTCGTTATTATAACTGAAGCTCTATCTAGCCTACACCAATAAAACCAAAAAAGCAATTCTAGGAACAAATCTATATTACATATTTGATGAGACCTATATTCTTCAGCATCCAACACATATGTGTTGACCTGCCATTCCACATTGAGAGGCCTGTAGGCTTCACGAAAAAAGGAAATCTGTTGAATTTTAAAGAGTTGTGGGGGCCTGGAATAAATAAATGAAGAGAGCTTTACGAGTAGGAAAGCACTTTATAAAACATTAGAATCATGGACTATTAAGATAGAATGGGCCTTTCCTCATTTCTTTTATCTGATGTGAACAAACGGTCTATATTGCTCAAAGGCAGAAAAGTTGGGCTTTGGTGCCTCTTCAACCTAAGGAATCTATGATTCTAAGTCTCTGCGGCTCAAAAGCACATAGAACTCCTGAGAGTAAAAGGGAACATGGGAGGAGAATCTGACCTGCCCCTCCTTTGGTGTTTTCCGTTTGTACCACAGTGCCACCATCTACCCAGTCATCCAAGCTTGAACGGTGGGGAGTCATCCTACACTCCTTCTCCTCTTCCCACAGTAGTTACCAAGTCGTATAGCTCCAGCCTCTCTTATCCCTCCGCATTGCACCTCCTAAAAGGCAATGATGCTCTCAAGAGTTGTTGCCAAAAGTGCCACCGTATTCTTTTAACTAGGCTCCCTGCCTGAAGTTTCACTCAACTCCCCTCAGCCCATCTCCATGGCTGTTGATCCATCAGTGTGTGTTCCAGAGTCCAAGAGAGAGAAATCACATATAAGTTTAAAAAAGAAAATTCAACATAAAGAATTTTTAACTACAATGGGATTAGAGTAATGGAAGATTGACGAGTAAGTTGTAAAGAGAGATCTAAAGTATACAGGAATCATTAATGTAAGGAGCAACCACTACCCTTGAGACAGATCACCTAAGAAGGAGCTGACCTCCCAAGAGCTTGTCAAAGAGGGTGTGGCCAGGGTTCATGAGGTGCCAGGCAGGCAAAAATCCACAGTCTAGAATGCCGAAGAAGCCATTTATGAAAAGAACATGACCATGGGTGATTGTCTCTCTCACCACTGAGTTTGGACAGAGAGGGGCCAGGGGAAGCTGGTGGCCATTGGGCACTGCTAGCTGCATGCAGGGTACTTTTGAAGCTGAGAGGCAATAAATTGGTAACTGGCCTATCAAGCTAACACCCAAATCTGATTGTGTGACTCTAGTGCTTAAATCCTCCAGTGGCTCCCTATTGCCTCCAAGATGAAGTTCTCAAGCCTTAGCACAGCATACCAGGCCTTCTATATTCTGGACTTGGGCTGTAGTTCCAGGCCGAGGCACAATTACTCCACCTCCGCCCACCTAACCCTCCGTAATCACTCCCGGTTCCCTGAATTCGCCACATTCTCTGATGTGTCCACACCTTTGCCTAAGGAGTCCTGGCCACAAAAAAATTCCCTCCTTGCCCTCATCGGTAAACAGATGTTTATTGAGGACCTACTGTATACCTGGCACTATTCTGGGGACTGAGAATACAGCAATGAACAAACCAGGCTTCCCCACATCTCTATTCAAATATCATCACTCTTCAAGAAGTATTTTCTGATGACATTCTCCTACCGGCTGATGTTAGATGTCTTCTCTGGGAGATTCTGTTTTCCTATATCTAGTGCAGCATTTTTAACACTTATCCTATTTTAATCACTTACTTTTCCATCAGTCTCTTCTAGCCTATGAGCTCTCTGAGGGCAGGGTGTATGACTCATTTATTTCTGTATCCCAGTATTCAGCACTAGTCCTGATACATAAGGTTTTATTGGATTAATTACTTGCTCAGGATCACATAATTAGTCAAAACAGGCCCAGGACCAGAATCCTGGTCTCCTGTCTAACCGCCCAGAGTGCTTCTCCACTAGAGTTTGCTCTGCTCTTTGGGTGTTAACAGCCCACCTAGCTGTACAGGACAGTTTGTGTTGGAAGAGACAAGTACAATGTTGAACATCATCAGGAATGGTAAAGGAAACAAGAAAAAAACATAGCCCTCTCTTCTTTTTCTAAGATTTTATTTATGTGAGATAGAGGGAGAGAGAGAGAGAGAGCACAAGCAGAGGGAGAGCAGAGGCAGAGGGAGAAGCAGGCTCTCCACTGAGCAGGGAGCCTTACTCGGGGCTTGATCCCAGGACCTCAGGATCATGAGCTGAGCCAAAGGCAGTCGCTTAACTGACTGAGCCACCCAGGTCCCCCAATAGTCCTCTCTTATATTGAAAACTATAGTGCATTCCCTCCGAGCCCTCACATATTGGAGTTTCTGAATCATAGGAATCCTATAATGAAATCAGAAGTAGGGAGGACAAGTAAAAGGAGGTAAATGATGTGGGGGTATTCTGACATTTCACCCTGAAAAAATGAAGGCTAATAAACTAATGAAAGACGGTGTTAATGTGGCCCAGGTTTGTACACCAGATCCCCAAATTAGGGGACGTGTTGTACAACTTTAGGGAGCACAGTCAATATGGTAGTCTGTAAATGGTGTCCCTGGGCTTATGGACCATGATATGAACATGGGGGATTTGAAATAGGAGCCTGGCTAAGTTAAGATAAATCAAAAGGGATACCTGTTCACTTATGAAATGATAAATATGTGGAACTCATATAACTTCCAAGAGGTGCTATTAGCATGATATATAAGCAATTTTGATAAATTTGCTGCTAACAAAGCCAAAAACTCCTGCTCAACAAAAAAGGACAAGGTCAGGTAGGACAGCTCTTAGCACTATTGCTGTTGGCATCCAGCGGTAGGTTGGCTTGACCGTGGATTAAACCCAGGATAGAAAATGATCTAGATCTCTGTGAAATAAAGTGGAGAGGCAAAGCTAATATGAATAAGATGAATTGTGGAGAACTTGGAAGTCAGACAGGACATCATTTTGATGAGAAAAGAAATGAAGATCCATTAAAGGTTTTGAGAGTGATATGATAATATGAGTGGCTAAGACATGTTACCTGGGGAAATGAAGCCTCGATTTCCTGGCATTGGGAAAATGATTATAATATTAGAACCTTCCCACCCACAGGGTGTTGTGAAGATTGAATGAGAAAATGAATGAGCAATGACTGCTCATAGGCCTTTCTTATTCTGGCCATTCTTCCATTCTTTGCAACTGTATGGAGCATAGTTGGACAATTACCATATTTCCAGGACAAAAAATTAGGACATACTCTGACAAATAATTTTTGTTCCACTTCAACGTGCTAAAAATGTACTTTTCATGATGCAAAGGGGAATATCCAGGATAGTTCAGCGATTTAGGGAGACAGCAGGACATAATATTGGAGATGAGAGTTGTCCTAGAGAAAATCCATAATGTGTCAGTGCATTATTTAGAGAGAAGGAGGCAGTGAGATACAGCATGGAGAGAGCAATGGTGTAGACCCAGATTCTTGCATCTGCTCCAACATAAACTCTTACCCTGTGCCTATCACTTCACCTCTTTGTACATCAGTTCTCTTGTTTGTAACCATTGTAAGTCAAATTAAACTCCTTCCTTTTTTTATTTTTATTTTTTTAAGATTATTTATTTATTTATTTGAGAGCGAGAGCAAAAGAGAGAGAGAGAGGTAGCAAGAGAGAGCAGGAACAGGGAGGAGAGGGAGAAGTAGACTCCTTGCCAAGCAGAGAGCCCAATGCAGGGCTGGATCCCAGGACGCTTTATCATGACCTGAGCCCATGGCAAATGCTTAACCATCTGAGCTACTCAGGCGCCTCAAACTCCTTCCCTTTTTTTTTTTTTAAAGATTTTATTTATTTATTTATTTATTTATTTATTTATTTATTTATTTATTAAGATTTTATTTATTTATTTGACAGAGAGAGAGATCACAAGCAGGCAGAGAGAGAGGGGGAAGCAGGCTCCCTGCTGAGCAGAGAGCCCGATGTGGGGCTCGATCCCAGGACCCTGAGATCATGACCTGAGCTGAAGGCAGAGGCTTTAACCCACTGAGCCACCCAGGTGCCCCAACTCCTTCCTTTTTTTAAAGGTGTTCCTTTTTGTTTTCCTAATTGACAGTTTTCTAAAAAAAAGCTCATCGAGGACTGAAGAGGGGAATGAAAGAGAAAGATGGATCAAAAATGGCCATGATACATCAGATAAGGCAATTGAGAGAGTAAAAGTCTGTTTGGGGCGCTTTTATGGGAGAGGAGAACCCTATAGTAGGTAGCTGGTGGATAGGACTGCCCCGCAGTTGGGAGTCTACTGTGGGAAATGTGGGAGGCATCAGAGCAGAGCTCCGGTTGAAGCCATGAAAGTGGGACTTATCTCCAGCTAGAAGATAGTAGGGTGCAGTAGCTCGAGAGTCCAACTGCAACAACTTTTAAAACTCTAGGGGAAAAAAAAAATGTATATATATATATGTATATATATATATACACACACACACACCCTCCACTCACAGGCTCCCCACCCAGGACCCTAGAATCTTGATCTGAGCCAAAGGCAGGAGCTTCACAACTGAGCCACCCAGGTGCCAATAGAAAATACATTTTTAAAAACATTGTAGAGACAGTGAAGAGCTTTAGAAACAATGAGGACTAGATGGATTAAAATTCCAGGAGGGTGTGGAGCCCCTCCGAGGTGAGCCGAGGATCATTAGCCATTTTTTTCCCTGGGGCCATTTGCCAACTCTGGCTGTGGATTGAGGATTGGGCTTGACCCTTGCAGAGCAACTATACTGGGGGAAAGAGAAAGCTGCAAGGCTTTTGGTAGTCAAACAGCAGTGGCATGACAGATTAGAAATTTTCGGTACCCCAAACGCACTTTAGTTTTTAGATATCTAACATATAATTTAAAAAATACTAGGCATGCCAGAAGGATGGCAGTGTGGATGCATTCGGACATCCTCGGTCTCACTCAGGTAGGGAATGGCTTCATGTTCTGCAAGTGAGGATAATAGTTGGGTGGGATGCAGCCTTGGGCGGAAAGTCATTCACTGAAAATTAAATAAGAAATAGAATCACGTTGTTGGAGAATGCGAAGGTCAAGCCAGGCAGAAGCAGGAGTGAAGGAGTTTAGAGTAGAGGTGAGGCGTGGTTGGATTGTGCTGCACTGAATGATATTGTAAAGATTATTATGCTGTTACTGTTTTATAAAATAAAAATAGATTAGTAATAGATTAGAATTTTTCTGTTCTTTCAAATTCACTCAGATCTCAATCTTAGAATCATATGACCATCTTAAAATTTGCTCATGCTTTGGTGTTTTATAGGTGTCAGAAATCTTAAAGACCACCCCCGCCTTAACAACCCAGCAAGCAATTTCAATTCTCAAGAGGGAATCCCAGCTCCTATTAATAAACTAGTGCAAAGTTCCACTGTCTCCGAATGCTTCCCCAGTAAGGGAGTTTCTGCTAGTCATTAGTCAAATGTTCCTACTTCTTTCCCTTTTCTCCTCTTTTCTTTAGAAAGTACCAGGTGTCTTTGGTCTGTGGGATATTCTGTGAATTCTATTTCCCTGCAATCAAAAGAAATTTATTCCCTTTGCTAATTTGTCTCAAACTTTCTTGCTGGCTTCTAATACTCTAGGTGAGTAATTTAAGCTAGAAGCTAATGTTTCCTTTAACAACCAGTATTTTTACAGTTTACTTTCTAATGAACATTCTTTTTAAATTATATAAGTCTCAGCTTCTACTAGAAATTGATCTCAATAACCAGCAGAATTTCTTCTGTAACACATGATCTTGAAACACTACAACTTAAACACTGGAAGAAAACTTAAAACCTTTTCAACAGAAGTACTTGAGCTTCCTCAACCTTTTTCATGTCATAGCACACGAAGAAATATATGTAATGCACACACGGGGGCAAACTGCAGGGTATCGAGAGGTTTATACGGAGCTTACACAAAAATTCAATATAGGTTTATTACATAATTATAATAAAAAGTAGAATAGAGAGTAACAGTAAAGATATAACTATTTAATTTGAATGAAACTTCCAAATAAACATTTTAAAGTTTTTTTTTTTTTCATTTTAAAGCTTTTTAAAGAGAAGTCAAGCTTGCTTTCTTATCAGGAGTTTGCTTTATACCAAGTTTTGTGTTGAAACGAATACATGAGGTTCCCAACAACAATATTTTAATGATGTTCTCTTCAAATTCTTATAGCTACCATCAGCGGAAAAGTTTGCCTCACAGATGGGTCTTGGCAAGTAATAGAAGGGTATTTACTGATTTTTCTCCAGTTGACAGAAACTCCTTTCTCACTATTAACCAGAATCTGGATCATTCAGTTCCTTCTTTCTTTCATTGAAATTCTCGTGATTACATGAATAGATTTCTAATGCGCTTGAAGTTTTTCTTATCATGTATTTCCAAATAATGTGACACTTAACAGATGTTTCGCTGCTAGTCTTCTTTAGGACTGAAGCTAGAGTATCAGTTAAACTCCCCACTGAACTGCGTGTAACCTCACATTTCCTTTCAATCCATGAGCACTGTTGGTGTACTTATTTTCACACGCTCCTTGAGATTTTGGTTAAATTCTTTTTGATGTTCAAAAATGTCAAGTAAGCTAATTTTCTGAAGACAATACTCTCCTCAACAATTCTGCAATAAAGATCATTGACATTTTTTTTTTTCAATTTTTCTTTTAGCTCCTAATCTCCAGAGAAAAAGCTTTTCCTTTGATAGGTCCCTTGGTAGGAAACAGCAGACAGTCTCTTCACATAAAGCTGGAAACAGAACCAGAACGGCTTGGATTTTATTAGTAACATCCTTTAAGGTGGAATTCACATTTACAGGGGAACTCCAGACAAGAGCTCATTGTGAGCAAAACAATGTCTTAACTTGCGTCTCAGGCACTGAGAACATGGAGAGCAGATACTATGGAAAGCCTTCCCGCCTTCCTGTCATCACAGTTTTCCCACCGGTGCAGGAACTGCTGCGCTTGCATAATCTAGAACATCTGATTTGTTTTAAAGTACTTAGTTACTACTCCACATACATCATCCTGAGTGGTTTGTTTTGGTACTTTTTGGCAAAACAATCCATATTCTTCCAAACATTCCTCTCCAGGGATTCCAACTAGTGCGATTAGCTGAACGCAGTGACTCAACATCCGAAGATTCACCACTCTGCAAGGAAATGCTTTGATTAATTAGTCCTGTGCACAGTGTCATTGATTCATCTTCTACTACTATTATTCCAGAGTAACATTTATATATTGCCTTGACTTCTTTTGGTCCCAAATGTGTGGTCATTTCCCAGGCAGGCTGGTAAAATGAGTTAGCCTATAATTGTGGGAGACATTTTGGCTTTAGTTCCTAATTATGGGACCCTTTATTCTTTTTTATTTTTTTTTAAAGATTTTATTTATTTATTTGACAGAGAGACCACGAGAGAGGGAACACAAGCAGAGGGAGTGGGAGGGGGAGAAGCAGGCTTCCCGCTGAGCAGGGAGCCTGATATGGGACTCCATCCCAGGACTCTGGGATCTTGACCTGAGCTGAAGGCAGACGCTCAACGACTGAGCCACGCCGGCGCCCCTTATGGGACCTTTTAATTAGCTTCTTGAATCCAGTCTGATGTAAACTACTGTTGTAAATACCATTGTAAACGGTTTCCTTAAACAGTGGTTTTCAAAGTGTGGTTTTGGGGACTTCAGAGGAGCCTTGAGACTTTAGGGAGTAGGAGTCCCTGAAGTTAAAACTATTTTTATAATAATACTAAGACATGATATGCCTTCTTCAGTCTTTTCCTTAAGAGTATACAGTGGAACTTTCCAGAAACTACATGATGCGTGATATTATAACAGATTAAATGCAAAGCAGATATGAGAATCTGACTGTCTTCTATTAAGGTAGACATTAAGAGATTTGCAAAAAATGTAAAACAATACTACTCTTCTCTCTAAGGGTTTTTTTCTTTCTGGAAATGATAGTTATTTTACATTGAAATGTTACTTATTACGTAAAGGATTTATTTTTATTTTAAAATTAATATTTAAACATTTTTGCTTTAGTTTCTAAAATGATAAATATTGATAGATATAACCCATATTAACAAAAACTCTTTGGGGGTCCTTAATAATTTTTAAGGGGTCCGGAGACCAGAAACTTAAAGAATTATCCTCTTAAGAAACTATCTGGGTAGCATGGACATTTTCTGTTAAGGCCCTGGCATAATTTTCCTGGCACCATTTCCTTCATTTGATAACTTCTCCATGAAAATAAGATATTCAGGAAGACAAAGAAAAAAATTATTAGAGCAAACAAATCTAAATTTGAAAAATCCTAAAAATAATAGATATTAATAAAAATAATTACTACTCAATTTTAAATTATACTTTATGGTAGGAAAATAAATAATATAGTGAAAGTATTAAGGAGACTATGGGCCTTTTTGACCATAACAAATCAATTTGCAAAAAAAAAAAAGGTGGTCCATTTTCTTATGAATATTTTTAAATAAATTACATAAAATTTTTGAAAAATTAGACATTTGATAGATAAGGTGGAATTTTGAAAATATGATTTAATAATCAAAGTGCTAGATTTCTTTTTTTTTAAGATTTTATTTATTTATTTGACAGAGAGAGATCACAAGTAGGCAGAGAGAGAGGGGGAAGCAGGCTCCTTGCTGAGCAGAGAGCCCGATGCGGGGCTCGATCCCAGGACCCTGAGATCATGACCTGAGCCGAAGGCAGAGGCTTTAACCCACTGAGCCACCCAGGCACCCCTAGATTTCTTTTTTTAAAAAAGATTTTTTTTTTATTTGAGAGACAGAGTGAGCAAGCAAGAGCACGCGCACAAGGAGGCGGAAGGGCAGAGGGAGAGGGAGAAGCAGACTCGCCGCTGAGCAGGGAGCCCCCACATGGGGCAACATGGGGCTCAATCCCAGGACCCCAAGATCAGGATCTGAGCTGAAGGCAGACACTTAACCAACTGAGCCACCCAGGCGTCCCAAAGTGTTAGATTTCTAAGAATATAAACAATTGCTTATAATGAAGTGGAGTTAAAATATTTTGAAAAATATTTTTCATGCGATATTAAAGGCCTTCAAACCCCTTTATTAAGCCAATTAAATTATTTTCCATTATTATTTGTTTTTAGAAACTTTTTTATTTCTATAAACAAGTAATGTCATTACAAAATTTCATTAAGAATCAGATTTTGAGGGGCGCCTGGGTGGCTCAGTCATTAAGCGTCTGCCTTCGGCTCAGGTCATGATCCCGGGGTTCTGGGATCGAGCCCCACATCGGGCTCCCTGCTTGGCGGGAAGCCTGCTTCTCCCTCTCCCACTCCCTCTGCTTGTGTTCCCTCTCTCGCTGTGTCTCTCTCTGTCAAATAAATAAAATCTTTAAAAAAAAAAAGAATCAGATTTTAAATATTTTACATCAAACACCAAGAATAAATAACTATATAAATCAAGTCACAATTTCAAACAATGAGCAAGTGATGATGATAATGATGAAGCACATATGTCTTCTTTGTTGGGAGAATATATAAAAAGCAAATTAAATGAAAGCACTACACATTTGAAACGTATGCACCAATGATCATCACTGATAATAAACACATTACAGTTAAGCAATATGAAGCAGACTCATGGAGATGGTTTTAACATGATGGATAAAGGGGGAAACCCTATATACAAGCATCTCCTCTGGCAGGTGTTATGCATAAAACCTTAAGCACAAAAAAAAAAATAATTACTGAAATCTGAAAGTTTACTGACTGAGCCCAACTGTTTCCGAATATAATTTCAACTGTTATAAATCAGTGAATGGTTGTAAAATGGTTGTAAATTTTGTATCGCTATAAAAAGTTTACAACCATCCATCTCTCCTGGAGACACCTGTAACCCATTCTACCATGGCCACTTGTGGAAAGCTCAGCTGTAGAGATTCGTAAAAGGCAGAATGGGATGAAATGGTAAAATGTGTATTACAAATAATATTTGATGATTCCTGAGTTTTCTAGGAAGGCCTATGGCGTAGTAGGACTCAAGATGAAACTTAGGGGTGTGTAGAGTTTGAATAGATGGAAAAAAAAGAGAGCACTTCAAGTAAACCAGCCAGAATTAGCAACATCCCGAGGGAACTAGAGAAGCAAGATAGAGTTCTGTTAACAATGGATGAGCAAGTGCCAGCCTTCAGATACAAAATCTGGAAGGCTTGGAAGAATGCCAGAGTAGACTACGCATTGGAAATTTGTGTTGGTAAATACTAGCAGAAAATTTCTAATTTAAAAGTGTGTGTAAATTATAGAGAACCTTGAAAGTCAGGATGGGTATGATGCCATTTTGTGAGCAGGGCGCTCTGACCTATTAATAGCAGCATAGAAGATTGATCTGGACACACTCAGAATAGACCAGGGAATGACCTGAGACAGGGATACCAGTTAGGAGGCTGCACAGTAGGTGGTGAGGGGCTGGACCAGAAGAAAAGGAGTAGACATAGAGAGGAAGGGATGAGTGGGAGACACATTTCAGAGGAAATATTTATCCATGGGATTTCGTGAGATTCAAGAGATTGAAGAGAATGGATGGCCCAGGCTTTGAGGCCAAACGACTGAGAAAATAGTGGCATGATGTTCAGACACAAAGTTGGGAGGGGGACTTAGTTGGGAGATGGAGAATAAATTTTGGTGGACATGTGTCCTGGAAGCAGTAGGAAGTGAACAACAAAAGCACAGGTGAGAGGTCAGGGATGGACAGACAAGTATAATCAACACCATCTCACGGTGGAGGAAGCCATGAGGGGATGTGAGCTCTCCAAAAAGAGTGACGTAAAGACATCAACTCGGAATGCTGAAGACTGAGCTTTGGGAAGATTGCAAACTCCTGCTTAACACGAGGAAAGAGGAAAAAAGTTATGGTGACAGGAGGCGTGCGAAGGAAAATAGAAAAACAAGAATGGTATCTGCCATCAAAGGGGGAGAGAAAGCCTCAAGAAGGAAGGGACGGTCATGTTTAATGGGACACCTCCCACATCAGACCATGTGTGTTCAAATCCTGCCTCTGTCACTTATGGGCTACGTATCATTTCAAAAGTTTTATTCTCTTTCTCAGTTTCATCATCTCTAAAATGGTGATAATAAAATCTACCTCATAGGGTTATTCTGAGAATTAAGTGAGAAGATGTATGCAGAATACTTAATGTAGCATCTGGCACAGACCAGAAGTTAATAGATGTAACTGATGGCTTTTAAGGGGAAAATGGTGGGGCGGGAGAGCAGAAAGAATTGCCAGAGGTTAAAGAAGGACTGATCATGGAGAAAAAGAGATTGTTTGGCCAAAAATGGAGAGAGATCACAGAATGTTCTTAGAAGAGGCACGGGGTAAAGGCTTTGCTTAAATTTGCTCTGTACTGACTAAGAGTTATCATTGTTATCCCAGAAGCCTAGTTAATTAGGGTTGGGCCATCTCTTCATTTATATAAGGCCATTTTAATCTTTAGAATAGAAATAAAACAATTGTACAACTAAAAGATCAAAATTTATACAAAGAGTCTAAGATGCAGCCTCTTTGAGGGAATAGTATGGCCCTGCCTCAAAAAATCAAAAATAGAATTACCATCTGATCCGGCAATCCCACTCTGGGTATATGTCCAAAAGAATTGAAAGCAGGTACTTGAAAAGATATTTGTATACCCAGTTCATAGCAGCATTATTCACAGTAGCCAAAAGACAAAAAAAAAAAAAAAAAAAAAAAAAAAAATGCTCAACAACAGATGAATGTGGTATATATATATCCAATGGAATATTCTTCAACTTTAAAAAGGGAGGAAAATCAGACACACTCTACAACATGGGTGAACCTTGAGGTTATTATATTAAGTGAAATAAGCCAGATACAAAAGAGCAAATACTGTGTGATTCCACTTATATGAAATACCTACAGTAGTTAAATTCATAAATACAGAAAGCAGAATGGTGGTTGCCAGGAGCTCAGGGGAGTGGGAAAATGGAAATTTATCGTTGAATGGGTACAGAGTTTCAGTTTGGAACCATGAAAAAAATCCTAGAGCTGGATGGTGGCGATGGGTGCACAACCAGGAGAATGCATTTAATGCCTCTGAACCATATGCTTAAAAGTGGTTACAATGGTAAATTTTGTGTATTTAGCCACAATTTTATATATATATTTCCAGACAATATGAGCAAAATAAGGCACTGCCCTTTGCTAGATGAAATGGATTGATAAGTTACCAGAAACAATCAATTTGTAATGGTAACTTTTAAATTATGAACTATTTCATACATAGGAAATAAAATGCATAGGGGAACCTGGGTGGCTCCGTCAGTTAAGTGTCTGACTCTTGATTTCGTCTCAGGTCCTGATCTCAGGGTCGTGGGATTGAGCCCTGCATCAAGCTCGGTGCTTAGGGCAGAGTCTGCTTGAGATTCTCTATCTTCCTCGCCCTCTGCCCCTCCCCCCACTTACTCTCTAAATAAATAAATAGCACATATATGTAACCCCACACGGTATATTTCCTTTCCATCCAGCATTGGCAGATTCACCCATAGTGGTGTCTGTAGCATATTCACTGAGAACTGTGTTGTCTTCTCAATGAATCGAAGCTTTTATCATTACGTGCTGACCCTCCTTATTCCTAATAGTGCATTTTGCCTTGAAGTCTCTTGTCTGGTATTAACATGTCTACATCAACTTTCTTTTGGTTTTATGTGACTATTTATCCATATATCCTTTCACCTTCAGTCTTTCTGTGTCCTTAGGTCTTTTCAGATGTGCCCATAGTTGGACTTCTAAAAAATCTGGTCTGATAATTTCTGCATTTTGATGGCCACACTTAAGACCATATTGTGATTACTGATATACATGGATTCCTTTCTATCATGTTCATGTACTTTTTCTCTCCCCACTCCTTTCTTGCCTTCATGTGGTCGATCAAGTTTTGTTCTTGTTGTTAATTCCTTTTCTCCTTTCTACTGGTTTGTTGGTTATATTATTTCTATAGTAATTACTCTTGAAATTTACTATGCATACTCAACTTTTTTACAAAGTCTGAAATCAATCAACATCTTTGAACTCTTCTTCCTTCAAATAAAAGAACATTCAGTGAATGAGAATGGAGTACCACCAGCCTGAGGCCACTTTACCACCAACCTGAGGTCACTTTAGTGCCTTGTCTTGGGATTTCCCAACAAGGTCAGTGGTATAAATCTAAAACTTAGACATAGTTCGTGGTGACAGACTCCTGGGAGACTATCTCGCCCCCAACAAGAAGCAACAATGAAGACACATTTCTGCGTTCTTTCCCCCTGCCCGTAGGCACGTATTTTTACTGCTTACATTGAGGGTGTGTTATCCTCTAGGGTCTCAGTTTAGTGGTTCACTTTTGCGGGCCTACCACCTGGTCTGTTTGCAACTTGCCTGATCATTTATCTGAAAGGTTTCAAGTTCCCGGCATCTACATTTGCCCCTTACTTTGTGCATTTGCTTACCAGTCTCGTTTCTGCTTTACTCACTTTATTCGGAACTTAAGGATTTCTCTCACTTTCTTTCAAGTTCAGCAAGGCAATCTAATCTGAAAGGTGTGTTTGCTGGGATTTGTCTAACATGTAGGTGTGAAGATGGGGGCTTTTTGGATTATCTAGTCTCTTTTTCTCTACGAACAGCAGACAAAATCTTTTAATCTGCTGTTTGCATACTATCTATGGATTTTTGTGGGGTTTTTTTTTCAATTTGTCCTGGAACTTTCTGAATGAAATGTACAAGTTTTTTCTTTTACAATTAAAAAAGATAAATACATGCAGGTGTAAGGAGAGATATTCACCAAATGGCTGTTTAGTGATTATTTTTATTTGGAAATAACCTAATATCAAATAATAGAGGATTCACAGAGTAAATTTTGCTACAATTTATTCTGCCATAAGATTGTGTGTATGTGTGAAATGGAAGATGTTCATGACCCCGTTTTTATTTATACAAACACACATATATTTACATCGAAAAAATTCTGGAAGGACACATCCGGTATTTGGGGGTGACATCATTAGGGGATATTTTTCCTTTCCTCTTGCTGATGTCTACTTTTTAAATGAAGTATTGTGTGGTTTTTATGTAAAGGACATAATTATTTACAAGAACAAAAAAGCAACGATTAGTATCCCACTCTCTAACTTTGGAGGTGTGTAATAATAGAATGCATACATCTTATGAGGGACTGAACTCTCCCCAGTATAGAGAGTATCGGAGGCAGGGTAGTATCTGACCCAGGATCCCTATCATTTTATGATTCAGAGATTCCCAATTTATTTATTTATCTTTCCTCTGCCATCAGGTCGACTAAGCAATGCCTCAGACAGATAAGCAAATATGCATCCCCCCGGAGCTGCCGGAATTGCTGAAGCAATTTACCAAAGCCGCCATTCGGACCCAGCCGCAGGATCTCATCCAGTGGGCTGCGGAGTACGTACTCCTTCTCACCTCAGCCCGGGGATTCCCGTGGCGGTGGAGGCGGGGCGTGGAGGAGGGGGAGGGGAGGTCCTCACGAAAAGTAAGGAGGTTGTCATGGCTGCAGCCTGGGAGTCGGGACCGATTAGCATCATTTCGTGATGTTCGGCTCTCGAGTTGCTCTGGTGCTTTAAAATCCACCCATAAATACATCACGCTGGGTGAGGATGGGTCGACCTCCCCTAAGCGACCCAGACTGAGCGATAGGACGCCAGAGCAATCGGCCGAGTATCCTGGGGCAATCAGCAGGAGTTAGAGTCCCACAACCCGGCCGCACACGCACATGGTGCGGTCCCTGCGCCCCCCTCCCCAGTCCCAGGGGAAAGAGGCGCCCGGAGCCCCTCCGCAGCCCCGCCTGCCTTCCCTGGTCGGAAGCAGGGCCCGGTCTCGGGTCTCACCACTAGAGGGCAGCAGCGCGCCTCGGGGAGCCGGGCGCTGAAGCCGCCGGCTGGGCTGTGAGCGCTCGGTCCCAGCTGGTTCACCTCTGCGCTTGCGCCTTGTTGAGACCCCCCCCCCCCCTTCTTCCACTGCCGATCAAGCGCGTTCTTGCCTCAACCAGAGACGTTCTGCGGCTTGTCTTTGGGCAAATTGTATTTCGTGTTTGTTGGAACTCATCTGTTCCCTCAACATGCAGATGTCCACGCAGTGCACACTGCAGTCTGGAGAGAGGAGGCAACACTGAATGCCTGAGGGGGGCGGGCTGAAAACACTGTGCCTCAAACTCAGGTGCCCCTTTCAGGGGCGACCTCCAGAGGCTGTTCCGTGGAACGAGCTTGCACAGCGAGAGCTAGCTGCTGGCCCAGATTGAAACAGCTTTGCACAGAAAGCCTCTCAGCCATGAAATGGCTTCTTAGGGACACATGCCCGCTTGAAACTGGGGATCCGGGACTTGAGGCCGGAGTTGGGAACCAACCATACCTCCCGGATCATTTTCAGGCTAGTTTTACTGCTTAATGATGACCTCCTTAGTAGCGTTTCAGCGGGAGAAGGGGCGTCAGAGATGCTGTTGAGCCTAGCTGGCGGGCGGGCGGAAGGGAGAATGTCCTCAGCATGAGGTGTATTGAGCAGGTGGGAGGAAGGTGTGGATACCTTGAGAAGGCACAAAATGTTATCCAAAAGGAGTCTCACTGTCTCTGAGCCAGTGCGCTCCTGCTGCTGGGTTGGGTCAGGATGAAGCTTTTACAGGTGGAAGGAAAATAAGCCAGTGGTGCTCATAAAAAGGGACATAATGGGGTTGCTTTGCTAGTAATGAACACTGTTTAGTTTTCCATTCTAAATTTTATATATCATCTCTAAGGCTGCACTTTGGCATCAGAAGACTAATTTCTTTTGGCATACTTAGACAGACTTTGTTTTATACTACATAATAGTTTAACCCCCCATTTTATTATGCTGCTGTTTTATAACAAGGAAAATGACATTTCTTGCCATTGTCCCTGACATTTATGGGAGAAAACATTCCACTGTTGTAGCCTGCTTGCTCCCTTTTTGTATCATGTGCTATAAATTTTTTAGATATCCACGAAGAATCAGTTTGTAGTTTAACTACAATGAAAAAGGAAAGCATGACCCGAGAGCACTCTCCATCTATTCAGGCATGAAAAGCATTTATCAGATGGTTTTATGAGACTCACAAGCCTGTAGCACTTTAGAAACTCCACAAAGTATTCCCAAGACAAAATATGTGCTTAATCACAAGCAAGAATTTCCCTGCATGTGTGCTGTCTGAGAAGAAATCACCTCCCAGTCATCAGCATGACATAAACTTGTCTTGTGGTATGTGTGACCACGCGGATTTATAATATATGTGAATAACCGTGGAATTGTTCATTGCAAATGAAGCTAAATAATCCACAGCGTACTAAATCCCTGACTTCAGCCTCATTTCCACATTCTTTCACCAACGTGGCTTAAAAGTCCAAAGACATTGCTGCTGAGTATCACTCTCTATTTGGGCAGTCACTTCTGTCACATGACATGCTGTGTTTCTGTCTCTCCTGTTTATGCTGCCCAAGTTTCTATAGCTCACTCCTGTTGTCACCCTGAGCCCACACCTACCCCAACACTGATCTGTCTGTGGAAATTGCTCACGCACGCTGGTAAAATGTATCCGAACAGTATTTCTTCTGGCCTCCCTGCTGCTGACCTCCAAGGGGGTACCTGGAAGGTGTTGTTTTCGTCCTTGTAGCTTTAGCTCTACATTGCTCTGGGGCATAGAGACAGCCAGTGGTACGTCCCTGTCATTGTTTGGCTTGACCTTAATATGGGCTTCTACAAAATTCCCTTATTCTTTTTATACTACCTGGATCTGGAGAAAAATAATGAAACTATTTATTCATGAAAACTAAAGCAGCGAGGGCAGAGGCATGTGATCCTGGGATTCTTAATAACAAGGCTTTTGATGGAGACAGACCCTTCCAGATAGCATTGGTGACCCATGTGTCAACTCCTATGTCCATTCCCTGCTACAGGCAGCCCTTTTTATCTTTTTTAAAAAAGATATGAGAGAGAGAGAGAGAGCAAGGGAAAGGACAGAGGGAGAGGATATTCAAGCAGACTCCTGCCCACGGAGGAACCCAACACGGGGCTCAATCCCAACAGCCATGAGATCAGGACCTGAGCTGAATCCAAGAGTTAGATGCTTAACCAATGGAGCCCCAGGAGCCCCAGCCCTTTTTATCTAATACCAATCCTGAAACAGGACTCAGTATTTTTTCCACGTTGCACCTAGAGTCCACTCCACAAAGTGTCAGTGAGCAGGCAGATTTTACTAAAATTTTTGAGGAAAGATAGAGAAGAGTTTTACTTCACACACCCCACATAAGATCGTCTCACCCCTTCCATGGCCTGTCTTCTCACCTGAAGCTCCCTCGGTGCCCTTCTCCCCCCCCCCCCTGCCCCCTCCCCCGTTAAAGCCCAAGCCTCACCACCTCCAGCTGGAAACGTTTCCTGGCTCACCCCAAGAGCATCTCCCTCTCCTCCTCTTTCTTGTACAAGTCACTCTAGTGCTCTTCCAACTTTTTTCCAAGATTGCCTATTACATATTACCAGGATTATATATTACCCACTACCTAGATTACCCACTACCAAGATTACCTATTACATATTACATATTACTCACTACCTAATAATCAACTTTAAGTATGTCAGTAGCCATGTTACTGGAAATAAAGATTTTATGATTGAGAAACAGTTCCTCTAGGTACCAGGATTCTTCTTCCATAAAAGAGAGAGGGGGATTTAAAATAACAATCATCTTTTTCTCTCTCCTATTATATATATACTATATCATATATAATGTATATAATATATAATCTATGTATAATGTGTATGTATATGTACATATATGTATGTACATATTATGTATTATATAAGTATATGTATTCTCTATAATAGATATGATAGGAGAAACACAAATTACTGTTATATTATGTATTACATATGTATTATGTGTATATATATGTCATATACAATATCAATATATAATATATAATATATATAATATAGTTATCTTCTATATAATGTATAATACATATATATTCTGCATCTCCTATTATATATGTATATATGTGTATGTATATATGTGTGTGTGTGTGCATACACATGTGTATATAAAACACTTAGGAGGGATGACTGGGAAAAAAAAAAACCCAGACTCTATATGCTTCAGGGAATTCCATACCAAAATTTTTATTGATTATTCCTCATCCTTAGAGACAAATCTTTTTACTCACTAAGTGTTCTTTATACCTGGAGTGGCAGGTAACGCATTCGGGCTTTTCCTGTACATAAATGAACTAAACAAAGCGTCTGGGATGTAGGAGCCCCTAACAAATGTTCTTTCCTCCACCCCCTTCCCTCAAGAAAAAGGGGAGGGGGTTCTCAAAGCAGCCAGAGGCCACTGGAGTGTAGGATGTTCCTCCCACCCCCTAACTTTTTTTCTTGTAGTTACTTCGGGGCTATGTCCCGTGGAGAGATTCCTCCAGTGAGAGAGCGGTCTGAGCGAGTGGCTTTGTCTAACTGGGCAGAGCTTACACCTGAGCTGTTAAAGATCCTGCATTCTCGGGTAAGGGCTGTACCACAGCATCAATGGGGAGGACGGGGCAGTGCTGAGGCCAGGTGGGTACAAACAAAAGCCCACCATCCCCCAGCAGCCAGCTGGCCTCTCAGTATCATAAAATCCACTAAATCATGCATTGAAAGCAAATCTTCTCTTGGGGATAGGAATGATATTAAATAGGCTACAAGCTGAGATATTAGTGGGGTCATCCCCGATGTCCCTGAAGCTGGCAGAATATCCAGGGGATCAACTCAATACTAATCCCTTCTCTCCAGAAAAGCGCAGGTCCCTTGACCGTGACACTCTTACTGATCAAGAACATAATATGATGGCAGTCACAGTTTGGAGAGGGGCATAATTTAGTTCCCCAGCTACCCCAGATGCAGACATAGCCTAGCTTTTAGGACAATCCTCGCTCTCTTCACAGCCACATCATTCTGGGAGCTTTCCAGTGAATGGATGAGGAAGGTCAGACTTGAGAAAGCTGTAGTTTGGCCAGTTCCCGGGAAATATGGTTTAGCACCACCATACTCTGCTTTAAAATCCAGGACAGAGAGGTTTCAGGTGTTTGAGGACTGACAGCCAGCTACCTTGCTCCCAGAGGCTTAGCATGTCACTAGAATCAGAGGCCATCTGTAGCCTTATCGCACTGTTGGCCAACAGCTGGCCATTGTCCCCTTTCTCCTCTTACCCACCAAGCACCTTATGCAGCAGACATGGCAGAGATCTGACATACCTGGGACCGAGCAATATTAGGCATCCAGGCCACAGACCTCGTATTATTCTTGGAAAAGCATGAGGGTTGCATGTGAAGTCTAGTGCACCGAACTCCATAGAACCTAGAAGCAAGAGACTTAACATCTAGTTCTAACTTCACCACTGATTAGTGGTCTCAGACAAGTCCTCGGCTCCTTGGTTTCATTTTCAGGCTGCCTTGCCTTATAGGGACAACCCAGGGATAAAAGAGCAGACAATAAAAGCACCAGAAAAAAATTAAAATGTAATATAAAGATATTATTTCCCTATAATTTTGACAGGAGAGTTAAAGTGATTGAATCACACCTCAACATGCTTAACACTACACTGAATATTTCTCTACCCTTGCAGAGAGAACCGCCAGAGTCCTCCTGATCCCATCCCCACCATCAGACCCCTTGCTGGGTGATAGGAGAACAGGTGCCTTGCTGGGCAGTGTCTCTCGGGGTATTCTCTCATCCTGTCCCTCCCTCTCTCTGTCTGTCATCTGTCCCCTGGCCTGCAGGTTGCCGGCAGACTGATTATCCACGCAGATGAGCTGGCCCAGATGTGGAAGGTGCTGAGTCTCCCAACAGATCTGTTTAATAGTGTGATGAATGTGGGCCGTTTCACGGAGGAGATCGAGTGGCTGAAGTTTTTAGCTCTTGCCTGCAGTTCTCTTGGAGTTGTAAGTGAGCTTTACTGCTTTTTGTTCCTTATGGGAAAAGCTCTGTCTGGGCCTGGAAGAGTAGTACCTCTGTACACACAGTCCGTCTCCTGGGCTGAGGACGGGCGTGCCTGTCTTGTCTACTTCCCTTCCTCTCTGAATTAGGTCATTCCTCTGCTCCTCAGCCAGAAGCAGGGGGGAGGAGGAGAGAGGGGAAAACTGTCATCAGACCCTGGGGAGAGTTTACTAGAATGTGGCTTCTGGATTATTTATGAATTTCAATCATTGCCCTCAGATTTATTTCCATCACCGCTCCTCTCGTATTCCAAAGATAACCAACAGCCAGCTGCAGGAGACTCGCTTATACTTGGGTTCCAGACACCTAGATGATATACCAACAGAGCCTTTGAAAAAGAGGTGCAGTCTTACAGAAAACTACTATTTGATAAGCATAATTAGATACAAAAATCAGAGCTGAGAGAGCAGGAAAGGAGAAATGAGGCTATTTCCAGACTTACAGTTACGACATCATCATGGATGTAGGATGCTCATACAAATTCATGCCTTTTCTAAATTTGACTTGATTTACAATTGGAAAAGGAATGTTTCTGTTTTAAAGAAAAAAGATACTGCACCTAGTTCATACATATATTTAAAAGCTTTGGATATCACCTTTTTTTTTTTGGATATCATCTTATATATGGACTCACTCTTATTAAATACCTTTACAATAGCTTAAATGAAAATGAATCAGAAACATGATTTTTTTTTAAATCCCGGAATATGTGCATGTTTGAAAGTTAATCAGAAAATTATTGACTCTGCCAAAAGCAAATGGAACACAAAGGTAGTTTGAATCAGTCAACAACTCTAAACACCATCTTATTCTTTCTTCTTGAATATGCGTAGGATGCATATCTGACATTTTTGTTTCTGACAAAAATTATGAGAAATATTAGTAAGTTTAACTTTTCCTATGGGCTTCTCCTGCAACTTTCATTATAATCATTTGTTTAGAGACAAAGAGAGGTGAGGCCATTCATGGTTTTTTGTCTTCATTGTCCTGTATAGTAATACGATATAATGAATAAATTGCTCTCCTCCAAAGAGGAGAGGAAAAATGCAGCCAGTGCAGAAGTTTTGCCTATCAGCACTATTACACTTCTGTGAAAATAGCCCCAAAGATTGGGGGAAGTCCAGGAGGATAAATTAAAAATGGACACATTTTATTAAATTCTCATAGGGTCACAAATTTACTCACACTGCACGCAGAGATGTCTGGGGTAGGGAGGGGGGAACGTACTTTATTTTATCTGTAGTTAATTCTGAGCTTCCTGATCTACCCCACTCACAGAGGGTTGAGTAGGAAAATAAGTAGATTCAATTCAATCCAGGAATTTTAATCTGATGTAGTACCAGAAACAGCTTTGAGGTAAATGCCCAGTCTCTCAGATTTTTCCACACCACTCCACTCTTCAAGATGGCAGCGGAGCGTGTAATAGGGAAATGGTGACTCCAGGACTGCACAGCCACCAAGCAAAGGGTTTCCCCCATCTCTCGGTCCTTGGAAATCCATGGGAATAAATACTGTCTGTGTGATCCCAGCTGCTTGAGGCCTAAGTCCTGGGTCTCTGCCCTCCCCACCTCCACCCCCCCTCCCTCGCTCATTGTCGTTCTGGCAGGTTCTGAGGGCCTCTCTGAACCCTTTCTGATGCCCTCCTCTGCTCCCTGGCTCCAGTGCTCTACGTCACAGACCCTCACCACCTTGTGAGGTGTGCGAGTCCTCTCCTCGTCCACATACCTCACAGTAACAAAAGTGACTACGGAATACTAAATTCCACTCCTCCCTCTGCTGAGCTCACAGTGCAGCTGCTAGGTTTACTTTGGTATGTCTGCCTCCCACACTGGGAAGGGGAAACCATGAGGCGAACTGTATCTTTCCAGCTCCCTTCCAAAACAGGGAGGTTGGATTAGATGTTCCATAAAGTGCTTTCATCTCCGACAGACTGTGATTCTATTCTGCCTTCTCTACTTCCCCTGAGACACCCTCAGGTCTGGCTTGGGATAACAGTGAGGTCCTGAGGTGTCTGACCACGCCCCTCATCATCCCAACATCCCAGAACACCTAGAGGTGAAGTCAGCCTCCAGGGCTGGTCTGTAAATAAAGGATGCCTCATGAGTCCAGGAACCAGGCCCATTATACCCATCCGTTTCGTGTTGGACTATTGCTGGCAACTTAAATGTGGAGGTGCGAGGGTATCAACATCTGGTAGAGGCTTTGCAGTCCAGTTGAACCATATATCCTTAGGGCACCTGGGTTGCTCAGTCAGTTAAGTGTCTGCCTTCGGCTCGGGTCGTGATCTCAGGGATCTCAGGAGTCCTGAGTCCTCAGGGATTCAATGGAGTCCTGCATTGGGCTCCCTGCTCAGCGGGGAGTCTGCTTCTCCCTCTCCCTCTGCCTCTCCCCCTGCTCGTGCTCTCTCTCTCAAATAAATGAATAAAATCTTAATATATATAATATAATATAATATAATATAATATAATATAATATAATATAATATAATATATATCCTTAGAGGCAAGCCCAGGAATTTCTCCTTCCTTTGACAATTCACCAGCCAGACATGATCCCGGTGCCATTTAGAAAAACCAGTTCCCTCCTTCCGTCTAATGGCAGGGGCTTTCTTGAGCTCTCCCAGTCCACACCCAGGATCCAAAAGGCTGTGGCAGGCAGACCTGTATTCCTCTTCCCTCTCGGCATTCCTTCCTCTAGACTAGCCTCTATTCCCTCCTGTTCCATTGAGATTGATTATAGAAGACTGTGTTCATTGGAAGGAAGGACGTGTTTTGTTAGTAAATAATTCACTTTCTGAGCCTTCACCTCTGGGTTTGTGAGTCTCAGAAGATGCTTTAAGGCTCTCTTTATCAAGTGGATCCCCATCTGACCAAAAAATCTTGTGCAACAAAATGCAGGTCCTTGTTTACTTTAGATTTATTTCAGTTTTCCAAAAAGCTCTAGTCCAGAGAATTCTTTATCCATTCATCCATGCATGAAATATTTCGAAATATTTAAAAATGTTACGAGGACAACAGAACTTAAAGGTTTGTGTTTGAATGATTAACAAAAGATACTGTTTAGGGTAGAAAGCACCTGTATTAGCTTTTAGGGCTGCCGGAACAAAGTACCCCAGACTGGGTGGCTTAAACACCAGAAATTTATTTTCTCACGGTCCTAGAGGCTGGAAGTCTGAGATTAAGGTGTCTGAGCCCATTGCCCTTGGCTTGTAAATGGCCATTGTCTCCCTGTTTCTTTCTTTCTTTCTTTCTTTCTTTCTTTCTTTCTTTCTTTCTTTCTTTCTTTCTTTCTTTCTTTCAGAGAGAGTATGAGTGAGCGTGGGGAGAGGGAGAGAGAAACTTCAGTAGACTCCTTGCTGAGCTCTGAGCCCAACGGGGGCGGGGGGGGGGAGGGGGCTTGAGCACAAGACTCTGAGATCATGACCTAAGCAGAAACCAAGAGTCAGACACTTAACGTACTGAGCCACCCAGGCGCCCTTCCCTGTATCTGGTGTCTCTATATCCTAATCTCCTCTTCTTATAAGGATAGCAGTCCTATTGGTTTAGGGCTCACTCCAATGACTTAATTTTAACTTAATTACCTCTTCAGTGGCCCTATCTCCAAATAGAATCACATTCTGGGGTCCTGGGGTTAGGGATTCAGCATATGAATATGAAGGGCGAACACAGTTCAGCCCGTAACAGCACCCCAATCTGGATGAGCCTGCAGAAAGAGAATTGCTGAACAAAGGCAGGTGGGGATTTTTTAAAGAAAGAGAAGCAGAGAGGGTGAGCTATGAGTGGAGATGATGGAGTTCATTGCACACAAGCTTGCAAATCTACCCAAACCCCGTGTCATGCTGACCTCACGTCCCGCACATGCCCCACCATCTCACTGACAGCCTCTCCCCCAGCCTCTGGTCTGCCTGCCGCTCACCCTCCTTCCTGGAAGCATCTGGCACACTCCCACAGATGGCACTTCACAGCAGTTTCCAGGGCAGGGCTCCCAAGGGCAGGGGAGAGTCAATGAATGTGGGCTGCTGCAAACCCCAAATCTCTTTGACATCATGCGGTTTACCATTTTAAAATTCGTGTACCCTGATGATTCCAGTTCATAAAGTAGCAATGTTTATCAATGTAAAGAAACAAAATGTAAATATTAAATCAATTAAAGTTAATAATTAATGCAAACAATGTTTAAATCACTTGTCATCAGGTAAAATGGTCTCTCCAGGAAGATGGCCAAGTTGATTCGGCATCCTCATATGCCTCCTGATACAGCCCCACTTACACCCCTGGGCAACACATCAGTTAAAGAGGCATCCTGTAGACATCCGTTATAGTCAGGGGCAGGAAGGGAACAGGGCAGCCCACAGCAACTGCAGAGGAAGGACAATGCCGGCCAGGCTTTGGGGGAGATAGAGCAGCTGCCCTTTCCTTCACCCAGGCACACCCAGTTCACCACTCAAGACTCACTTTTCACTGATCCCTGGAAGGTGTTTAAGGACAATCTGCACATCACCCGTTTTGGGGAACTGCCCTGGTAGACACGCTGACCTATGTTTGCTAGTTCAGAACGAAGCAATCCTTTCTTCAAATCACTTCTTTCCTTTACCCCCGTAATTTCCCAACTCGTTCACTTGTGAAATTTATATAAAGAATAGGTTTATGGAAAGACACAGGTGAGTAAAACCTAATTCTGAACATGATCTTTTAATGTTGAAGTTTCGTTGTAAGGAGTGTTTGCTCCTGTACCATAAACCTTCGGGCATCCATCATCTCCTGGTTCTTCCCCAGCAACAACGAGGTGAATGTTATGTCATATAAAATACGAGGTGCTCTGATTAGATGGATCTACATGTTTTAGAAGGACTGGTTTTAATGTTCAGTGTCACTTTTCCTGTATCTGGGACTCCTATCTTCCCAGGGACTGACCCTTCTCTTCCCTCCTTCCCCCCTACTTTGGCATTGCTCCAAGTCCCACCGGGGCATGTGAGCTAGACTAATTATCTCAACTCTCCAGAGGCAAGATTGGAGAGCAATAAGAATACGAAATAATTTTAATTTTTTAGAATGTCAAATCGAATTCTTCTTTAGCGAGGTTATTTTGATGAAAGTAATAAATATCTGAAAGTATTCATCAGTTCATAAGCTTAATTCCTTGAGAGTATCCCTCCAACAAAGAGAGGAAAGGAAAAAAAGAAAGACACCCAGTACATCAATTTTTTTAGATGGAATTCAATGACGTTTGGGTGTAAAAAGTTCAAGCTTTCCAGAATATTACATTATTCTCACTTCATTCTATGAGAGCAATATTTTTGTTTGTTTTCTTGTACCTAAACTGATCTTGGGGGCGGGGGGTGCCTGGGAGGCTCAGTCTGTTAAGCCTCTGCCTTCCACTCAGGTCATGATCTCAGGGTCCTGGGATCAAGCCCCACCTGTGCTCCCTGCTCAGAGAGGAGTCCGTTTCTCCCTCTCCCTCTGCCACCCACCCACCCCCACCACCACCCCTGCGTGTGGGTGCGTGCACTCTCTTCCTCTCAGATAAATAAAACCTTTAAACTTATCTTGGGAATTTAGTTTGAAATAGTGACTTTCTCATTTTATCTTATGGCTTTATAGACCATTGCCAAAACTCTCAAGATAGTGTGCGAAGTGTTATCATCTGACCATGACAGTGGACCTCCCCGGATCCCATTTAGCACCTTCCAGTTTCTCTACACATATATTGCCGAGGTGGACGGGGAGATCTCTGCCTCGCATGTCAGCCGAATGCTGAACTACATTGAACAGGAAGTGTAAGTAAACTTTTACCCATCAGAGGGGAAAGAATACGGGGAAAACAAACCTAGCAGGCCATGATATAGTGAGGTTACTATATTATACTGCTCTGGGGACAGAGAAATGTTATGAAGAACAAGAACTAAGGACCCGAAAGAGAAGAGGAAAGGGCAGGGAAGAATGATGTAGGACAGTGATTCTGGTGATGAGTTGGAAATGCTAGTTCTCAGGCTGCCACCTGAAAATACCCAGTCACAAACTCAGGGGCGGGACCCAGGCATCTGCGTCTTAGCAGGCCCTTCAGGTGACTGAGTCACGCTCAGGTTTACCTAGTAGGGTAGGAGTGGGGGAGGAGGAGCAGGCTGCCGAGGTCAGAGAAAAAGAGGGCATTGAGGGCAGGAGCCACACAGAATTCATTTGGAAAGAGAGAGTTAATATACTGTCTTTGATTGTTCAACGAACTAACCCTGGATATGTATTTTTCGCAAACAGAATTGGTCCTGATGGTTTAATCAAAGTCAACGACTTTACCCAAAACCCCAGGGTTCGGCTGGAGTAAAAGCACAGTTTTGGCCATTTTAAAGGAAGATAACAGAGTTGATTGTGCTTCAGAATGACTGAACCCCACGCACCATCTAATGTCAATTTTCTTGTACAACTGGTCCACACCAATAAACAATTAGGCAAACGTATGAACTCAGAAATGTGTGGAATTAAGATGTAAAATTGTTGGAACAAAACACCTACATGAACAGAAGATGCATATCCTTCCCACATGGACACTGAGTGAGAGTGGCTAACCAAGCATGGGTAGAAAATGTGTCTCGAGTCAAAGCCAGGCTGTCATTTTCACAGGGAGCATGTTAACCAGACACAGTTTTGATGTTTTGTGATTATGAAGGATCTTCTACATAGTCAATCCACATTTTTACCAGTTTGGCTCTCCATTTGTT
>CM052898.1:131485011-131555371 GCA_028534135.1 Potos flavus
CGTGGGGGGCAGGGAGGGAAAAAATGAAACAAGATGGGCCTGGGGAGGGAGAAAAATCGTAAGAGACTCTTAATCTCAGGAAACAAACTGAGGGTTGCTGGGAGGTGGGGGGAGAGGGATAGGGTGGCTGGGTTATGGACATTGGGGAGGGTATGTGCTATAGTGAGTGCTGTGAAATGTGTAAGCCTGATGATTCACAGACCTGTACCCCTGAAGCAAATAATACATTATATGTAAATGTAAAATAAATAAAACAAATAAATAAATGCATAAAAAAGAAAGACGTACAATAAAAACTTCAAAACAATGATAAAAGAAATTAAAGACATAAATAAATGCAAACATATCACATGTTCGTGGATTGAAATACTTAATATTGTTAAGATATCAATATTATCCAAAGAGTTTTACAGCTTAATCCCTATCATAATCCCAGGGACAGTTTTTGCAGAAATAGAAAAATCTTCCTAAAATTTATATGGAATCTCAAGGGACCCTGAATAACCAATACTATCTTGAAAGAGAACAAAAAAGCTGGATGATTCACATTTCCTGATTTCAAATTTATTACAAAGCTACTGTAATAAAGACAGTGTGGTACTGAGATAATGGCAAATATACAGACCAATGAATTGATAGTCCAGAAATAAACCCTCACATATATTGTCAAATTATTTTTGACAATGGACCATTCAATGGAGAAAGGACAGTTTCCTGAGCAAAGAATGCTGGGAAAATTGGATAGCTACGTGCAAAAAAATGAAGTTGGAGCCTTACCTGACAGCATACTCAAAAATGAACTAAAAAATAGATCAAAGATCTAAATATAAGACTTGAAACTATAGAAATCTTGGAAGAACACCTAAGGCAAAAGTTTCATGACATTGGCTTTGCCATTGATTTCTTAGAATTGACACTAAAGACACAGGCAATAAAAGAAAATGGACAAACTGAAAACTTCATGAAAATAAGTTTTGTACATCAAAAGACAATATCGAGAGAGTAAAAAGGCAATCCACAGAATAGGAGAAAATATTTGCAAATCATATGTTTGATAAGATATTCATATCCAGAATATATAGAAAACTCCAGAACTCATCAGCAAAACTACAAACAACCCAATTAAAAAATGGGCAAAGGATTGTTGGTGGGAATGCAAACTGGTGCAGCCACTCTGGAGAATAGTATGGAGGTTCCTCAAAAAGTTAAAAATAGAACCACCCTACAACCCAGGAATAGCACTACTAGGTATTTACCCAAAGAATACAAACATTGTGATCTGAGGGGGCACCTGTCCCTCGATGTTTTTTTTAATTTCTTTTTTAAAGATTATTTATTTAGTTGAGAGAGAGAGAGCACAAGCATGTGGAGGGGTGGGAGGAGGGAGAATCAGACTCCCCATGAGCAGGGAGCCTGAGGCAGGGCTTGATCCCAGGACGCTGGGATCATGACCTGGGCAGAAGGCAGATGCTTAACTGATTGAGCCACCCAAGTGCCCCTGCACCCTGATGTTTACAGCAGTATTTTTTTTTTTAAAGATTTTATTTATTTATTTGACAGAGAGAGAGAGATTACAAGTAGGCAGAGAGGCAGGCAGAAAGAGAGGGGGAAGCAGGCTCCCCACTGAACAGAGAGCCTAACGCGGGGCTCAATCCCAGGACCCTGAGAGCGTGACCTGAGTTGAAGGCAGAGGCTTTAATCACTGAGTCACCCAGGCCCCCCTGTTTACAGCAGTATTATCAACAATAGCCAAACTATGGAAAAAGCCCAAATGTCCATTGACTGATGAATGGGTAAAGGAGATGTGGTAAAGGAGATATATATATATATATATATATATATATATATATATATATATATATACACACACACACACACACAATGGAATATGACTCAGCCATCAAAAAGAATGAAATTTTGCCATTTGCAACAATGTGGATAGAGCTCAAGTGTATTATGCTAAGCAAAATAAGTCATTCAGAGAAAGACAAATACGATACGATCTCACTCATATGTGGGATTTAAGAAAGAAAACAGATGAACATATGGGAAGGGGGGAAAGGAGAGAGGAAAACAAACCATAAGAGACTCTTAACAATAGAGAACAAACTGAGGGTTGATGGAGGGATGTGGGTGGGAGATGGCATAGATGGGTGATGGGTATTAAAGCAGGCACTTGTGATGAGCACTGGGTGTTGTATGTAAGTGATGAATCACTGAATTCTACTCCAGAAATCAATATTGCACCACATGTTAACTAAAATTTAAATTTAAAAAATGGACAAAGGACTTGAATAGACATTTCTCCAAAGAAGATACCAAATGACCAATAAGCACATGAAAAGATATTCAACATTACTAATCATTGGGGGAATGCAAATCAAAATTACAATAAGCTACCACCTCACACCCACTAGGATGGCTACTATCAAAAACAAACAACAACAACAACAACAGAAACAAATGGAAAATAAGTGTTAGGGAGAATGTGGAGAAATTGGAACTCTATCACTATTCGTGGGAATATAAAATGATATAGCCACGTGGAAAAGAGTATGGTAGTTCCTCAAAAAATTAAAAATATAATTACCATATGATGTAGCAATTCTGAGTATACACCCCTCGCAATTGAAAGCGGGGTCTGGCAGAGAGAATGGTATATCCATGTTCACAGCAACAATATTTACAATAGCTAAAATGTGGAAGCAACTTAAATGTCCATCAACAAACAGATAAACAAATGTGGTATATACATACAATGAAATATTAAAAAGAATGGGAATTTTGACATATGTTGTAAGATGGATGAACTTTGGAACACAAGTGAAATAAGCCAGTCACAAAGGATAAATATTGTATGATCTTGTCTTTTTTTAAGGTTTTATTTATTTGACAGAGAGAGAGCACAATAGGGAGTGGCAGGCAGAGGGAGAGGGAGAAGCAGTGGGCTTGAGGCTCCATCCCAGGACTCAATCCCGGGACTCCACCCCAGGACTGGGGGAACAGGGCCTGAGTCCAAGGTAGATGCTTAACCAACTGAGCCATCCAGGCGCCCCTGTATGAATCTGTTTATATGAGGTACTTAATCAAAATCATAGAGACAGGATGTAGAATAGTGGTTGTCAGGGGCTTCCTGGGAGGGTGGAATGGGGAGCTGTTTAATGGGTATGCAGTTTGACTTTCATAAGATGGAAATAGTTCTGGAGATGACGGTGGTGATGGTTGCATAACATTATGAATGTATTTAGCACCACTGAATTGTGCACTTAAAAACGGCTAAGATGTATATTTTATATTTTGTGTATCTTACCACAGTAAAACAAAGTTGAGAAAACAAAGACAAAAAACACTGGATGTTATAACCTTAAAAACTAAAAAAAGAGGGGAAAAAAGGAAAAATCAAAAAGCACACAAACAAGAACACGGGGAGGAGCATAAAATTCCAAGCAGTAGGAAAATGTTACATCAGGCAGCCAGTTTGTAATTGTAAATTACTGAGAAGCCATGTTGATATTAAAACTCTCATGTTACAATAATATGCATCATATCATATTGTTTTAATATACTTAAACATATATACACAGTTCAGAAAAATCTAGAATGGAATGCACCAAACTGCCGAGAGTGGTACTCTCTGGGATTATGAGTGATTTTTCAGTTCTTATCTATATTTTCTAAAATAAGCATGTATTAAGAAAAATCATTATAAGTTTCTAAAAATCAAGTCAACTTAAGGAAAAAACTTTGTAATCTCAAGTAACTATGCTAAACACTAATTCAATACAAAGCTAAATTTATTAAATACCTCGTTTCCCCAAACCAGTATGCTTTTAGTTTTTGGATTTTTATTTTAATTGTAACTGTCTTTCAGAACGTAGCTCTTCTTCCCATTAAAAATGTAATCAGTTGGGTTATTTAATTTCTCCCCAATTTGATTTAAAACATTAACCCAAAGCTCAATGTCTTAAACACCAAAGATTAATTCCCATTAAAAACTGTGAAGCGTGCTAATATAGGTACATTGAGTCATTCTTCATTAACAGTAATTACCTCGCTTGGAGAGTAAACAACTATGCATGGAAGTAAAACAAAAATCCCAACTAACGAGCACCATTCTGAGGTCAAGGGCTACAGCAAATAATTTTGAAATTGCCATCAGAATTACGCAAAGATAACCAGACAGAGGGTTTTTATTTATTTATTTTTGTGTGTGTTATGTTAGTCACCTACAATACATCATTAGTTTTTGATGTAGTGTTCCAGGATTCATTGATTTTTATTGACTATCAAAAAGTCATTCAAAATGGCACACAAAACACAGAGCAGAACCAATTCCTTTTCAAACCTATCCGCCCTCTCCCTCAGTCCCTTCTTCTGGCCCTGGCGAGTCCTTGTGGCCACTTCCCCTAGGTCATTCAGGGCAGCGCTCCTGCACCAGAAGCCCTCCCAACAAGGGCAGTGAACTCAGTTCTTTCAGATGTTCTGGAGCCGGGCTCCTCAGCCTAGCGCTCCCACTCCGCGCCCCTTCCGGCAGGCCCCGCCCCCGCCTCCTCGCCCCGCCAAGCCCGGGGCCGCTCCCGCCCCGGCCCGCCCCCCAGCCTGGCCCGACCTGGCCCCGCCCTGCCCCTTTCGCGTTCTGTGGGCTTCTCCCACACTCCCGGCCTGTGTGTGACGAGCCGGCGGCTGGGAGGGGTCTATTGCGCACGCCCAGAGCGCTGTGCTGGGACTATGGGAGAGGCCACCGCTGCACTCCCCAAACTATGAGGCGCGGCATTCGGCGGGCTCCTTTCCGGAAGCGGAAGCTTGGGGGGCGGGCCAAGGGGGCCGGGAGTCCGCGGCGGTTAATTCCTTTTATCGGGCGGTTTTACTTCCCTCCGTCTGGGCTTCTCTGAGGCTGCGAGAGATGGTCAGGTCCGGATCTCGATCGGGCCAGGTGAGGGCTGCGGACCTGAGGCGTCCACCATACGGGTAGAGAGGGATTGAGGGGGTTCTGGTGCCGGGAAAAGTGCAAATTCTGAACAAAAGTAAAAACAAAGACTATACGGCGGCGTTAAAAATGCTGAGAAAGGGGAGTTGGGGGGACACCCAATCTTAACATCCTAACACAGCCGCTCTGTCCATAGACGTATCTTCTGTTTTAATCGTAGCAGTCCAGAGTGCTGGCTTTGGTGTGGGGCGGGTGTTCGAGTCCAGCCTCCGCCCTGGGTGGGGTGACTTAACCCGTCCAAGGCTCAGTACGTTGTCGCATCAAATCCAGGTTCTCCGCTTTGCCACCTAGTGCCGATATTAGCTGGCCCTCCGTCACAATTGCTGGTATTTTACTAGTAGTAAAAACAAACATCTCCCAATGAGTGCCCCCGCCTTCAGCCTTACCTTTCTCAAATGCACGCCCCTCGTTGTAACTAAATGATTCACTTTTCTGCTTAAAATCGACACGAACACTTCGGTTTCAAGGTAAAAATCTCGGTTCTTTGGCCTGTCAGCATAACCATTTTTTGATCCAACCAGTGCATTCCTTACCAGCCAAACCCCGCCTCCATTCCAGAAGTATCCAGCACTGTTCACGTGTTTGTTCTGCAGTGTTCTGGATGCCCCGTGCCCCCTCATGCTTCCATGTCTTTGCACTTTCTTTTCTGTCCTGCCTCGAATATCCTTCTGTTTCTGGTACTTCCACTCTCCCATCTCCTCCTCAGCTCAAGGGCCGCTTATAGAAGGCTTGCCTAGCACCCTTACATCCCCGTTGTTTGGGTTCTCCTTGCCGCCCTTTTCGTGCTTGGTGCTAACCATAATCAAACTGCTTTTCAGGCTAGAGGCGTTGCCAATCTACCTCCCTTACTACACAACTTATCTCTATATCCCCAAGGCTTAGGACAGCACCTGACATATAGTAGATTTTTAGGTAATGAATCAGCTATTTCTCACAGAGACTCACTACCTAGAGTGATCTTACTCCTCTTTAAATATATCCACCTCTCTCTCTGTTTTTTTAATCTCCCTTCATTTATCAACTCACCTATAATGCTATCTTCCTCATTAATGTGAATCTTGCACTTTTTTTCAAGACCTGGCTCAAGACTTTCTTCATGAGTACTGTCTGACCATCCTCACCTTTATAGATCTTTCTCTTACATTGAGTGAACTCAGAGTATGTGCAGTCAGAAAGAGGGGGTGGGAAACATGGTTTTTGTAATCATGGTCACCTACAGATTCAAATTCCAATTCTGCCACTACTGTGGTAGTGATGTTAGGCAAAGTACTTTTTACTTTTCTAAGCTTCCTTTCCTTTAGCTATAAAATAGGTGTAAATAGGTATCGTTCTGCCTCAAAGAATTGGGGAGATTAAATGAGAGAAATTGGTAAAAACATCTGTTTCACTCTTGGCATAAATGTGCGACAAAATTTGGTCCCCTTAAAAACTTTACAACCGTCTTAATGATAAAAATAAGAGAACATTTAGGTAGCACTTGTGTGACAGATGCTACTGTTAAGTATTTTTACATAATACACAAAATTCATTTAATATTCATAATAGCCTTATGAGGTAGATAATATCATCTCCATTTTATAGATGAGGAAATTGAGGGATGAAGAGTTCAAATAATTTTCCTACAGTTATAAACTCTTTAGCAGTGCAGCAGGATTCAGACCCACAAAGCTGGTGCCAGAGTCCATTCTTTTATACATTACACTATATTTAATCAGATGTATGACTGTGAGCAAGCCTCCTTTCTGAAATTTAGGTTCCTACTTCACAGAAATAAATCATGGGGTGTGGATTAAATGGAAATGAAAGACTTTGGGATACTCTAAAATATTCTACAAATGTACTTTTATCTTGTACTTGTTGTAGGAGATACAACTTCTAAGAAATGCTTATATTTTTCTCAAATAGCAAAGAAAAATAGTTTAATGATAATACCCAGTGGAAGTAAATGTAAGATAAAGCAAAATGATTGTCTCATGCGTTGTGATTTGGGGCACTCATTTTGGAGAGTATTTTTGTAATTTGTATCAAGGACTATTAAATGAATAATGCCCTTTCACCGAATAAATAAGCTTTTAATCCTGACTACGAAAAGGCTTTTTTTCTGTATTTTGGGGTTTATCTCAGGCTTGTTTTTCAATTGTGAAAAATATGAAGCAAACCAAGGACATGTTATGTTACTTCCTCTCAAGGAAATACTTGGTGCTTGGTGCTAACCATAATCAAACTGCTTTTCAGGCTAGAGGCATTGCCAATCTGTCTACCTCCCTTACTACACAATTTATCTCTATATCCTCAAGGCTTAGGACAGCCTTAAAAAATTAAAGGGCTAATATGGAAACATTTAAAAATAAAATCATAAGATTTACTTTTTTGTAACTACCTAGTCGTGACTAAGTAAATAATACATATGAAAAAAGATTGGAAGTCCCAGTAGGAATATCTAGTGCCTAGATCTTGGTTTCTAAATATCATTGTCCACTAAAAGGACCCACAGCTTCATGGGGGAATGATCAACTCCACAGCTGAAGCAGGAAAATTAGAAGATGAGCCGGATAAATCAAAATAAAAAGCATCTACAGAGTAAAGGAAACAACAGAGTGAAAAGGCAACTTACATGGAGTGGGGAAAAAAGATCTGTAAACCCTCTGTCTATTAAAGGGTATATCCAGTGTATATCAGGAACTCCTACAACTCAATAGCAAAAAACTAAATAACGTGATTAAAAAATGAGCAAAGGACTTGAATAGACATTTCTCCGAAGAAGATGTATAAAAGGCCAGTAAGCACATGAAAAGATTTCAACATTACTAGTCATTAGGGAAATGCAAATCAAAACCACAAGGGGGTAACACGTCACACCTTTTAGAATGGCAGTTCTCATTGGCAATGATGTGGAGAAATTGGAACCTTTATAAACTGTTGGCGAAAATATAAAATGGTGCAGCTGCAATAAAAACTAGTATGACGGTTCCTCAAAAAGTTAAAAATACACCTCATATGATCCAGAAATTCTACTCCGGGGTTTTTATACAAAAGAATACAATCTTAAAGAGATATTTGCACTTCTGTGTTCATTGCAGCATTATTCACAGTAGCCAAGATGTGGAAGCAACCTAAATGTTTATTGATAGATGAATGGATGAAAAAAAAAGTGCTATATATGAAATATTATTCAGCCTTAGAAAAGAAAAATCCTGCCATATACAACATGGATGAATCTTGAGGATATTATACTAAGTGAAATAAGACAGTCAAAACGACAGATACTGGGGCGCCTGGGTGGCTCAGTGGGTTAAGGCTCTGCTTTGGCTCAGGTCATGATCTCAGGGTTCTGGGATCAAGCCCTGCATTGGGCTCTCTGCTCAGTGGGGAGCCTGGTACCCCCTCCCCCTGCCTGCCTCTCTACCTACTTGTGATCTCTCTCTCTCTCTCTCTCTGTCAAATAAATAAATAAATAAATAAAATCTTAAAAATAAAAGAGGGGACAGATACTGCATTATTCCACTTATATAAGGGATCTAAGATAGTCACAATCATAGAAGCAGAGAGCAGAATAGTAGATGCCAGAGCCTGGAGGCGGGGGGAATTGGGGAGTTGCTATTTAACAGGTATAAAGTTTCAGTTATGTGAGAAATAAGTTCTAGAGATCTGCTCTACAACATCATGCCTGTAGTTAACGATATGGTATTATGCACTTAAAAATTTGTGAAGAAAGATCTCATGTTAAGTGTTCTTACTACAATGAAAAAAAAAAAAACAAAATCAAAGGACGAGCCCAGAGCACCTTGTTGCAGGAAGTAAGGAATTACTCAAAAAGTAATGGGGACATATTAAAATGATATAAGAGCCAGTTTGAAAAGACTACCACTGGCAGAATCTGGGACAATTGGAGCATCAAAATATTTTAAATAATGATGATAATGGATCATAACCCATTGAATAAAATAAGAATCAATGAGTCCATACTAACAATGAAGGAAAAGTGCTTACCTAGAGTTGAACACCAACTAATAAATGTAGAAGGAATGATGTAAGTTAGACAAGTCACCATTTCACAAACAAATGGATTAAGGCAAGAATCATCAATGAGTGCTAAAACTACTGGGCGAAAGTCTAATAAATGAGAATGCTGCATAATCGCAAAGTATCTGCCCATTAAATGCTTAATACAAAGGTAAAAATAGTAACCTCACAGTGAAAAACCTGGCAGACACCATCTTAAATAACAGAGTTTACATCACCAGGAATGGGACAAACCGATACCATGTGCTTACTCATATTACGACAGACAAAACTTCCCTTTTGTGGGATTTCTGCCAAAAAATGTTCAACCTGAATCTAATCATGAGGGAAAATCAGACAAGTCTAAATGTCTGGAGGGACATTCTGTAACATAATTGGTTTGGACTCTTTAAGTATGTGAAACTTGTAAAAGACAATGAGTGATAACCCAAGGAACTATTCCAGATTAAAGGAGACTAATGAGGTGTGACAGTTCAATGCAACATACGATCCTGCATTGCAGATGGATCAACATTATTTTCTATAAAGGACAGTATTGTAATGATCGGCAGGATGTGAATAAGGTCTGTAGTTTATAATACAGTATCAATGTTAATTTCCTGGTTTTGATAATTATACTGTGGTTATATAAGAGACCTTGTTCTTGGGAAATATTTAGGAATAAATATTTTATATCATACCTTCAACTTATCCTGAAATAGTTCAGAAAACAATAATACTGTTTGTATATATTTTTTGTATTGTATATATTGTGTTACTATATATATTTTGAGAGAACATGGCAGATATAGTGAAATATCAACAGTTGGGGAATCTGGGTAAAGTGTATACAGAAATTCTTTGTACTGTTATTTCAAAATAAAAATTACCAAAAAAAGCTTTGATGGAAATGTGCCATTATGATAGTTACTGTTGCAGGGTGCTTTTATCCTGGGTAATTTTCGTTACCTGGTTTTCTGTAATATAACCTCATGTATGTTTTTTGAAGAAATATCATGTAATCCTACAATTATGCCATATGTTGACCTGTGTATACTTAAAAAAATTTTTTTGAAATATAATAATTGTGGTAGTTATTTTTGGACTTGGTCCAAAATATTGCAGCATCATGGTTTGGAATTATGTTATGATTCTTCCCAGAACACCAACGTACATATGTACCAAAGGGCAAAACCCTAAGTGTGTAATGCAGGGACCAGCAGAGCAATGCTACATAGGGTCTTATTTTCTACAGTGTTAGGTCTCATTGCTGGCCTTATGACCCCATCATATCCCAGGTTACCTCAAAGAGAAGTATAACTGTATTCACTCAATTTTTAAAATGTGTTCTCAGTTGCATATAACTACAGATAGTTTAATAGTTACTGCCCAAAACTTTCTTGGGATATGAAAAACCATAAATGTAACTGCCAACAGTGACTACTTCTGAAGGATGAAATGAGGGAGTGAGTAGAGAATTTAACTCATCTTTTAAAAATTATATTTAGGGACACCTGGGTGGCTCAGTTTGTTAAGCATCTGCCTTCGGCTCAGGTCATGATCCCAGGGTCCTGGGATCGAGTCCCACATCGAGCTCCTTGCTAAGAAGGGAGCCTGCTCTCCCTCTGCCTGCCGCTCCCCCTGCTTGTGCTCTCACTCTCTCTGGCAAATAAATAAATAAAATCTTTTAAAAACTATATTTTAAATAGAGATTATAGTTACCATGGAAAGTTTCCCTTCTTGCGCTGTCCCCCAGATTCTCAGTTTCCCTCCCCAGAGGCAAACACAATGAACTTTTACTTGCCTAACTTTGAAGATATTGGATGCGTTACATATATTCACGTTAAAGCAAGTGCATTTTTTTCTTTCTTGTACACAAAAGGTAGCCCACTTATTTTACTTTTAAGAATTAATAATAATAATAAAATAATTAATAATAATAATTTAAAATTATTAATATTTAAAAATAATAAAATTGTTTTTAAAAATGCTGTTACATGAGTTTGAAAAGGAAGTAAGAGAATGAGTTGTAGATAAAAAGTTTTCATTGGCTGGTCTTGTCAGACATTCTAAATAATGTGGATAAATAGAATCAGAGCTATGAACTCTGTGATATATGTTGAATTAACTTTATGTTTTGAAGACTGGGGAATGTGGAACATGTTCAGAGATTGAGTATAGTCCAAACTTACTGTAGTAGATAATTCTGGTTAAAATAATAGCTCAGCTTCATTTTCAGCTTACACAGACTTAAGAAACAAATATATGTGATGTTTGCTTGACATTTTATGTGAAACAATTTATTAATAAGTTCAATCGTAATGGATTTATAGGATATATTACATTTATTAAAAAATTAATAACATGCTATATACATCAAATGGAATATTGTTCAGCCTTGGAAAGAATGGAAATTTTGACACTTGCTATAAGATATTAGGCGAAGTGAAATAAACTAGTCACAAAAGGAAAAATACTGTATGATTCCACTTATATGAGCTTCCTAGAGTAGTCAAATTCATAGAGACAGAAATTAGAGGGGTGGTTGCCTGGGGCTGGGGGCAGGAGTGGGTGGGAAGTTAATGTTTAATGGATACAGAATTTCAGTTTGGCAAGATGAGAAGATTCTGGAGATGGAGTATAGTGTTGGTTGCACAGTGTGAATGTATTTAATGCCATGGAACTGTACATTAAGAAATGGCTACAATGGTAAATTTTATGTCATGTTTTTACCACAAAAATAAAGGAAACAACATTTCAGGTTTTGTCAAGACAGCCTACTAAGAATGTAATAGAACGATATTTGTATATCTACTATAATATAATGCATTATATCATAGGTGTTATCTTCAGGAAAACACACTGGACCTGCTAAATTAACAAATGGAAAGAAAGGGTAAGTACTTAAAGAAGTTTACAACTTCAGAAAATCTCAAGAAACTTTTCAGGTGTTTGGACAGCACTAAATTTTGCCTACCCCAGAAAACTAGATGGGTCTCTACCTTCACAAACTCTGGGGAGGAACCTTCCATATCTACTCATGTTGATCATTTTAGTATTTAACAGTTCTTATAATCATTATAAAGTCCTATATAAATCCATTTTATGGACAAGCTGTCTTATCCATCCTTTGCTAGGAAGAAAATGACTACTTATTAATATATTTTGGAAAAAATTTTTGTAGTATTTGTGAAAATATTAATGAACTTATTTTCTAGGACCAATTTAAGAAAGATACCACATTTTAATGCAGATTCTGGCTATGCTATCCATTCTGATTCAGAAAGTCAGGTAAGATTAAACTGAATAGATACAATATATACTATTTTGATTAATCTTCAGGTAAAAACTAAGAAGTGGGAATAAAAATTCAGAGGTAAAGTTTGGAAGGCTTTTCGCTTTAAAATATGTTTTCTGCCAATAATAAATTGATTCTGAAAAAAGAAATTTTAAAACTACATAATTTGTTGGTTTGGTTTTTTTCCCCCTGCACTAAAATTTTGTCTATGCATTTCTAAATGACTTTCTCCTTACAGACTGAAACTGTACGAGGGCTTGATGGTTGTGCTTCTTTGCTGCGGGATATCTTGAGAAATGAAGATTCAGGTTTTTTAATTTTTTAAATACCTCTTTGCTAATCACCTTTTCTCAAATAATTCTCTTAATGTAAATGAATTTTTGTTTTAATTATTAATAGGTTCAGAAACAGCGTATTCAGAATATAGATATAATCCCAGATCCTTAGAAGGCAAAAGATTTGGAGCTAAAAAGAAAGGACATGAAAAACATGTTCATTCAGGAGTCCGGAAGGAAATTTGTAAGTATTTTTTCTCTTATTTATTTAAATATGATCTTTGGGGCTCTTGGCTGACTCAGTCCGTGGAGCGTGTGACTCTTGATCTTGGAGTTGTGAGTTTGAGCCCCATGTGGGGTGTAGAGATTGCTTTAAAAATAAATAAAATCTTAAAAATATATATAATCTTTAATTCTGAGGGTTTTAATAAATTATTGGGAGTATGCAGTTGGTTTTTCATTTTAATAATATGTGGTTATTCAGGTGTGTATGTGTGTGCTTATGCTTCTCTATCTCTAGTCCACTTCTAACTGTGTAGTTACTTTGTTTACCATCACTTCCCCAAGAAGAAAAGTGGAAAAAGTGACTGACCGGGTTTTGTAGAAGAAAAGGTTCAAACTCAGAATGACATTTAGGAGGTATATATGGAGTTATCTTTGTTCTCCTTGCCACTTAATTCGATAAATAACCACAAATTGGTTGTTTCATGTGCATACTTAGAGATACTAATTGTTCTAAAGTCATTTTATGTGTATATATTGTAAGTAGGTTTATTACTCAACTTTAAATGCCAGGTTAAGATTTTGTCTGAGGCCCAATGTGTAGATTAAGTACACTTTTATTCTTGTTCTCAAAGCTCTGATTTTTTTTTTTTAATGGTCCAAGTATCAAAATTGTTACAGAGTATCCTGTCTTTCTTACTCTGTTTTCCCCTGACAGCATGAGTTGGACAAGGAGTAAGGTCAAAGAGTTTTATTGGATTTTAGAAATAACATCCTTAAAGGGGGGGTCTTGTAACTGAAGGAGAGATTTTGCAAATACCATTTAATAGAGATTTTAAAGATGTGGTGTAGATAATTTTTGACTGGAGAACATACACAATTCATTAACTACTTTTAAAAGAGAATTTGAGGTGATTTTCTTTAGGAAGTGATAGCGGTAAAGCCCTTCTATAAAGTATATGATAAATCGAGCTATTTCTGAGAGTCTTTTTCTTCCCTAAGAAATAAGGTAAAAGTTTTTGAAGAATTATATTTCAAGAATTTGTTTTCCCTTCTTCCTTATTAGTATCTTCAGATAGTAAGAAACATATACCTAATGAAGCTTCTGCTGGAAGTGAGAGAGCCTCATCAGATGTACCACAAAATTGGTCATTGCAAGATCATTATAGAATGTATTCACCCATAATATACCAAGCCCTCTGTGAACATGTGCAGACTCAAATGTCACTGATGAATAACTTGGCTTCAAAGAACAACTCTAATGGAATTCCTACTGTACCTTGCCATACCACATCTGATTCTGGTTAGTATGAATGATATTTTAAAAAGCATGAATATGAACTCTAATTAAGTTGCCTACTTATTGTAAAAGCAGTATGAGATGTGATAACTTTTTCTCCCTCTTACCTTTTAGATTCTCAGGCAACTCTACATTCTAGTTATGGCTTATCTACCTCCACCCCAGTCCAGTTACTTCAGCATCCATCCTGCCCTCCAGTGGTTCATTCTGTGGGTACAGTTTATACATTATACAAGTAATTATTTGCTTTGAGAAATCGTCACCTTAAGAGAGAAAATTGAATTTACTGATTGTAACATAATGCATTATTTTTTTCAAATCATTTTTCACTAGAAAAGTTTCACCCATTCATGAAGGACAATGGTAAGGGTGGGAAAGGGAGAAAGATCAGCAGAAAAAAGAAATTACCAATTAAACACATTTGCTGTTAACATATTGATAGACACCTTCCAATCACTTAATTCTCTGGTTTTGTTTTCTTATTTTTATTTAAGTTTGCTTTCCTTTAAAAATATAGTCATAAGGGCACCTGGGTGGCTCAGTTGGTTAAGCATCTGCCATGAGCCCAGGGTCCTGGGGTTGAGCCCCATGTCGGGCTTCCTGCTCAGTGGGGAGCCTGCTTCTCCCTTTCCCTCTGCAGCTCTCCCTGCTTGTGCTCTCTCTTTCTCTCTGTAAAATAAATAAATCTTAAAAATATATATATAGTCATAATTAAATTATACAGTTTTATATGCTACCTTTTTTACTTAGCATTTTATTGTAAACATGTTTCTCAATATATACCTTTTGTAAATTTTTAATATGTTAATACTCTAGTGGATATACTATAGTCCATGTAACTACTCCCCTATGGTAGGACATTTAATGTAAGTTACTTACATTTAAGTAAGTAACTACTATAACGTTTCTGTAAACATGTTTGTGCAAAAGCTTTTTGTATGTTTGAGCTTATTTTCTTGCAATGCAATTTCCCCAAAGTGGAAGTTTGTTTTAGTCCCAAGGTGGACTGATTTTTGATGCCCTTAAACCATGTGTGATATTGGCAAACAGTTTATTTTAGTCATGGCTTGATAATGTTCCCGTAATGTACAGTGAACTAATTAACAAGCTTTAAAAAACTAGAATATTGTATTCAGGAGAAATCCAGCTTACTCACTGGTAAGCTATAACTCCCATCTTGCAAAAGTTATTTTCTAATATTTCTGGTTTGAGTTTATTATAGTTAATGCCTACAAGTCAGTGCTCACATTTTTGAAGGCTTAACTTGTTTTTTTCTGTCTGTAGGAGGTTCAGACTGATGGCGACAACCAGTTTGCATCACAAAGTAAAACCGTTTCTGTGAACTGTACTGATGTTCTGCGGAATTCCTTTAGTACTGGTCTGGGAGTTCCATGTAGCCTGCCCAAAACGGATAAACCAACTCTTCCACCGTTTCAGCAGCTGGGCCTTGTTAATGGAATTCTGCCACAGCAAGGAGTTCCTAAGGAACCAGACCTACTAAAGTGTTTTCAAACATGCATGCATCTGTTGCATTCTCATCCAGACAGTCAGACTCGCCGTAGCCCCACTCTGTTGCCGTCGGGTTTCCTGTCCAATAATGAAGACAGGTGTGCCAAAGAACAAATCGGAGAAGTCACAAGTGAAGGAAAGGATTTAAACATACACATGCGAGATTCAAGAATAAAGGATGCGCAGAAGGCAAAAAATGTGAACCAGAGTGCTGAAAAAGCCAGAACTATAAAGTATCTGTTGGGAGAGCTCAAGGCCTTGCTAGCAGAGCAAGGTATGCGAGCACTTTTAAAATAATTTTCTGTAGCGTGGTGTTAATGCTAAATATCAGTGTCATATTATTTTGTCATCATTTGTATTTAGAATAATCAACATGGAGTTTGTGGTATTTTCCATAGAAATATATCTTGAGCTAATAAGGAAGTGAGTTCTGCCTATTTTATTGTTATTTTCTAGGTTCTGATCCCTCTTGTTTCCTGTGGGTTTAAGATGTACAAGAGAGTATCAAACAGTCTTTTACTTGCAAGTGTGTATTCATTCTACTTGATTCAAAAGGACCTTGAAAACATTCAACCAAAGAGAATTTGTAGCCATAACCTTTTAGGGGTTAGAAGAGCCCTAAAGATGATAAACTCCCTAGAATAGACTGGTAATTTTTCCTATTTTAAAAAGATGAAGGGATTTCCTTCCCATCATTTCTTTAATAACCAGTTTTTATAAGGTTTAACAAATCTGACTCTGAGAGGTAATCCACCCTTTTATTTTATTTTTATTTTTTTAAAGATTTTATTTATTTATTTGAGAGAGAGAGAGAGAAAGTGAGAGAAAGCATGAGAGGAGAGAAGGTCAGAGGGAGAAGCAGACTCCCCACGGAGCTGGGAGCCTGATGTGGGACTCGATCCTGGAACTCCAGGATCACGACCTGAGCCGAAGGCAGTTGCTTAACCAACTGAGCCACCCAGGCGCCCAATCTACACCTTTTAATGCCGTTTTCAGTTTACTTTTGTTTTTTTGTTTTTTTTTTTAATTAAATCAAGAACAATGTCTTAGGTAGAGTTATGAGATATTTGAGCCAAGTTGTATTCATTTGTTTTCATTATGTGTATATGCTAAATAATAGCTTTCACTTGGAGTGAGTTACAGATTTGTCATCTTAGAAACCAAGGTAATTGATTGTGGAAGCACTGACTGATTACCTAATATTTGTAGACTGACAAAAAGAAATTTGGAATCTTAAAATGTGTTATAGGAACATAGCACTATTAAAATCTCTATGTTTTCAGATCTTCAATTTATTGCTATTCTCTTAACCAAATACTTAATCATAGTAGCAATAGTAATAACAGTAACAATATTAAGTGTCATTTATTGAGTGTTTACCATGTGCCTGGCACTGTGCTGTTTTCTATGTATTATCTCATTTAATCCTCACAACAACCCCATGAGGTATGGTTATCTCCATTTAACCACTGAGAAATCTAGGCTTTAGGAAGTTAAGTAATTTGACTCAAGTTCCGTTGCTAGAAAATGATGGAGTCCAGATCTCTGCCTCCAATGCTTACGAGCAAAACTACTCTACAAAGGATTAATGGGGAACTTCTCAGTAGTTGTTCACAGATGTTTACTGTGTACATGTACTTTATTTACATCAGGGTGTTAAAACACCCATGGGATTGAGTAAAGTTTTGTAATTTAGAATATACTTTCTACCTCTTTTAGTTATAAGAGAGTAAATATTATAATTATTAAATGTTTTCAGTCCACAGAAAATTTGAATGGAAATGAAGGGGCAATTATAAAAGGACAAAAGATCTCAAATCCACCTTCTCCCTGTGTCTGTTTGCCACCTCCCAAACCATCCACTCCCTGCAATTAATAGCAAAAATGGTACTGCTTTTGATGTGGACACCAAATGAGGTGTGGCTGGTTGTTTTAAATCTACGTTATAAAATTAAATAATAAAACCTTATCAGAGTAGATTCTTCTTCAATATTTTGCCAAATTGAATCACCTAAAGTGCATTATTTGCTTATGCCAGGATCAAAGGTTGTGTTGTAAATGTTATTACTGTAATCCATTATAGGAAACCCTTCAGCAGTGATAGGCGTCTAATAGTCCTTTGGGAATGTGAGCTAGGAGACATGTCAGCTATCTTCCTACTAGACTCTTTAACTGAAAAAAATCACTACTAGTCCTATGAGAGAAGATTAATCTTTACTGAATTTAATTTCTTTAGAATTCTTTTGAATAAGCAAATGCAAGCAGCAGAAAAGAGGAGAATAGGATTTATAAATCACATTTATAAGTAATTAAGTTGTTTGTTTATAGCAAATATGTACATATCTGAAGACTTTTCTTTTTTAGTAATACACATGAATAATCTTATCATCTTAAATCTTAAAAACAATCTTAAAAACAATTTACAGTATTGTTATTACTTATTTCTTCTCCCTTTTTTAGAGGATTCAGAAATTCAGAGGTTGATTACAGAATTGGAGACGTGTATATCTCTGCTTCCCGCAATAAGTGGAAACACAAATATTCAAGTTGAAATAGCACTGGCCATGCAGCCACTAAGAAGTGAGAATGCTCAGTTGCGCAGGTACGAATCGGTCTTTGAATATTTTTGTCATATGCAGAGATGTCCTATGGCCAGAACAAAGGTGCAAAATAAGCTTTCTAGGACTCTGTAAGAAAAACAGATTTACTGTTTTACTGCATTTCTACTTTTACTTCTCCATTTCTAAGCATGGCCAGCGTTCTCTAACTCCTCTTCCGTTACTTCTGTTCGCTAGTATTTTCTTCCACTTCCTTGGCCTCCATGGTCCCTTGGTTGGTAGGGCATAGAGAGAAAAATGAAGTTCCTCAGGGCATTTGTCAGACTAGTCTGGGCTGTGCCATAGTAACACTCCAGAATCTCAGTGGCATAGCACGGCCAAAGTTTTTCTCTCCCTCATGCCAAGACCAACGTGGGTCGTCAAAGACCCTCTTTCATCCTATGGCTCAGGGTTTAAGTTCCCTCCATTTCATGAGGCCACTGTCTCATAAGACATGTTTTTTAGGGAAAAGAGAACATGGATCTGGCACACCAACTTTACACACCCCAGCCCAGAAGCAATAGTCTCACTTTTCCTTCTGTTTTGTAGGCTAAAATGAGGAATATGGCCCTGCCTAATGGAAAGATTTGGGGCATAGAATTTTCCCATACTACCCATACAGTCCGGGAGGAAAGGAGAATTTGATGGGGTGAGCACCAGTAGCCCCACCACATTCAGACATAGAAAAAAACTCATTTAAATTCTTAGATATTTTTTCTTTTGGCTATTTTAACTTACGTAGGAAATCATTTACACATTATTCGCAATATCCTAGCTTTGAATGTTTTAGTGATGGCCACCAAGGCCGCAACTGCAGGGTCTGTACTTTGCAGAGAATTAGAATACAGTGTCGGGGCTTCTGCAGCCCTGTAATGTGCATGCGCCCTGAGCGGGGATTATGGTTGTATGAGCTATAGACATTGTACCAGATAGGAACTACAAGGACCTACACAAACAGTTTCAAGAAATTGGAATGCAGTAAAATAGGATTCCTAGTTGGAGAGGAGCTCAAATTTATGGATCTGGAGATTGCAAAGGCATGACACTTAGTGAGATTTACTTGCTTAGGATTATTTCTCTAAAGGTCATTAGTCTCTAAGACACTATGATGTAAGATGGGATTGCTGGGTTTAAATTCTAATAATGCTGTCTTCAGTTCTGACTTATAATAGCATAAGTTTGTCAAAATAAAAAACAGGCATAAATATCTAATAGTAATGGTAATAGCTAATACTACTACTAACATTTATTGGATGTTTCTAATGTGCCAGCCTATGTCCTTTATATGCATCATCTCTTTAAATTGTCAGAATGACTCCATGAGGTAGGTATTATGTTATTCTCATTTATAGATGAGGATACCAAGGCGCACAGAGAGGTTATATGACTTATCCAAAGTCAGATATATAAAAAGATTTAAACTGGGTAGTTTGATTTTAGAGAACAAATTATCTTAATTTCTACATTGCTACAAAGCAATTCTGCATTGCTTGCTAGGAAGTAGAGTCTAACTTATTTATACTTCAAGACTTCAATATTTAAGTGTGTTTTGTAGAATAACAGACTGTATACTGTATACTATAAGCTCTTTGAAAGAAGCATGTTTTTAAAGGTATGACTGTCAATGAATTGGTTTCTTTAAATAAGCATACCAGAACTTAGTCTCAGCATATTATCTGTTTTAACGTGCCCATGGGAAGTATCAGTGGTTCTTGTTTATTTCCCTTCTTTAGAACATTTTAGAATTGTTTTGGGAGCTAATTTGTAAGCCACTCAAGAAAATGAGACTTACTACTTTATTGGTCCACTGCTTGTTTTAATTTTTTAAAAAGGTATTAGTTTGGGGTGCCTGGGTGGCTCCGTGGGTTAAAGCCTCTGCCTTCGGCTCAGGTCATGATCTCAGGGTCCTGGGATCGAGCCCCGCATCGGGCTCTCTGCTTAGCGAGGAGTCTGCTTCCTCCTCTCTCTCTGCCTGCCTCTCTGCCTACTTGTGATCTCTCTCCTTTCTGTCAAATAAATAAATAAAATCTTTAAAAAAAAAAAAAGTATTAGTCTGATGTCTATTAACCTTATTCTTCAGACTTGGCACCAGATCTTTTTGGCTCTATGTCCGTAGAGGACAAAGATTATATAGCATGCTATTCCCACTGTTTACTTGACCTTCTAAAAATGAAATGTCTGAAAAACAAAGAATTTGTCAATTTGTCTTTTTAGTAGAATGAGCTTTCCAGCAGAGGGGTAGGAATTTTTGTGCCTCTTTGATAACTTAATTTAGAAAGAATCATCTGTAATTTCCATTACAAATGAAAATTGGAACACACATGTTCATTCAAAAGTGTTTTTCAGCATTTTCAATCAAAAAAACATTTTTTCTTGTTTGGACATTTAGAAACTACATGTTTCTATTTAGCCAGAAAAGTGATCTTTCAGGACTTTCTTGGAGTTTATTGCCATCTTGTGGCTTAAAAAACAAGCCAGGTGCAATGTTTCTAAGGCATTTGGGCATTTTTGGCGTTTTGGGCTACACAATTTTTATTTGGGACTTCTGAAAAAAGGCTTAACATTTAGCCTTCGTGGTCCCTACCCCTGAAATGTCTCTAGTGCCCCATTCATTGTGACCACGAGCAGCCCTGACACATTCCCAAATTGCCTGCATGAGGGTTGGGAGGGGACTACTTCCAGTTGAGAACTACTGAGCTTGAGAGTTCCTTACTATTTATAGGGCAAGTTAGAATTCATGGCCACTTCCTGACTGTAGATTCAAATATGAGACCATTATATCCTCTTATAGAACAAAAAAAGAAATAGGAGTGAGAGGGAGGAGCCAGGGGTGGCATTCAGTCTTTTGGCTTAATCGTTTGACAGACGGTAACATAATTCTCCCAGATGGAAGCTACTGAAGGAAGAATATATTGTTTATTTGTTTATTTCATGTTATTTTTGAGATAGAAGATATAGGAGAACCAGCGAGTTAAAGTTTAGATGTGCCAAATTTGTCATTTAGACCATCTGGAAATATATATGGTGTAACTGGAGCACAGAACAAGATCCAGGGTAGAAATGCAGACTTGAGAGTTATTCACTAACCCCATTTTTATTGAGCTTTTACTATAGATTTGGCACTGTTGTAGGCACTGGAGACAATGGTGATTAAAAACAAGTGATTTGTTATCAGCGTATGCGGTAAATTCACCAGGAAGGTATAGAGTATGAACCCAGCCAAAGGTGAAGTGCTGGAGAATAACAGCTTATTAAGGAAAGAACACGGGAGCAGGAAGCTGTGAGAGAAACCCAAGGAGGAGCAAGTAGGGAAGTGGCAGGATAACTAGGAGAGAGAGATGTCACAAAAGCCATGGGAAAAAAGAATTTGTACGAGAGGTCTTTGCATAGCATTCAGAATAAACAAACTGACAAAAGAGATAAAAAAGCGTCAAGAATAAACATCACCAGATGAATTGCTCAAAGAAAACCCAAGAAAACTTAAACAATATTCCATAGTTTCAAGGAAATTAACGATAATAGAATCCTTAGAGGCAGGAGAAGGGAGAATGCTTAAAGGAGAAAAGACGGCAAAGGAGGAGAAAAGTGAATTAGATGAGCTCAGGAAAATAAAAGCAAAACATCTTAAAAAATGAAAACAAACATGAAGTCAGGGGTTTTTTATTCCATTAGGATACTTATTATATTCCATTAGAACCTGAGCAATATGAATGCTGATTTTGTTGTTTTGTTGCTTTCCCCCCCAAATTTTTGTTTCATTTGCCACTAAATTCATAGTTCAGTGTCTTCTACCAACTTTAGCTTATTCCTCTTCCCAAACCCTTTTTTAAAAAAATTTATTGATTTATTTTGTGATAAAATATATGACAAGTATTTATCTTTTTAACCATTTTGTAAGTATACACTTGAGGCACATTACTCTTATAATGCTGTGTTCCGATAACCACTGTCTATTCCCCAAAACTTTTTCATCCCAGCATAAACTCTGTACCCATTAAACAGTAATTCCCTCTCTTCCTTCCCCTTAGCTTCTGGTAACATCTGTTCTCTTTTCTATGTGAATTAGAGAAGGCTGAATTTTTGTCTCTTTTGTTTGCTGCGGTTATTTCCAGTGCATGGTGGATAAGGTTGAAGAAATAAAACAAAACAAAATAGAAAGAGAATAATTAAAAATTATTGTAAAGAAGATATATATGGAAGAGAAACAAAGGATGCAAAATTTGGCATAATGAGTGTTCCTGCTAAAGAGAACAGAACAATTGGATTAAAGACATTGTTAAAAGATATGTAAATAAAGGGAAATTTACTAAAAATCTGTGTCAGCAAATCAGTAAGGCATTCAGGATCCCAGGAAAACTATTAAAATGATCAACATCAAGACAGAAGCTAATAAAGTCAGCACATCTTAAGGACTAAATAAAATTAACTTTTATAGACGTTCGAAACAAAAGCAAATAATGTGTAAAGAGAAAAATATCAGGCTGATCTTAGCCTTTTCACAGGAATATTCATTGCCCAAAGATCATAGAACATTATTTACAAAGATCTAAGGGAAAGAAAGTATGCCCCAAGGATCTCATATGTGGCCCAGCAGTCCTTTTAGTGTAAAGGTATACTCTCAAGTGTGCAAGAACTTAGAAAATACAGCACCCTTGGATTCCTTTAGAAACAACAAAAAAATTCTTGAATGGCAAATTCTAATCAACCAAGAGATGAGTTCAAATAAAGGAGTGAATTAGAGATAAACATTGCATCTATACATAGAACTAAGACAACTGTGGGAATTAAGGTACAGAATAGAATTTGTTAGTTATCTTGACAATAAAAATTCCAAAATTAATGTTTTTATATCCTATTTCCTTTATTTAAGGTTATTTAGGAATACTATTTTATTAAGTAGAGAAATATTTGCCTAAAGTTCATTAGTTCTGATTTCAGTTTTTACTTTTCCTTTGGATAAAATCACATAATCCTAGATTCCATACATAATATTTTAAAATGGTATTTGTAATAGTATAAAAAATAGTACTTATAAAATATTTATAATATTATAAAATAGTATTTTTAATATTTGTAATATTATCTCTTTGGCTAATTTTTTCTCTCTGTATAGGCTTAAAAAATATCTGAATGATATTCAGCAAGTAGTGATTATTACTTATATTTAGTATTGTGCTGGAGGTTCTACCAGAACAATAAAGCAAGGAAAGGAAATAAAAGCCTTTTCAAGTACAGGCTGTCTTATTCACAAATGATATGATAGTCTTTGTAGAAAATCCTACAGAATCTACAAAAAAGCAACTAGAATTAATAAATGAGCTTAGCCGGGTTACAGGATATGAGATCAATAAACAAAAGGCAATTATATTTCTATATATTGGCAATGAACAAGTTGAAGTGAAGTTTAAAAACAATACTATTAATAGTAGCATCAAAAAATATGATCAATTTAGGGATAAATTTCATTAAAACTGTGTAAGACCTGTATACTGAAAACTATAAAACATTGCTGAGAGAAATTAAAGAAGACCTGTGTAAGTGAGAGATAAACTGGATGCATAGATTATAAGACTTATTATCATTAAGATGTTAGTTCTCCCCAAATCAGTCTATAGATTTTATGTAATTTTGGAGAAAACCCAGCATCTTTTTTTTTTTTCGCAGCATCTTTTTTTTAGAAAGATGATTCTAAAATTTATATGGAAATTCAAAGAATCTAAAATAGCCAAACCAAAACAACTTTGGGAAAGGAGAACAAAATTGGTACTATCCTATTTCAAGACATAAAGTTATAGTAATTAAGATAGTGTGGCAATGGTGTAAAGATAGATAGATATATAATTGAAACAGAATAGAGTTCAGAAGTAAACTCACATATAAAGGTAACTGATTTTTTAGGAGGGCCTCGGTGGCTCAGTAGGTTAAGCATCTGCCTTCAGCTTGGGTCATAATCTCAGGGGTCCTGGGTCTGGCTCCCTGCTCAGCAAGGAGCCTGCTTCTCCCTCTCCCTTGGCCTCTCTCTCTCTCAAATAAAATCTTAAAAAAATAATAAGAAGAAAATAAAGGTAACTGATTTTTGACAAAGATGCTAATAAGGAAATACAATGGGGGAAAGAATGATCTTTTCACTAAATAGTACTGGAACAATTGGAGAGCCATATACAAAAAAGGAAAAAAGAAAAAGAAAGGAAGGAAGAGAGGGAGGGAGAGAGGGAAAAAACAACCACTTCAACCTTTAACTCATACCATATATAAAAATTAACTTGAAATGAATAAAAAATATTAATATATAAGTGAAATAAGTTAATATATAAGTTAAATATTAAAACTTAATAAATAGGGGCGCCTGGGTGGCTCAGTGGGTTAAAGCCTCTGCCTTCGGCTCAGGTCATGATCTCAGGATCCTGGGATCGAGCCCCGCATTGGGCTCTCTGCTCATCGAGGAGCCTGCTTCCCTCTCTCTCTCTGCCTGCCTCTCTGCCTACTTGTGATCTCTCTCTCTCTCTCAAATAAATAAATAAAATCTTTAAAAAAAAAAAACTTAATAAATAAGTTAAATAGAACTTATAGAAAACATAAGAAAAAAATCTTAGGGATCCTGGGTTGGGAAAGATTTCTTAAGTATAACAAAAAACATAAGTAGAAAGAATTTGTAAGTTGGACTTCATCAAAACTTAAAATTTGCTCTTCAAAAGACACTATTGCTAGAGATGAAGAGGCAAACAACAGAGAAAATATTTGCAATACATATATTTGATGGACTTGTACATGTAGAGTATATAAGGAACTGTTAAAACTCAACAAACAGGCAAAATAATTTAATCGACGCTACATCAAAGAAGATAGATGGCTATCAAATAAGCATATGAAAATCTGCTCGTCACTGTTAATCATTAGGAAAATACAGACTAAAACCACAACAAAATAAATACCACATACCCACTAGAATGACTAAAATTCAAAAGACCATACTAGATGTTAGTGGGGATGTGGAGGAACTGGCACTTGCGTAATTTACTGGTGGGAATATAAAATGGTACACCTGCTTTGGAAAATAGTTTGGTAGTTTCTTAGAAATTAAACATAAACCATATGATCCAGTCGTTTCACTCCTAGGTATATACTCAGAGAAGTAAAAGCATATGTCCACACAAAAACTTACTTGTGAATGTTCATAGGAAACAACCCGGATGTCTGTTAACAGGTGAATGAATGAACACATGGTGGTGTATCCGCACAATGGAATATATACCGCCCAACAGTGGAAAGGAAGGAACTATTGATGCATGCAACAGCATGGATGAATCTCAGAATCAGTGTGCTGAATGAAGGCAGGCAGGCTAAAGAATACATTGTATGATACATAGTATAAAATTGCAGAAAATGCAAACTAATCTATAAATCAGTGGTGGTTTGGGAAGAGGATGTTATGAAAATGGAGCATGCGGAAATTTGGAGGCATGATGAATATCTCAATTGTGGCGATGGTTTCATTACATCCTATGTTAAAACTTACCAAATTATATACTTCTATTATAAAACGTGCAGTTTATTATATATGTTTTATTTCAGTAGAGCCACATTTTATTTTATTTTTATTTATTTATTTATTTATTTATTAGAGCCACATTTTAAAACAATGAGTAAAGAAAAAAGAAGTATTTGCTTAAATGTCAGCGGTTCTTTTCCTTTGTTTAAATCAAGTACATGAAAATATAATACATAATATTTGTTAAAAGTGTGTGTAACTATCCATTTTTAAAAGATTATCTTTTGTTATTTTTTTTATCATGTATTATTTTTTAATAGAACAATCATGTTTTTTTTTTTAAGTCATTTTTTTTAAAGAATTTATTTGTGAAAGACAGGGAGAGAGGCAGAGGCTGAGGGAGAAAGAAGCAGGCTCCCCAAGAAGCAGAGACCCCGATGCAGGACTCCATCCCAGAACCCCGGGATCATGACCTGAGCCGAAGGCAGATGCTTAACCATCTGAGCCACCCAGGCGCCCAGAACAATCATGTTTTAAAAGCCTGGCCTGAAAGCTGGGAATGAGAAGGAAGGAGAGTAGCTAATGGTACAGTTGGGTTGGAGGGAATTTTTTCCTAAATATGGGAGTGCTTTTATTATGCTTCTTGACTTAGGCACATGAAGAAAAGAAGGAGAAGCTGCAGGTGGAGAAGATAAAAGAAGTAGAATAGGAGCAAAGTCCTTTAGGGTAGAAGAGACAGTGGGATCCAGGAAGCTGATGAGACTCCCTGTCTCTAAGACTAGAAGAAAGAAGTGAGATTAGTGTATATATATATGGATAAATTTGTGCACCCTGGGGCAGAAGGGTAACAGTTTGTCCCCAAGCCATGTTATTCTTAGTGAAAATAGAAAGTATCCTACTGAGAGGAGGAGGGTAGGAACGAGAGGCTTACAGTGAGGGATGAAAGTTTAGGCTGGCCACATAGGGCTTTGAAGAGAAGAGAAGAATCTAGGGACACGCGCACAAGAAGATTGTCAAGCGAAGCTTCTGTCACACACTTGGTGTGTAAGAGGACCTCAGTACTTTCTGTTTTCCTAGAAAATACCAAAAGAAGCACTCCAGTTAGAGTTGTAGATTACCAGTCTATGCTGCCTTTTCTAGATCTGCATTCTTTGTTATAAAGGGGAAACTTTTTAGAAAAGCAGAATTGTTCTAAAACAAACATGGGACTGTATTACACTGTTTTTCTTCTGTAGCTTGCTTTTTTTCACTTCACAATGAGTCTTGAAGATATTTCCTTGTCAGTACATGTAGATATCTCTTTTTTAAAAACTACTTGTGTTTTTCTTATTATGGATATACCATAATTTATGTAGCACTCAAAGTCATTCATAACTTATTACTATTAAATATTGCTATTGTGAACATCTTTGTATACATCTAAAGATTGTAGATGCTTGGGGTGCCTGAGTGGCTCAGTGGGTTAAAGCCTCTGTCTTCGGCTCAGGTTATGATCTCTGGGTTGTGGGATCGAGCCCGTCATCGGGCTCTCTGCTCGGCAGGGAGCCTGCTTCCCTCTCTCTCTCTGCCTGCCTCTCTGCCTACTTGCGATCTCTCTCTGTCAAATAAATAGATAAAATCTTAAAAAAAAAAAAGATTGTAGATGCTTTTGCGCATGTACAACTACAGTCGACTCTCGAGCAATTTAAGAGTTAGGGGCCTTTACACCCTATGAAGTAAAAAATCTGTGTGTAACTTTTGACTCCCCCAGAACTTAACTACTGATAACCTACTGTTAACTGGAGGCCTTATCAATAACATTGAATGTTTTTATTGATTAACGTATATTTTGTACGTTATATATATTATGTACCGTATTTTTGCAATAAAGTAAGCTAGAGAAAAGAAAATATTGAGAAAATCCTAAGGAAGAGAAAAATACATTTATAGTACTGTACAGTATTTATCAAATATCTGTGTATAAGTGGACCCACACAGTTCAAACCCATGTTGTTCAAGGCTCAATTATATTGCTGAGGCTAGATAACTTAGAGTTAGAATTATTTTGTCAAAGATAATGAATATTTTACATTTTGTTGGACACTGTCAGATTGCCGTTCAAATGGTTATATCAGTTGACTCCCACCAATTGAGATAATTCATTTGCCTCATCAGAAAATAATATTATTTACTTTTATTTTCGTCAATCTTGTGGCCATAAATATCTCCTGTTTTAACTTTGCGTTTCTTCATATTAGTAAAGCCGACCATTTTTTGTATGCTTTTAGGCCATTTCTATTTCTTATGTGAATTGCCCATTTTTATTTTCTTTCTTACTGATTTGCAGGAGCTCTTTAAGTGTTGTGGATTTTTGGTCTCATATATGTGGCAGGTATTTGCTTCCAGACTTCTAATTCTACAAGTTTTAAATTTTGATATCTTCAAATCTTTCATTCTTTTCCTTGATGGTTGGTGAATTTTGAATCTTGCTTGGGAATGCCTTCCCCACTTCAAGATTATGTAGATTTCCACCTAAAACTTTTATAGTTGGTCTTGTTTGTCTATTTTATGTTTACTTCCTTAATCTGTCTGGAATTAATACATGTAAATGATGTGAGGAAGGGCACTATCATTTTAGATTCAGTAGCAAAAATAAATAATACAGAATATTTTAGGTAATTAATTCTGGAAAGATAATAGAGACAACTTTTTTCGGCGTTAACTTCTTAGAAGTAAACTTTTTTGTAGTTCCTTTTGTATGTTCCAGTTTGTGAAGTGGCCACAAATTGTGAAATTCATTGTAGGGTAAAGTTGCTGGTCATTAGCATTCACTTTTTTAAAATAAGGCCATTAACTTTTCCATCTAATAAAGAAATTATTAGAAGCATAGGTCTGCATTTCCCAGTTTTTTCAATGTGTGACAAACCAAGCAGATGCATGTCTGATAGCAGTCAGTCCCTGTAGGTGTTCTAGGTCATAGTTATGACAGATCTTTTAAAAAGTAGGTTGTTTGTCCAGTAATGAAAATACAGAGTAGGGAGACAGACGAAGAAAATAGCAGGAGGAGATAGGAAATGAAATAATTAAAAAAAAAAAGACAAGGAAATCATTGAGAGAACAAAAAAGGAAAGAGGAAAAATAAGAGAAGTCATTTTTTTTCTTGTGAGAGGAGAGTTTATGCTGTCCCAGGAAATCTTTTAAAAAGTATCTCAGGCCCTATGAATAAGAGCAGTGATGTGGTTTTGTTGTTTTGTTTATTTGGTTTTTGTCTTGTTTGGGGGATGGGATGGACTTCTGCAGTCCTAGTCGGTACCATCTTTTGTCTTTTTCATTTTTCATTTTTTAATCTTTTTCATCATAATAAGTGTACTCTTTAATGCCTATCCCCCTTTTATCCCTCCCCCCCACTCACCTGAGCAAAATAAGTCAGTCAGACAAATGCCATATGATCTCACTCATATGTGGAATTTAAGAAACAAAATGGACAAGCAAAGGGAAAAAAGAAAAACAAGCCAAGAAAAAGACTATTAATTATAGAGAACAAACTGATGGTTACCAGAGGGGAAGTGTTGTCTTTTTAGAAAAAAAATTTTTCTTAAGATTTTATTTAGTTATTTGACAGAGAGAAGTCACAAGTAGGCAGAGAGGCAGTCAGAGAGATAGAGGGGGAAGCAGGGTCCCTTCTGAGCAGAGAACCCGATGCGGGGCTCGATCCCAGGACCCTGAGATCATGACCCGAGCCGAAGGCAGAGGCTTTAACCCACTGAGCCATCCAGGCGCCCCAGTGTTGTCTTTCTTAATAGGCTGTTAGACGTACACTGTTAAATGAGTTTGGGATTCTTGGAATCATGTTGCTTTATTATTTCCTTTAGGCAACTGAGAATTGTGAACCGGCAACTTAGAGAACAAGAAAAAACCCAAAAGGCAACTGGTACTCTGGAATGCAACCTTGAATGTAGGTAAAAGAACTTTAAGAACTGATAGTAAATTCTTTGTTCTAGAAATACTGGTAAAGAATTGAGCTTTCTTAATTACTTTGTCTTAAGAAGACTTTCAATTTATATTTGAAAAAATAGGAATAATACTTCTTACTAAAAATTAAAATAGCAAAGAAACAAAAATAAAAGAACTGTGCTATTAGCAATGTCCACAATAGCCAAAATATGAAAAGGGCCCAGATGTCCATCAACAGATGAATGGATAAAAAAGATGTGGTGTGTGTACACACACACACACTGGAATATTACTCAGCCATCAAAAAGAATAAATTTTGCCATTTGTGATGACATGGATGGACCTAGTGGATATTGTGCCAAGCAAAATAAGTCAGAGAAAGACAAATACCATATGATTTCACTCATATGTGGAATTTAAGAAACAAAATAGATGAACATGGGGAAGAGAAGGAAAAATAAAATAAGATAAAAACAGAGAGGGAGAGTGCCTGGGTGGCTCAATTGTTAAGTGTCTGCCTTCGGCTCAGGTCATAATCCCAGGGTCCTGGAATAGAGTCTCACATGGGGCTCCCTATTCAGCCAGGAGCCTGCTTCTCTCTCTCCCTCCTGCTCCCCCTGCTCTCTCTCTCTCTATCAAATAAATAAATAAAATCTTTAAACAAAAAACCAGGGAGGGAGGCAAACCATAAGAGACTCCTTAACTCTAAGAAGAAAACTGAGGGTTGCTGGAGAGGTGGCGGTGGGGGACGGGGTAATTGGGTGATGGGCATTAAGGAGGGCAAATGATGTAGCGAGCACGAGGTGTTATATACAACTGATGAATCACTAAATTCTACACCTGAAACTAATAATACACTGTATGTTAACTAAACTGAATTTAAATAAAAGAATTTTTTTAAAAAGATCTGTGCTATTATATCCCAGTAATATACCCTTATTTTTTTTAAATGGCTCTATTTCCTTTCACATGTCTCCTGTTCATATAGAATTGATCTGTTTCACAAATACTGAGTTCCTACCATGTGCCCAGCACTAAAAGAACTATATATGTATTTTTTCTTTAAATTACACTGCATATGCTCTTCTGAAGCTTGCATTTATTCATTTACTATGTAGTTGACAATCTTTTTTTTTTTCTTTTTCAAGTTTTTATTTAAATTCCACTTAATTAACATACAGTGTAATAGTAGTTTCAGGTATAGAATTTAGTGATTCATCACTTACATACAATACCCACTGCTCATCACAAGTGCCTTCCTTAATTCTCATCACCCGTTTAACCCAGCCCCCACCCACCTCCCCTCCAGCAACGCTCAGTTTGTTCTCTATAGTTCAGAGTCTGTTTTACAATTTACCTCTCTTTTATTCCCCCTATGTTCATCTATTTTGTTTCTTAAATTCCACTAATGAGTGAAATCATATGGTATTTGTCTTTCTCTGACTGACTTATTTTGCTTCGCATAATACTCTCTAGCTCCATCCACGTTGTTGCAAATGGCAAGATTTCATTCTTTTTGATGGCTGAGTCATACTCTGTTGTATGTATGTGTGTATATATACATATATATGTATATATATGTATACATATATACATATATTTGTATATATGTATACATATATATATATATATACCGTATTTTCTTTACCCATTCATGAGTTGATGGACATTTGGACTCTTTCCATAATTTGGCTATTGATAATGCTGCTATAAACATTGGAGTGTATGAATCCCTTTGAATCTGTATTTTTGTGTCCTCTGGGTAAATACCTAGTAGTGCAATTGTTGGGATATAGGGTAGTTCTATTTTTAACTTTTTGAGGAACCTCCATACTGTTCTCCAGAGTGGCTGCACCAGCTTGCATTCCTACCAAGAGTATAAGAGTGTCCCCCTTTCTCCACATCCTCGCCAACATCTGTTTTTTCCTGTGTTGTTAATTTTAGCCATTCTGACTATGTATGTATGTGAGGTGTGAGGATATATCTTGTTGTAGTTTTGATTTGGATTTCCCTGATGTTGATTGATGAGCATCTTTTCATGTGTCTGTTAGCATCTGTGTATCTTCATTGGAAAAATGTCTATTCATGTCTTCTGCCCATTTTTAAACTGGATTGTTTTGGGAGTGTTCAGTTTGATAAGTTCTTTATATATTTTGTATACTAACCCTTTATCAGATATGTCATTTGCAAATATCTTTTCCCATTCCAAAGGAAAACCTTTTAGTTTTGTTGATTTCCTTTGCCGTGCAGAAGCTTTTACCTTGATAAGGTCCCAATAGTTTATTTTGCTTTTGTTTCCCTTGCCTTAGAAGACCTATTTAGTAAGAAGTTGCTACAGCCAATGTCAAAAAGGTTGCTGCCTGTGTTCTCCTCTAGGATTTTGATGGTTTCCTGTCTTACATTTAGGTCTTTCATCCATTTTGAACTGATTTTTGTGTATGGTGTAAGAATGTGGTCCAGTTTCATTCTTTTACATTTTGCTGTCCAGTTTTCCCAACACATTTGTTGAAGAGACTGTCTTTTTTCCATTGCATATTCTTTCCTGCCTTGTTGAAGACTAGTTGGCCATATAGTTTTGAGTTCATTTCTGTGTTTTCTGTTCTGTTCCATTGATCTGTGTCTGTTTTTGTGCCAGTACCATACTGTCTTGATCACTACAGCTTTGTAGTATAACTTGAAGTCTGGAATTGTGATGCCTTCAGCTTTGCTTTTCTTTTTCAAGATTGCTTTGGCTATTCAGGGTCTTTTGTGGTTCCATACAAATTTTAGGATTGTTTTTTCAAGGTCTGCGAAAAATGCTGGTGGCATTTTGATAGGGATTGAATTAAATGTGTAGATTGCTTTGGGAAGTATAGACAGTTTTTTAAATTTTATTTACTTGAGAGAGAGAGACAGAGACAGAGAGAGCATGAGCAGTGTGAGGGGCAGAGGGAGAGGGAGAGATATAAGCAGACTGCCCACGGGGTACAGAGCCTGACACCAGGCTCGATCCCAGGACCCTGAGATCATGACCTGAGCGGAAGTCAGACGCTCAAGCAACTGAGCCACTCAGATGCCCTGGAGTATAGACATTATAACAATATTTGTTCTTCCAGTCCATAAGCATGGAATGTTTTTCTATTTCTTTGTGTCACCTTGAATTTCTTTCATTAGTATTGTATAGTTTTCAGAATACAAATCTTTTACCTCTTTGGTTAGGTTTATTCTTAGGTATCTTGTGGTTTTTGGTACAGTTATAAATGGGATCAATTCCTTGATTTTTCTTTCTGCTGCTTCATTGTTGGTGTATAGAAATGCAACAGATTTCTGTGCATTGATTTCGTATCCTGCGACTTTACTGAATTTGTATATCAGTTCGAGCAATTTTTTGGTGGAGTCTTTTGGGTTTTCTGTGTACAATATCATGTCGTCTGCGAACAGGGAAAGTTTAACTTTTTCTTTGCCCATTTGGATGACTTTTATTTCTTTGTGTTGTCTGATTGCTGAGGCTAGGACTTACAATGCTATGTTAAATAACAGTGTTGAGAGTGGACGTCCCTGTCTTGTTCTTGACCGTAGAGGAAAAAGGTCTCAGTTTTTCCCTACTAAGGATTATATTAGCTGTGGGTTTTTCATATATGGCCTTTGTTATGTTCAGGTATGTTCCATCTAAACCTAGTTTATTGAAGGTTTTTATCATGAAAAGATGTTATAGTTTGTCCAGTGCTTTTTCTGCATCTATTGAGAGGACCATATGGTTCTTAGCCTTTCTTTTGTTAATGTGATGTATCACGTTGATTTATTTCTGAATATTGACCACCCTTGCAGCCCAGGAATAAATCCCACTTGATTGTGGTGAATGATTCTTTTAATGTACTGTTGGATACAATTTGCTAGTATTTTGTTGAGAATTTTTATGTTCATGTTCATCAGGTGTATTGGCCTGCAGGTCTCTTTTTTAGTAGTGTCTTTGTCTGGTTTCGGAATCAGAGTAATGCTGGCCTTATAGGATGAGTTTGGAAGTTTTCCTTCCTTTTCTATTTTTTGGAATAGTTTAAGAAAAATAAGTATTAACTCTTCTTTAAATGTTTGGTAGAATTCCCCTGTGAAGCCATCTGGCCCTGGACTTCTGTTTGTTGGGAGATTTTTGATTACTGCTTCAGTTTCTTTGCTGGTTATTGGTCTGCTCCAGTTTTCTATTTCTTCCTGTTTCAATTCTGGTAGTTTCTGTGTTTCTAGGAATTTATCCATTTCTTCCAGATTGTCTAATTTGTTGGCATATAATTTTTCATTAAAATTCTCTTATAATTGTTTGTATTTCTGTGGTGTTGGTTGTTATTTCTCCTCTCTCTTTTTTGTGATTTTATTTATTTTGGGCCTTTCTCTTTTCTTTTTGACAAGTTTGGCTAGGGGTTTATCAATTTTATTATTTTTTTTCAAAGAACCAGCTCCTGGTTCCATTTATCTAGTCTACTGTTTTTTTAGCTTCTATATCATTTATTTTTACTCTAATCTTTATTATTTCCAGTGTTTTGCTGGCTTTAGGCTTTGTTGTTCTTTTTCTAGCTCTTTTAGATGTAAGGTTAAGTTGTTCGAGATTTTTCTTTTTGAGAAAGGCCTGTATTGCTATATACTTCCCTCTTAGGACTGCTTTTGCAACATCCCAAAGGTTTTGGACCATTGTGTTTTCATTTTCATATGTTTCCATGGTTTTTTTATTTCTTCTTTAATTTCCTAGTTGACCCATTTATTCTTTAGTAATATGTTGTTTAACCTCCGTGTGTTTGTGATCTTTCCAAATTTTTTCTTGTGGTCCATTTAAAATTTCATAGCTGTTTTGGTCAGAAAATATGCATGGTATGATCTCAGTCTTTTTCTACTTGTTGAGGCCTGATTTGTGACCTACTATATGATCTGTTCTGGAGAATGTCCCATGTGCACTTGAAAAGAATGTGTTCTGCTTCTTTGGGATGAAATATTCTGAATATATCTGTTAAGTCCATCTGGTCCAGTGTGTGATTGAAAGCCATTGTTTCCTTGTTGATTTTCTGCTTAGATGATCTGTCCATTAATGTAAGTAGGGTGTTAAAGTCTCCAGATTACTGTATTATTATCAATGAGTTCCTTTATGTTTGTTATTAATTATTTTATATGTTTGGATGCTCCTAAGTTGGGGGCATAAATATTTATAATTGTTGTATCTTCTTGTTGGATAGTCCCCTTTATTATGATACAGTATCCTTCTTGATCTCTTGTTACAGTCTTTGGTTTAAAGTCTAGTTTGGGGGTGACTGGGTTGGCTCAATTGGTTAAGCGTCTGACCAGCTCAGGTCATGATCTCAGGGTCCTGACATGGAGCCCTAGGTGGGGCTCAGCACTTAGCAGGGAGTCTGCTTCTCCCTTTCCCTCTGCTACCCTCTCCCTGCTTGTGCGATCGTGCTCTCTATCAAATAAAATCTTTAAAAAAAGTAAAACAAAAAAAAAATGCAGTCTAGTTTGTCCAATGTAAGTATTGCTACTCTGGCTTTCTTTTGATGTTCGTCTGCATGATGTTTCTCCATTCCCTCTTTCTCTCTTTCTTTCTTTTTTATTTATTTATTTACCTTAGAGGGTGTGCACAAGTCAGGGGAGGGGCAGAGGGAGAGAATCTTTACACAGACTCCCTGCTGGTGCAGACCTGGACACAGGGCTTGACCCCGTGACCCATGAAATCATGACCTGAATTGAAACCAAGAGTCCGATGCTCAACCATCTGAGTAACCCAGGCACCCCTCCATCCCCTCACTTTCTATCTGCAAGTGTCTTTAGGTCTAAAATGAGTCTCTTATTTTTTTTTATCCATTCTGATACCCTATGTCTTTTGATTAGAGCATTTATTCCATTTACATTCAGAGTAATTATTGATAGATATGTGCTTAGTACCATTGTATTACTTGTTTTGTCATTGTTTCTGGAGATTTTCTCTGTTCCTTGCTAGTCTTTGTCACTTTTGGTCTTTCCTTCCCACTCAGAGTCTCTATTAATATTTCTTGCAGGACTGGTTTAGTGTTCCATGAACTCTTTTAGTTTTTATTTGTCTGGGAAGCTCTTTATCTCTCCTTCTATTCTGAACGATAGTCTTCCCGGTTAGAGTATTGTTGGCTGCAGATTTTTCCCATTCAGCACATTGAATATATCATGTCACTCTCTTTTGGCCTGGCAAGTTTCTGTGGGAGATCTGTAGCTAGCCTTATGGGTCTTCCCTTATAAGTTAGGGACTTGTTTTGTCTTGCTGCTTTTAGAATTTTTTTTCTTCATCACTATATTTTGCAGATTTAACTACAGCATATCTTGGTGTTGGCCCACTTTTTTGTTGATTTTGGTGGGACTTCTTTCTGTCTCCTGGATGTCTGTTTCCTTCCCCAAATTAGGGGAATTTTCAGCTTTTGTTTCCTCAAATCTGCCTCCTTTTCTCTCTCTTCTTCTGGGACTGCTATGATACAAATGTTACTACGTTTAATGGAGTCACTGAGTTTCCTAAATCTACTCTTGTGATCCATCATTCTTCTTTCTTTTGTTCAGCTTCATTATTTTCCATAACTCTATCTTCTATATCACTTGTTTGTTGCTCTGATTCTTCCATCCTTCTGGTCATTACATCCAGATGGTTTCAAATCTCAAATATTGCATTATTCATTTCTGCCTGATTGTTTTTTCGCTCTTTTATCTCTGTGTAAGGGCCTCCCTGAAGTTTTCCATGCTTTTCTCAAGTCCAGCAAGTATCCTTATTGTTTTAAGTTTTCACTCAGGCATATTACTTATATATGTTTCTTTTGTCTGTTTCGATTAGATCTCTGGCCATGATCTTTTCTTGTTCTTTCTTTTGAGATGAATTCCTCTGTCTTGGCATTTTGTCTAGGTCTCTGTCTTCTACTGTGTGTTAGGAAATCTTGTGATGTTTCCTGCTCCCGAGAGCAATGACTTTAGGAAGAAGAGATCATATAGTGTCCAGTCCAGGGCCCGGTGCTTCAGGGAGCATCTCTGATGTTTGCCGCATGCACTCAGCTGCTGTGTTTGGTTGCTCTGTCCCTCAGGTCAGTTGTCAGCAAAGGTTCTCCTTACCTGCCGTGGGCAGTGTTTGAAACTTGGCCAGAGGGTGGCGACTTTTAATAGTTTTAATTAGGGGTTTCTAGTCTGCTTGTTAAATGAGACTTGATACTACTTCCACTAGAACGAAGCCTTGCAGAATTCTATGGTCGGTAGATGTGGTATGTGCAGGGGTTTGTGCTGATCTTCTGGGAAGGGGCCTGCTATGCTGGTCCTTAAACACACTTGTCCAAGAAAAGCAGTACCAGCAGAGCACAGGGTGGGGCTTGGTGTAAGCAGGTAAGGCAGCCAATGTTGGTGCCGTGTGGCTTACTGAATTGGTTTATGCTGAGGGCTGGGGGAGGGAAATGGTGCCAGCCAGCCCCTTTGTTCTGAGAGAAGAGAGTCGGTGCTTGCTGCTCTCAGAGAGGCCCTCTCAGAAGAGTGAATAATTTCCCTTGCGTGTCCTATGCATTTTTCAGGTTGCCGTTTTTATGCTCTGGGTTGCTTGCTTGCCTGCAAGCACAGTGCACTTTGGACTTTATCCCAGCCAAGCCTTTTAAAACTCCAAACTTTGGGGACCTGGTAAGGTAGAGACCTGTGCTTGTCTTCTAGGGGAGGGTCTCGCTGCACTGGGACTAATGCAGGTTTGACCCAGAAGGGCAGTATGCCAGAGGACAGTGGCATGGGATTTGGAGCAAGCTGGTTAAACAGCCAGGGTCCTGGTTAGCTGCCCGCAGCAGGTGTCCAGCAGGTGTCGCTGCACCTTTGCTGAGGGGTGGGTGAGGGAAATGGCGCCTGCTGCCTCTTTTGTCTGTAGAGAGGCAATACCACCTCTCAGCTGCACTCCCAAGAAGTAGAAGCAGTCTTTCCCTGGGCCCCTTAGGTGTTCTTCAGATCGTGCCGTCTGCCTGGGGTTGGTTGCCTGCCTTCTCTCTAGGAGTAGGGCAGCACCCTCAGATCTCTATCCCAGCCAAGCCCAGGGACCTTTAAAACTTCAGTCTTTGAGCCCCACTGGTTGCAAAAACTCATGAAAATCAGCCCCTCTCGTTTTCCTAGCCAATGGCTTTGGGGAACTGTTCTCCTTGTAGGTATCCCTGTGCGCTCCAGTCTCCCACACCTTTCTCTGCAACCAGGGCTCCCTCCGCTCTGTAGTACCTCCCACTCTCTTCTCCCCCAAACCACGCCTCTGCTCTGCCTCCCTTCCTCCATGTGGCCTCTTCTCTCCCTCTAGTTGTGCAGTTTGTTCTTTCAGTCCTCAGATCAATTTTTTGGGTGTTCTGAATGATTTGATAATTATCTAGCTGTGTTCAAGGGAGGAGGCAAGCCTAGGGTCCTCCTACTATGCCGCCATCTTAGCTCCCCGCCGTAATGCCCTAATAAAACCTGTAGTGGGTATTTTTCTTTCTGTTTAAGAACTGTTTGGATATTCTGCTTATGTGATTCCATCATAATGTATTTGAAGTTCTCTGATGATCGTTATCTAGGGTATCTTCCCAGGGCAAACAGTGCTACAGTAAAAAGCTTGTACATATGCCTTTGTGCACATTGTGAGCATTTTGTGGATTATAGCTGTAGAATTACTGAGTCGAAGGATATATACAGTTGCAATTTTGACAGGTATTGCCAAATTATGTTTATGGATCATAGAGTTTAAAATAATAGAAAAAAGGAAAAAAAACCTATACCGGAGGAAAAGATGAGAACTGTTTGTTTGCTTGTTTTTGTATTCTTGGGATCTTTTCCTAAGCCTGACACAACTCACTTGCCAGAAAGGAAAAGATGATAAAATTTGTCCTCTGAATTTTTTTTCATTTTCTGTGCAGCAAAATTATAAACACATTTGAAACACATCAACAAAATGGGGAAAATGTTTTCATAATACATTATATGACAAAGTCTTAATTTTCTTAATATATAAATAGCTCTTGCGAAGCAATAAGAAAAATATTACCACCCAACAGAACACACACTTCATAAAACTGCTCATCTTCACCAGAGTAATTTTGGAAAAAGTCACTCTGATTCCCCTATGAATAAACAGTGGGGGTGAGGATGGGTGGGAAAGGAGGCTAAGATAGGAAATGGGGAGATTGGTGATTGCCATTCTAAATAGTTAATCTCTTTTTAGCCTCTGCTCATTTACCTTATTGTTCCCTTGAGAGCACTTATTGCTATTTATAATTACTTGTTTGTTACCAGCTCTTTGAGAGCAGGGACCATGTCTGCTAATCACCACTGTACATCCAGATTCTAACACTATGCCTCACACATATGTCTTCACTCAAGGCTGCATTTGTTAAGTGAATGGTGCCGTATGCTTTTATAGCGATTAAAGAGAATGTGATAGATCTCTGTGCTGATACATATCAATCTTACAGGAGAAAAAAAGGCATGGTTAGAAACTGTGGGTACAGTATGATTCATCTCTTTTTAAATATATATGTTATATGCACAAGTATTTTTCCAGAAAGATACCAAAGTTAATTGTGATTGCCTTTAGGAAGAGAGCAGAGGTAGGGTGGGGAGGAAGATTCTTCATTGAGAATCATTTGGTATCGTTGGTATCTCATCGTGTTTGAAATTTTTTTTTATTCTGTGCATGTATTATTATTTCATTAATAAAGATTAAAAAAAAATTTTAATGCCCCAGATATCAATTGGAGAAGAAAGGTATGACTTCTGCATCAAATTTTAAAAATATATTTAATATTTACATAGAACTACTCAAGCATATACAAAATCAATAAATTCCAGATCTTTTCTTTTTTAAAAACAGATCTTTTCCAGGTTTGTGCTTTTTAAATTCAGGCAACAATTATTTGATCTGTTTTGTCTTGTAGTATTTTCCCTTCAGTCATTGAACAAGTCCCTGCAAAACCAATTACAAGAGTCACTGAAGAGCCAGGAATTATTACAGAGTAAAAATGAAGAACTTTTAAAAGTGATTGAAAATCAGAAAGATGAAAACAAAAAATTTGCTGGTATATTTAAAGAGAAAGATCAGACTTTACTTGAAAATAAACAACAATTTGACATTGAGACAACAAGAATAAAAATTGGTATGTATTTGAATTGTAGTTACAGTCACAGTTTTTAAAAAGAATGAGGAAACTGAAACTTTTTTGTGGTTTCAGAATTGGAGGAAGCCTTAGTCAATGTGAAAAGCTCCCGGTTTAAGTTAGAAGCTGCTGAAAAGGAAAATCAAATTTTGGGAATAACATTACGTCAGCGCGATGCTGAGGTGACACGCCTGAGAGAATTAACCAGGTAATGTTGACTTTTTTGACTAACATACCTCTTGTCAGATTATTTATAGACTTCAGAAATCATTTTAGGCCTGCTCTCTTTCCCCCTTTGCTCTTATTTTGTCAATAATTTCTAATGATGTTTTCTTCAGCTCCAGTTAGGTTTAGAAATGCCAAACCTGGCTCAGTGCCTTTTTAAACCATGTGATTCCAGGAAAAGGGCTCTTGTAAGGAGCTTTGGCTTTTTATAAGTAAGCTGAAGACTAACTTAGCAAATGGTGGGGAGCCCTCTGGCTCTGAAGCCAGAGAGACCTGAGTGGAATCCCAGCTCTACCATGTACTGGCTGTGTGACTTTAAGCAAGTTATTGACCCTCTCTAAACCTCAGCTGTAAAGTGGGGCATGATTAGGGTTGATGGGAACACTAAGAAGTCATTCACGTGAAGCACTGAGCACAGAAACCCTCATGCCAGATGATATCAGGAAAGTCATTTAGCCTCTTTGGGCTTCAGTCATTTCATCACGAAAGTGAAGGAGTTGGCAGCAACTCCTAAGAGCCCTTGCTTCCTTAACATGTCTTTTCTCAAATCAATAAAATCACCCCAATTTTTATATGATGCGTACTTTCAAAATTCAGTTTTCTCTTGAAACATTTGTTAAGAATTGGATTTCCAACTACTTATTTAAATATTAGAGGAGAAGTCAGTGATTTTAGGCCTGGATATCATCAGATCTGACCATGTTCCTGGAGGTCATAGTTCCAAATGATCCTGGAGGTTCATAGTTCCAAATACAAAACAATTTTGGATATAAAATAATCTCCTTTATATTTCAAATGAAAAGATCTGTTTTGAATTAACGAACTTCTAGGGAAATAGATGAAATAGTGGTATGTATGTATATATATGATAATTTATTAATTTAATTTTATAAACCTATTTGAAATGATTATATATAAGCTATGTTAATATAGAAATAATGCTTTTTTCCACATTCATATTTCATTCATACTTATTGAACAATCGGGACAAGCAAAAGACACTATATATCCATGTAGTGTTATAATTAATTAGACTTTGGCCAGAGTTTCTAAAATGTTGACTTATACCACTCTTGTTCAAAGTGAGAGAATGTTCCTCCTTATGAAAGCCTTTATAAAGTCGCTAAAGAAAAGCATCTCCTCTTTTTGGAGGAGTAATTTTGGGATGAAAACTCTGTTATTATCAAGTATTTATGGTAAAAGAAGCCAGTCACAAAAGACCACATTGTATGATTCCATTTAATATGAAATGTTCAGAATAGGCAAACCCATGGAAACAAAAAATAGATTAGTGGTTGCCAATGGCTGAGAGAAGAGGGGAAGAAGTGGGGAGTGAGTGCTAGTGGGTGTAGAGTTTCCTTTTAGGGTGGTGAAAATGTTCTGAAATTGGATAGAGGTAACAATTATATAACTCTAGGAATATACTAAAAACAACTCAGTTACACACCTTAAGAGGGTGAATTTTATAGTATATAAATTATATCTCAGTAAACTTTTTTTTAAAAAGTACATTTGGTGTATAGTCCATTTGGGAAAGAAAACTAGGACAGCAAGTCAGCATGGTCAGATTCCATGAGCGGTTGCGTAAGTGTCCCTGGGAGCATCTCCTCATATAAGGGGCATGGTGCTCAGCCTCTAGCAGAAAATGCAGCAGAGGATCTAGTTGCCTGAGAATTTGCTTTTTGTCTCACAATCTTTACTTCATACTACTAAGTCTAGCTTCTTTGTGAGCACGAAATCAGAAGCTGATGTAATCTTTTATTTATAATGTACTTTGATTTTTTTTCCCCAAAGTCTTCTCCCTCCCATATCTATTATTTTATTTGTCCTCATCTGTGATGGAAAAATTGTAATATCTGCATTTTCATGGATGGGAAAACTGGAACCATGCAAGTTAAATGTTAATAGAAAGTTAATAACAGAGCTGGGACTGGAACTCACATCTCCTAATCCCTACTCAGGTTTTCTCTCACTCTTGCACGTGACATGTCCTTGGCTAAAATAGTTTATTCCTGGTAACAATTCCATGCCTAATTTAGTCTAAGTGAAACTTAAAGCATTTTTTTTAACCTGAGAGATGGAGGGATGAAGGGGTGGATTCGTTTGCTTATTCATTGATTCAACAAACATTTATTGTATATTATGTTCCAGATATATACATGTGAAATACAAAAATACAAAATCATTTTAGTTGTTGAATATCTATGTCATCAAGTTAAAAACTTACTCTAGCACTTTGATAATAGATATAGGAAGATACATCCTTTTTAAAGCATAAACTTGACTAAATATTTAACATGTGTGGTGCATTTGTGAAGAAAATTAATAATAAAAATATAAGGGCAATTTTCATAGTAGTAGTATAATTATTATAGAAATTAGCATAAGTGGAAGCCCAAGGAAATGCAGGGACTCACCTGACTTTCATAGCTCATTGGTTCCCAAGCTGGTACCTGAGCCAAGATTTTAGATTCCCTCTTCAGCCTTGCTTTCTGTTTTAGAAAGCACAGCTTCTCTCTGACAGAAGAGGACGTGTTTTTGAGAGATTCTTCTACATGTGTAGAAGATACCTTTGTACTTGCTCATTCTTTCAAAATAACACAGTCTGCCTTTTCTAGTGTTCTTTTAGGAATGAAAAGGATTCACTTGCAACTAGAGCCTTTTCTTAACATTCATCCTAACATAGAAGCATAGGAAATGAAAAAGGTCATTACTTCTTGTATATTATGTGCTTTTAGAAAAGACTGTGTCTAAAATATTAGGTGGAAATGTTTTGCTCTCCTTTTCTTAAGACTCTCGAGATTTTCCTGTCATGTGTTTTCCATTGTTGTCAAGGACCTTTGCTTTTCACGCTGGGTATAAATCCTGCGTCAGGACTACTAACTCACCCATTAGATTAACTGGCCTCTTGAAATGATTATAGAAACACAGTGGGCAAGCTTAGCACAGTGTCTTACAGGGCTTAGTACTACCCTTACATTGTCTGAAGATTCAGTAACAACTTCAAAATCTAAGGATACCCACAAATGGCAATTTTTGCTTTTGTCAAAACAAAATAGAAAATTCGTATTTGAACTAAATTCACCCACATTGGTGATTTGTAGTATGTTTGGTGATACCCTGTGCAATTTAGTTAATTAGGAACATCTCCAATACTATAGCTGGGGTACTGTGACCACATTAATTTTACTTCTGACAGAGGGTAAAGCAGCAGTATCTGACAATACAGCTAAATCTTCATGTTCAACTAGCCTATCCTTCTTCCCCATAGTCATATGCCTCGGTAACATAGATGTTTGTTTTTTGTATGTGTTTTAGATAGTCTCTTAAAGATTTCACAGAATTTCTGAGTGCCTTTCTCAGATTATTGGGGAGGGATAATGGGACTAGAAGGTACATTTATGATTTCTAAACAAATACCCTAACCTAGTTCTTGAAAAATATCCTCAACCATCTCTCCCTTCTCCAACCTTCAATAATTTTGAAATACATCCTTACCACTTTTCAAAATTTTACTACAACACATGTTCTAAAACCATTAAAATGTGAAGGAAAATTAATATTAATATATTTTCACTAAACAAATGGTAAATATTCTCATAGCTTCTAAGAACACTCTTACAAGCACTGATACTTATTTAAATTAGTATATTTCTATAAACAGCTGAGAAGGAACCTTGAATGTCTTATTATAAAGATGAGTCAGTTTTCTTAGCATCAAAAATCAGTGTGTTTAGGTATATCCCACATAATAGAAACAGAAATATATCTACTTTGTAGCTATTCAGGTGTTTGTATGGGTTCCTTTAAAATTTTGACATACTGTCATTTCTTTACTTACAGAGATTTTTCTTTTAGTTTCAGAGACAATGGTCAGTCACGTTTTCTGTTTAAATCAGAAGCTTAGTGATTACTGTTAATTTCCAGAGATTAAACTTATTAATGTCATGTCCCTTTCTTCCTTTCTTCATCATTGATTTTGTTCACAGCAAAGATAACATTTTTATTTAAGTCTGGAAAGAAACCTCAATATAAGTATTCCTTTTCTAAAAAGAAAATAAAATGAAAATTCCTATGTATAGTCTGAGTGAATTAATTAGTGGGTGATTATTCATTACAGCATTTTTAAAAGATTTGTTCATATAACAGTTTTTGTCTTTAATAATAGTTCACTAGCTTCTTGAGAAGTATGAGAAAAAGTGGTGGGAGCCATTGCCATTTAAAGAGCAATCAGAACTCAAAATATGTTTAAGATGACAGGGTAAGCCAGGTTGGAAAAAAATTTGTTTTTCCTTTTGTAGGAAAAAAACCCCACTCATTCTATATCCAGAGATGTAATCACTGCTATTTAGTATAGAGATTTCCTTTTAGTATTTTGTTTGGATGTGTGTGACTATTTTTACAAAAATAGTATTATATCCAAGTTACTTATTGCCTACTCTTTTAAGTTTAATCTTATATAATGACCATTTCTCCATCAATAAATATTCCTTACAACACAACTATAGATGGCTATGGTGCGATTACAGCATAATTCAATCGTTCTATTCTATTTGAAGATAAAGATACTCAATCCATCTATTTTCTATTATAAATTCTGTCTTTGTAAGCATATCTTTGGGTATAGCCTCTTGATGTATATATGTAGGATAAATTCCTAGAAGTGCAAATTAGCGGTCCAAAAATATGGGATATACAAATATTTAAGACTGCTGACATATTGCCAGTTTGCTCCCTGGAAGGGTTATACTAGTATACACTCCCACTAGTAGTACCTGCCTCTTCTCTGATAGTGGGTATTGATCTTATCTTATCATGTTAATTTGATAGGCCAAAAAAAATCACATTTTAGAAATTTGAACTTCTCCAGTTAGAAGTTGAACTTTTAAAACATGCCTACTGGCTAGTTGTAATCTTTTAAAATTACCTGTTGATGTCCTCTGTATCTTTTCAAAAATTGATGTATTTATTGATATATAAGAACCTATATATGATTCAATTCAAAAAGACCGAAAGGTTGGTATAAAATGGCTTTAATAGGACTACTAATAAAAGCTGCTATCAAATGAACACCCATAGAGCCTGAAGCAGTGCTAATAAGCACTTAACCCTCATATTTTCTTATTTGATCTTATCTAATGTTCATTGTAATTCTAAAGTAGATATCTTCATTTTGCAATTAAGGAACTTGAGATTCAGAAAGGTTGAATGACTTGCCCAAGATCACAGCTAGCGATAGGATTAGATTGCATTTCTGTGTGACTTCAAGCTCCGAGTGGTTTTTCTTATATCACACTTCTCCTGGTACCTAGCTGTTGCTCATACGTAATTATACCAGATAACTATCTCTAACTACCCTTTTTTCCCAGTATTGTTTCAGTGCCCTTTGCATATATATTTTGAATGGAGAGAAATAACTTCATTACTAACAGAATCCACACCATTTTGCAATGTTGCTCAAGAATAAAGCATTTCATACCCTAAGAGAAAAAATTCCTAAGCCTATATTTTTAAATATCATTATATTAGATTTAATATAGACCCAGATCTTTTAATCATTTGTTATTGTAATTTACCCATTCCAGATGCATTCTGTGATTTTGTGCTTTTAGTTGCTTTTTTCCATGTTACGAACCAGGTGCTTGCCTCAGATCCTTTCTTTTAAAGATGACGTATAAGTAAACAAACAGGTAAAAAAGAATAATTAGTGTACTAAATTCTTCTTAACAGAACTTTACAGAGCAGTATGGCAAGGCTTCTCTCAGATCTTAGTATGGACAGTGCTCGCTGCAAGTCTGGGAACAATCTTACCAAATCACTTCTGAACATTTATGAAAAACAACCTCAACATGACCCAATCCCTGCTCATACTTCCATAATGAGCTACCTAAATAAGTTAGAAACAGATCACACTTTCACACATTCCGAGCCACTTTCTGCCATTAACAATGAGGAGAACATGGAGCCAGATAGACCTTATGAAAGCCTTCTGCCCTCCAAAGGCCCTCAACATACTCACACAAAGAGCACGGAGGAAGCATCGGCCCCTGGCATCATTTCTACCCTTTCAAAACAGGATTCTGTTGAAGAGAGTGAAATTACAACTCTAATAGACAATGAGTGTAATTTGGATAATACAATTTACATTCCATTTGCTAGAAGCACTTCTAAAAAGAAATCACCGCTATCTACGAGATTATCCCCCCAGCCACAGATCCCTGTGGCTTCACCACAGCTGGTGGGCAACAGCGGACTTGCCTCTGAAAAAGAAAACAACTTGTGTGCACCTGGAGTTTGTTCCTCTTCCAGAAAGGAAGCCGAAGACGCACCTGAGAAACTTCCCAGGACAGCGGATATGGAAGACAAGCAGCTCCTCAAGAAAATAAAGGAAGCCATCTGCAAGATCCCTGCTGCCCCTGAGGAGGCGCCGGGGCTGGCTGCGTGTCCTGGCCCCGCCACTGGTCAGAGCAGCAGCGTTCAAGTGAGGGGGAGTGCTGTCTCCGATGGTAGCTTTTTAAATTCGGACTTGACGTCGGACTGGAGCATCTCTTCTTTTTCAACGTTCACTTCTCGTGATGAACAAGAGTTCCGGAACGGCCTGGCAGCTCTGGATGCTAACATTGCCAGACTCCAGAAGTCCTTAAGGATGGGTCTTCTGGAGAAATGAACTCAGAAGAAGAAGGGATGGAGTGCTTCTTTTTAAGAATAGACCTTGGCTACATTGTATATTTGAAATTTCCTTAGAAAAATGATGTTTTGTACTAATTATGTATGATAATTAATTGTATGAATAATAAATTTATTATTGAACTATATCGACAGTCTGGAGTTTATACAAACAAGACATCTTAAGAAATTGACATTTGTTAAGAGAGGAGAGTTGTAGATAACTGGGAAAGTATTGTAAGTAATATTTTATTTTAGTACTTCGCACTTAGAGGTCTCTTCTTACCCTGCTGGACTAAAGGTCCAGGTCAGAAGGATTCTCTGGTTGTCCTAACAGATGGTGGGAAGGGAGTCTCTGGGTATAATTTATTGTATTCAAACTAGGGTTCCTTTACTCTTTCAGGATTCCTGTTTGGTTTTTAATGGCCTTGTGTTTTTATACGGGATGCTCTGTGCTGCAGGCTAGTGTTGTTGGTGAGACATATAAACATTTCTTTTAAGAGAGAAATGCCAGTATCTCCATCTCTTAAAAACATTAATTGGTCCAAGAGAATGCAGATAACATCCTAAGTTAGCAGATGGTTTCTTAAAACACTGTCATTTTTATTTATTTTTATCCTGAATGGATGTTTAACGCCTTTAAAAAGTAAAGTCAAACTGATAAGGAAATGCTAATAGATAAGTCTTAATTTGGGAAATTTGGTTTGTTTTAAATAAATGAGAAATTTTATTTGGTTTTTGTCCTTATTATATTTGAACATAAAGGAGTTTGTACATCTTGCACTGGTTATAATTCTGCCTTTCTGGACTAATTCCTTTTCAGCCCTTGAGCTGGGAACATTCTCTATTTTATAAATAATATGAACTAAGTTAGTCTCTGCTTCTCTCTACTAGCACTTCTTAACTACTCAGTACCACCTCCGTCCGTGTAAGCAGCACGTTGGAGCTGTTAGAAGCCCGAGCATTGTGCTATCACTGGTACTTCCTGGTCACCGGCTGGTGGCTTCATGCGCAGTGTTTGGGCAGGCCTCAACAGGAAAGTGTTCTGCCGGCACCAGGACCTCCTCCTCCTGGTTTTTAAGTGTTGGTGCTACAACTTCTGAAGGACCCAGATATAATCTCTTTGACATGTCCAGATTTTATAGGTAGAGATTTCTTAAGTCTAAAAATATTACGTGAATTTTTAGTTTTTGTCATAGAAGTGTCCGTTAATATTTTTAACGTTTCTTCCAGTATTCATAAATTAATTCATTGGTGTATTTGGAGGTAACAGGCCACAATTCTTTAACAACGTGAGTTACAAAGTACAGCTCACAAATATAAGATACAGCAAGGAAGAAAACTCATCTGTCTACTCCCAAATATTCAATTGTTACTCATATGCGGAAGTAAATTCTTAAGATTATTATATGATAATATAAGAAGAGTATTGTATTTTGCCCTTAACATAGGACAAGCGTTCTTTCGTGCAAAGAAAATTATTGAATGTTTATGGGTTCACTTAGTTAGGGGTTAACAATGTGATTGGAAAACAAATGAGGGTGCCCCAGGGTGGCTCAGTCAGATAAGCAGCTGCCTTCAGCTCAAGTCCTGGTCTGAGGGGATGGAGCCCCGCATTGGGCTCCCTGCTCAGTAGGGAGTTTGCTTCTCCCTCTGACCCCACCACTCGTGCTTTCTCTCTCTCACTCTCTTGCTCTCTCTCTGTCTGAAATAAATAAAATCTTTGGGGTGCCTGGTGGCTCAGCCAGTTAAGTGTCTGCCTTCAGCTCGGGTCATAATCTTGGGGTCCTAGAATAGAGCCCCACTCAGGCTCCCTGCTCAGCAGGAATCCTGCTTCTCCCTCTCCTTCTGTCCCTCCTCCCCACTCGTGCTCTCTCTTGTTCTCTCACTCAAATAAATAAAATCTTAAAAACAAAAACAAATGAGACTGGAAAATCCTCAAGAAACCTTACCAGGAGCTTACTATTTATTTAATATAAGACACACACATGGCATAGAAACATGAAGTAATTGGATTAAATTTCAAGATGGAATATGATTCCAGCAAAAAGGATGGGATAGACAGTGAGCTTCACAGAAGTTTAGACTAGAAGGAAGCCTACAAATGGTACAGGAAGATCTAGAAGAGAAGAAACTTCATTTTGATGTTTAAAAACATGTAGGATTTGAATATCCTGTGAATATCCTCACAATGTTTACCTCGTAAAGAAAGTATCATCAAAACGTGGGGCTTGAGTAGTATATTAAGAGACTGATAAGTACACCAACCTGGCTAACATAGAGGGCTCAAGATTACTACAGTTGACTCTTGAACAACACAAGGATTAGGGACACCCAATACCCCCTATGCAATCAAAAATCCATGTATAACTTGACTCCTGAAAAACTTAACTACTAATAGCCTACTGTTATCTAGAAGCCTTACCGATAACATAAAGTTGATAAACATATTTTGTATGTTATATGTATTAATATACTGTATTCTTAGACTAAGAAAAAATGCAAAGAAAATCACAAGGAAGAGAAAATATATTCACAGTGCTGTATTATATTTACCAGAAAATCCATGTATAAGTTGATCTGCACAGTTCAAATCTGTATTCAAGGATCAACTGTATATGATAATGATAGCAGTAGATGATGATAGCACAGTTAGAAGAGTTAGAGTCAGACTAGAATGTCCTGAGCTCCAGGCTAAGGAATAACCATTAACCAGGAAGTCTTAAGTGTTTGGGTATATTTGGTGGTGGTGTTTTGTTTTTAATTGAGGACCATCATATAAAACTGGGTGTTCTCAAAACTGCATAGAGTGATTATACAAAAAGAGTAGAGGTGGGGGAGGCTGGAAGCCACCTAGAAAGCTGTGGCAGTAGTCCAGACGAATTGACAAGCCTTTGGCAATAAAGGTGAAAAAGGAGACACAAATTGAAAATTTTTCAATAGGCTTGGTGACTTAATAGAAAATGAAAGAGAAGTCAAAGATGACTTTGAGTTCTCCAATTTGATCGGTTTAAGTCACACAACAACATCTCAAATGAAAAAGTTCTTGTACTTGATAACAGTACTGATAATGGAAGAGTGGGATAAAAAGGAGAGAAAGCTGCCTGTTCTCAGTAGTCCTCTTTAGATCTTCATGCAAGAAGGCAGTGTAACTGTCTCTTCATACTCTCAGAAGGGTCAGTCTGGCTCCAAATCCCAGCACCCTCACAAAGCCATTTCAGATGTCCCAGAGTGAAAGCAGCTTAGTGGAGTATCCCCCAGCCTCTGACAGGGTGAACTCAGTGTCTCCTTGATAAATATTGGGTGTAGAATGGGAAAGAATTGTCCTCAAGCATTTTGTCACTGTTCTGTCCTGTCTTGAGTTGGTGGAGGTAATGTACAAATGTCACAATGGATTTGGTATTTGTGAATACTACCGAAGATGAAAGAATCTGGTTCTGTGACCAAGTGTAGAGATCCTAAGGGCTAAAGAAGCCCAAGAAGTACTTTGTACACATTCTTCCTTTATTCCCCCTTGGAGCTGAATAAATCTTGCAAAAATCTTTTCTCTTCATTAACGGCATTTATGTCAAGTGCCTTAAAAGTCATAAAGGCTGCCTCAACCCCATGGAAAAGAGGGCAGAATTGCAACTCTTAGTTAGATAGAAAGGGCATGTGACCAAGTCACAACTTACCAAGTATTTATTTACTCCTCACATTGTGGGGTGATCTCTTCAGCTAAAGATTCTTTCATTCAATGAATAAATGAAATGAAAGCTCTATTATTTTCCAGGTACTATTCTGGGTTCTGAGAACACAGCAATAAATACGATCTTCTCTGCCCTCAAGGAGCTTACATCACAGTGGGACACAAGAAAAGGAACATGAGTGTTAAGTACTATGAAGAAAAAACGGAAAGGGGACCAAGATGACAGAACTGGCTTAAGTTTCCATTATTTAATTAAGAAGCCCCTTCTCAAAAAATTATGTTTAGGAATCTAGAATTTAAGCATGCCAAAAAAAAAAAAAAAAAAAAGCATGCCACCAGATAAAGCTGGATTTGATTTGTGAGCTAACACTCCCTTAATCATGTTTTAGATCTGTTTACTCTGTTTCCTTCTGCTCACAATTGCTTAAATTGCCTTATATTTTGATGTTGTAGTATACCGCTTGTAGAGAACTGGGCACTTTTTTTTCTTTTAAAGCAGTTGGCCTGAATAGGACCTCCCTGAGATTTCTCAGAGATGGTAAGATGTTAGGGACTTCTGAATGGCTTAAGTTGAGTTTCCGAAGGGACTTTAATAAAAGTCATCTATCTCACACTTACACCGAAAGAAGAAATCTGTTCTACAGTGATCCCTGCTACTGGTAGGATCCCGAGTGCACCATATGTATTCCTTTTGCCTGGACCACCCTTTTGCTCCTCCTGACCGATTCTTACTCATTTTTCATACCCATGGTACTACTACTGTACCTTGTACATGCCTCTGTTGATGCATGTATCTGTTTCCACGTCAACTTCTCCTGCCCTGTATGCCTCTTTTTCTTTTTTTTTAAGATTTTATTTATTTGCCAGAGAGAGAGGGAGGGAGCACAAGCAGGGGGAGCAGCAGGCAGAGGGAGAAGCAGGCTCCCCACTGAGCAAGGAGCCCAAGGCGGCACTCGATCCCAAGATCCCAGGGCCATGACCCGTGCCGAAGGCAGATGCTCAACTGACTGAGATACCCAGGCGTCCCTCCCTGTATGCTTCTTAAAGGCAGGGACCAGCATTTGTTCATCCTTGACACCTCTTATGGCATTTGGTGCGTATCATATAGTAGGCAGTTGATAACAATTGTTAGACTCTGCTACGTCCCTGGCAAATGGTCATCTCGGCTTCACTTGATTTTCTCTTGGTGTTGGTAAGTTCATGCAACAGTTTGTAGCTTTATGACACACATCTAAGCTCCTGGCATTAGCTTCCCTGTATTTTTTATTCTTTATTCCCATTGTTAACTTCTGAAGCAAAATCCACTTGTTTAGCAAATATCCACACATTACTTGTGCTGTGAAGAAGCCACATATTTTTTAATACTTAGGAGGGGAGATATAGGGTGAAACATTTATTTAACTCTGTCACCATTGCAGGGATAATTTATCCTACCAGCCTACCTCACCAATTTGTGGGAGGGATAAATGCAGGCAAAGCACTTTGAAAGCAAGGGCACTGTATAATCAGTGACTTACGACACTGAAAGAGCCCTCGCCATCCTGCTTTCCCTCGCTTGATGTCCTCCAGTCTGTCAGTGTCTTACAACTTAAATCCAGCAATGAGCAGAGGAACTCCAGATGTGATGTTATCAAGCAGAATGCAGTTAGATTATCACTTCCTATGATCTTGTTAGTTTTAGCCATTATATTCCATTACAGATCATATTAGGGCTGTAGTTCCTTTCTAGATGGTACTCCCATTGTCATTCTTGGTGTTGAGTGGCACCATGTTAGGACAGCTCACGCGGGCCCAGGTCCTTCCAGTCTAGTTAGAAGTGAGCTGTTCTTCAAAGCTCAGGTTCTGACCAAACAAGTGGTCTCAGCTGCCTCAGAGGGAGAGTTCACACTTAATCACAAACTCCCCTGTGAAGCCAGGTCTGCTAGGGCCATGAAGAATGGTGAAGAGAGGCAGACTGGGAACAGGAGACCTGGGTTCAGGTTCTGCTACTGTTTTTCTGTGTGAACCTTGTTTTACAGTTACAAAATGTGAGGATTTGACTGAAAGTTCTTTCGTCACCCCATGATTTGACATCCTATTTAATAATTGCATTCTAGCATTTTGACTAGACATCTTTCAATTTCAACTACTGCTCAGGGTATTTAGAACTTTATATGAAGTAGACAGGTCGTTTTCCCTATCAACGAAATGGCCTTGCCAACTCTAGAGAAGATTCATAGAAGGGAGGTCGTTATTTGCCACCTATGATTCAAAAAAAAGTTGTAATATTACTGGTATCTCTATTAATTCTTTCTCAGGACTAACTTTTGAACATCACCATTTCTACTAGTATTCTCTATTCAAAAGTTTGAAGTACTCCTGGTATAAAAGAGATTGTGGATAATTTTTGCTTTATTTTTTATAGGACTTTTATAGGTAAAAGGGACCTTATGATTCTCTAGTCCAATCTCATTTTTAGAATATGGAAACTAAAACCAAAAAATATTAAAAACATGTGCTCAAAACCACAGAACTAATTCTTTCAACAGATACTCTGATTTTTCAGTGTACTTTCTTCACTATTTTGTCTCCCTGATAGCAGCTAACTCTCATGACCACTTGAGCCCTAGGGGCCCCAAATCTGCCACCAGAATCTAGCTGTATGCCTTTCTTTCTCTACTAGTATGGTCTAATAAGGAATTTCCCCCTGGAATTTATTATGAGGATTAAATAAGAGAAGTAAAAACTGCCTTGGGAATTATAAACACTAAATAGATGATAATGATCACTATATATAATTGATCATGTATGTGTGTATATACTGTACTAGATACTTCAGGTTTTACTTTTGCTCTATGAAAGGCACACAATGTTTTTAAAATCTCTGTTTAGCATGTGTCATAATACTAGTAAGACAATCCTCCCACCTGTCACTTGGCCAATTCCATGAAAAGTCATGATTTAAACTTGTGTTTAGGGACGCCTGGGTGGCTCAGTCAGTTAAGCGTCTACCTTCAGCTCAGGACGTAATCTCAAGGTCCTGCTCAGCAGGGACCCTGCTTCTCCTCCCTCTGCCCTCCCCATCCCCTCACACTCACTTGCTCTCTTACGCATGCTCTCACTCAAATAAATAAAATCTTTAGAAAGAAAAAAAGCTTGCTTTTAAAGTAGATGGAGAAAATTACATGAGTTTTTCTCCTATCGACACTGGCATTCACAGTGACTTCTGACATTTCCAGGACCCCAGCACTACCATCTGCTCTGCCCCGAGGGTAAAAGGGTTCATTTCTCCACGGGCACTTCAAGAAGACAAAGAGAGTTATCACAAACTATCCGGGAGGGAAATTTGGTCCCCTTTGGAGCTGTAGGCTTACACACTTGTTCAGATCTATGACAAGAAAGGTCCACTGCTCAGTAGGGAGCACACAGCCAAGGTACATATTTTTTACCCCACCATCCTTTCCCAGATCATTCTGCACTTGGCTGTAAGCTCTAGGCTCAGAATGGGGTAGGATACCAGAATCAAATATTTTCAAAGTTTGCAGCTCCAAAACAAGCAGAACAGACCCTCTTGGAGGGTAGTAGTTTGTTTGTGGTTTGGTGAGAAGAAAAGAGTAAAGAAAAAATAAGTTTTCAAATCCAGAGCCTCAATGGATGGAGAGAAAATTAATCTTTTTTTTTAGGTCAGTACCATCAGACTGGCTGTCTTAGGATAGGGAGATTGGTAGAAGATGAGACACAAACTAAAGCAAGTCAATAAATAAATATTTGAGTAAGTAGGTCTTCACTATTTAGAGCAGTGACCTATATGCCACCCCTCCATCCTTCCCCACCACAAAGCTAATGATCATTTTTTTTCACAAGAGAAATGAGCCCTCTGTCATCACATCTTCCCTCCCCCCATCCCAATTGAATTAAAAATCCATCTGATCAGATTTCTGTAATAATGGATGACTAACGTGTAAAGAAACTCCTTCAACCCCTGAGTTACCCAGAAAGAGTATGAGAATTTTTAAATTTTAAATTTTGTATCTTTGGCCAAAGTTTGAGAAAAGGTCATAATAGATCATTGATGAATATAAAACACTGAGGCAGTGATACTTAAGTCTGTGGATAGGTTTATTTTAATAACGGTGCATTAGAAGAGCAAGAGCTCTGGATCATGAGTCAGATGATCAAGGGACCGTCTTCATATTCTATGTGACCTTCATTCATTTATGATTTATCGTATCTGTACCGTGTGCTACACACTGAGCATGTAAAGGTAAATAAGACAAAGTGTGCCTCTGAGGTACCTAAGGCCCCAGAAACTGCTGAATGTGGAGATATGATCTCAAATTCTCTCCAACTCGAAATGCTCTTTTCCAGGGAGGGGCTTCCAATAGCAAAGGAACTAGGCCTGTAGCAATCACAGACACTCAAACCATGTTGGTATCATACAGAATTTAGCTTTGCATTGCTGTTGTTTCTCTCTTCCTTTAATACTCATATCTTAGGTGTCCTCCTTGTTTATTTTTCTCCTGGATGATGTCACTTTCAAAGAGTAACTTTGTGTGGTGCCTGTCTGAGGACTTGAATATTTTAATTTCACCCTTTCAAACAATATTTCACCACTTAAACGACAGTTTCCATTGGATGTCAATGTGAAGATGGTAGTGTACAGTTGCCCTTTGCCTTTCTTTTGTAGAAACCAAAATGAACAAGAGGAGTACAGACTCCGTTTGTGGGGGAAAGCAGGAGACAACTCTAAAACGAGCCACAGATTAGGACTGCCAAAAGCAGTGGTGGTCAGGCAGGGTGCAGATGAGAGGAAATATAAGGTAGATGCTAGGACTCCAGATACAGGAAGAGCTAGCAAAGCACACTTCTCAATGAGGAACAGCTCACCCAACGAGATAAGTTTTAAGTTTATGACGTGGGAAGAAGATCCATAGACATTACACTGGGGGGATACACACAGATGCCTATTACCATGTAGAGAAGAAACACTAAACAGATCACTGCCCAGAACTCTTGAGTATTAAGGAAAATTCCAACCCTTCTTACACACAAGCATTCTGCAGATTGCCAATCCAGGGAAACCTTCCTCATGTGCTTCAAAAACTAAGTCATTAAGAAGGACCAGCAGAGGATCTATACTAAAATATTTTGAGGGGAAACACACGAAAGAAATAGGAAAATGAAACTGTAAATTAAAAACACTTATCAGAAAAATGGTACCAGAGAGTAAATAAAAGTTGTGACTAAGTATTCGGCCGAGAATTTTTTTTTTAAAGATTTTATTTGTTTATTGTAGAGAGAAAGAGAGTGAGTGAGAGAGAGAGAACGCACACAGCCAGGGGAGGCACAGAGAAGCAGACTCCCTGCCGAGCAAGGCGCCTGATGTGGGACTTGATCCCAGGACTCTGGTCTCAGGACCTGAGCCAAAGGCAGACACTTAACTGACTGAGCCACCCAGATGCTCATGAATTTTTAAAATTGAATTGATCATGAATTTTTAAAACTGAATTATAAACAGCTGTTTACTCAAATCAAGAGCATTGAGCAAAGAAGCAAGAGCTTAGGGACAACATGAGACAATAGGAGATGAAGCAGGAGCTAATAAAGTTTAGGAAAGAAATGAAAGGCATAAATTAAGCCATCTCAGAAATGAAGGGAAAAATCAATAAATTTAAAAGATAGCTTTGATATAAAACCCTAGGTTCAGGTTTTTTTTCCTTCAGCGCTTTGCATATGACACTACACTGTTGTCTTCTGGCTCCCAGTGGCTATCAAGAAGCCTGTCATAGAGTAGATCCTTACTGCTTTGAAGTTGACATAATTTTTCTCTCTAGAAGCCTTTAGAATTTTCTCTGGATTTCATCTTGTTTCACTCTAATGAATAGGACAGTGTTGTATTTGTGTCTGTATGTTTTTTAATGTCTCCAGTGAGTGCTCTATGAGCTCTTTAAATCAATAATCTTACACCTTTTTCTAATCCTTGAAAATTCTCAGTCAATATTTCTTCTAGTATTTCCTTGTAATTTGTTTTCCTCTCTCTTTCTGTGATCTCTACTAAATTTTTACTTCAAACCTTCATGTCTCTTAACTTTTCTCTTATTTTTGCCATCTCTTTGTCTATTCTTAACTTTCATGGAAAAGTTTCCTGATCTGGTCTTTCATCTCACTAATCTGTTCTTTACCTATATCTATTTTGCTGATAAATTCATTTATTAAATTCTTAATTTGAGTTGTTATATTAGAGGAACAGTTTATTCTTCTTTATAATTACTTGTTCCTGCTTCATATTTCTAATATTCTCCCTTATCTTGTTCAATATATTTATTACGTGTCTTTTAATTCATTGTCCAATCTATTGATTCTGTTCCCTTTAGCATGGACCGTTAAGCATGTACACCTTGTATCATTCTTTCCCCTTATAATTTCATATTACCTTGAGAATACTAGCTACCTAGACAAGCAATGCATACCTGGGAGAAAAGACTGAAATCCATACTCTAAGACCTCTCTTGATGAGTTTATACAATGTGTATGATGTCCTGAAGTGGTCGTGGTCATAGGGGCAGGAAATACTCCTTAGACTGATGACTTCTGTTGTTTCAGTCTAGATTTGATCACTCCCTATTTACCTACCCACAAGAATTGGCTTTTCCTGCATCTCCTCCTTCAGCTCTTTTTCAAGAGTTTCCTCCCTTAGGATTGGGATAGGAGTAAGGACTGCTCAGGGGTCAAAACATTGACCTGCACCTGTCGTTAGCCGCTCTCCACCAGCCAGATTCCAGCTCTGCCATAGTATTATTCTTCTATCCAGTAGCACTGTGCTGGCATTACTTCTGCCCCACATAGGTGTTGAGGTGAGCAGTGACTCACCCAGAACAGTGTGGAGGAGGGAAGAAAATACAATAAAATTGTTCTTCCACAACCAGTCCTCTGCCTGACCTTCTTTTACTATAAGCTACCATTCCCCAAATACATAATGGAACAAAACCACTTCCGGTCTTCCTGAATTCTCTTATTCATTAACCCACCCATGACTTCTGTAGCATTTCTAAGGTAAATTCTGGAAGGAGGCCAGCAACCTATGTGTGTTTGCCATCTTGTCCTTTGCACTGATGTGTAATGTCACCTGTCTCTCACCAAGTTCTGCAGTATTTGTGGGTCTATTGCTACTCTCTCAAGTCTGTTTCATTTAGGCATTATCTGCCTCTGTGCAATACAATGCTTTCAATTATTTCAGATTTATAACATCTTGATATCTGATAGGGTTATCCTTTCTCCTTATTCATCTTCTAAATTGTCTTGGCTATTTGGGGCCCTTTACTCTTCTGTGTCAATTCAGAGATCAGTTTGTCAAGCTCTGTGAAAAATCCTCCTAAGATTTTATTGGAATTGCTTTGAATTTATAGCTTAATTTGGAGAATTGTCATCTTTATTATATTGAGAACTTCAATCCATTAATATCGTTCCTGCTCCATTTATTTGCCCCATAAAGATCTTGTTAAAATTTTGTGGGATTTATTTGCAGGTACCTTAGATTTTGCTACTATGGTAAATCGCTTTCTCTTTTTTTTCTTTTTCTTTTTGCCTTTTTTCCCCACAATGAAAATGTCTTTATTTTTTCTGATTATACAAAAAAACAAATGAAGGGCACTTGGGTGGCTCAGTCAGTTAAGGAGCTGACTTCAGCTCAGGTCACAATCTCAGGGTCCTGGGATTGAGCCCTGCACAAGTGCTCCCCACTCAGTGGGGAGTCTGCTTCTCCCTCTCCCCCTGCCACTCCACCCTGCTCATGCTCTCTCTCTCAAGTAAATAAAATCTTAAAAAAAAATGATTATTGTAAAAATTCGATCTTTATATAAATTTATAAAGAAAGTGAATCCCACCAAAAATCCCATCATCCTGAGACTAACATGTTATCCTTTCAAGCATTCTTTATGCATGCAATATACATACATAAGTAAACTTATATATATAGGTTCATATTTGCTATTTTTTTCACCAGCATCTTGCTATTTTTTTCATCAGCATCTTCCTTCTCCACCTCCTCCTCCCATTGCAATGCCTTTCCTATTCCCTAACCTGTAACCTATAGTCATAACCCAGTATTTTTTCCATGCTCATAAAAGCCTATATAGAGCCTGCCGTTCATAGAGATTTCAGGGAGTTGATCATCGTTTTACAAAAATGGATCATGTTATACTCATTTTCCTGTATTTTTTCCCCTCACACTTAGCAGTACCTATGAAAATCCCTCTGGATGACCCAAAAGTCATTTAGTATGCATCCAGTTTATTCTTTTCAATGGCTGCTTAATATTCCATGATATGGAAAAAATACTACAATTTATTCAACAATTTGGTTCATTGTATATTATAGGAACTAGTTATGTTAAGTAGAAAAGGATTTAAGGTGGGGAACTCAGGACTTATAAAAGTATTAGAGGGACCCAAGTAGCAGGCTCTAGGCTGGGCCTCCAGGAATGGCTTCCACCACAGTCCTGCAGAACCCGTCCCCCCAGGGGAACCGCTGTGTCTATCACAGTCAGGAAGATGCTGTCCCAGCTGCTGGCTTCAGAATCATGCCACTTCAGCTGCACCTTAGGGAGATCAGGTAGCCACCACCAGAACTTTTGACTCCAGACCCATGCCATATCTGCACTGGCACCAATGACTGGCGACATTACATGATACTCTAGAACCCTAGCTTGAAGGGAGTCTAGGAAATATGTGTTTAGCTTTCCAGCCTCTGCAAAATAGAAAGACACACAAGAAAAGGGGTAACTGGAAGGGAGAATGGGCCAATCTACCAAATCTGCTGTGATTCATTTTGTTTCCAGTCTGGGGTCCCACACTCCCACAGTAAACATATCGTCATGCACCCTCATGTGTTTCTACTTCTATTTCTAAGGCATAGCATCCCCGGAGTAGAATCTCTGGGTCAAAGATGTATACATTTTTAAAAATAGGTCTTTCCAAATTGCCTTTTAAAAAGGCTGTAGAACTTTACACTTCTGCTAGCAGTGTGTGAGGACTGCCTTCATACATACTACCAGCAAACTGCAGTAGGTATTATGGCATTATGTGTGTGTGTGTGTGTGTGTGTGTTTGCTTTTTATTACGGAGAATTTCAAATATGCACAAGAGTATGCAAATGGTATAATGAATTCTCATGTTCCCACCAGCCAGCCTCAACCACCATCCATCCATGGGCAATCCTATCCCATCCACTTCCCCTGTTTCATATATTTTAAAGCAAATTCTAGACACCATATTATTCCATCCATAAATATAATTAAAAATGTATTTCTAAAAGAGAAAATAAGTATGATATTATCATCATATTTTAAAAAATTAGTAATTTTTTAAAATATTCAAACAGTATTTACATTTTTGGTAGGAATTCAAGTAAGGTCCACAAACTACAATTGATTAATATCTTTTATGTCCTTTTTTTTCTAAACCATGAAATCTTTTAATTTGCTCATGTTTTGTATTTGCATGGTAAAATATGAGGTTTTAAATGATAAAATGAGTTTTTAACTTGCTCATGAAATGTAGAAGTTTTTAATGGATATTTCTACATGGTCACAGCTTTTGCTATATTATTTTATTTATTTTTATTTTATTTTATTTATTTTAATTTTCCCCTACCCCCCTCCCTTCTGTAACCCTTAGTTTTGTTCCTGGAGTCCAGAGTCTCTAATGGTTTGTCTCCCTCTCTGATTTCTTCCTGTTCAGTTTTCCCTCCACTCCCTTGTAATCCTCTGTGTTATTCCTTACGTTCCACATATGAGTGAAACCATATGATAATTGTCTTTCTCTGCTTGACTTATTTCATTTAGCATAATCCCCTCCAGTTTCATCCATGTTGATGCAAATGGTGGGTATTCATCCTTTCTGATGGCTGAGTAATATTCCATGGTATGTATGGACCACATCTCCTCTAGCCATTCATCCATTTATGGGCATCTCAGCTTCTTCCACTGTTTGGCTATAGTGGACATTGCTGCTATGAACATTGGGGTGCAAGTGCCCCTTCTTTTCACTATGTCTTTATCTTTAAAATCTTTTATGTCCTTTTTAATTTATAGTTGCCTCCTCCATCTTTTTGTTTCTTATAATTTATTTGTTGGAGGAACCAGGTTACGGGTGCTGTGAAGTTTCCCACAGTCTGAATTTTGTAGGTTGCATCCCTACGTTGTAATGGAATATATTCCCTGTCCTAGCTATTTACGGTGATTTGGTAGTGGAATTTAAAGGCTTGGTCAGATTCAGGTTTGATCTTTATGGCAAGAATAATTCCTAGATGGTGTCTGTTCCTCCATCAGAGTCACATCCTGTCTGATTGTCTCTCCCTCTGTGATGTTAGCAACCAGCCACTGATGCTCTGTGTCCAGATCCATTAGGGTTGCAAAATGATAGTCCAACTCTGTCCTTTTTCACTGATGATGTAAAAACTTTCTCACCTCTGCTATTTGGTTACCCAGTGATACAGTTCATATGCATAAGAAAAATGCTAGGTTCTTTCCAGGTTTTTACCAGTTCAAAGTAATGCATTGGTTCCCAGGCATCCTTCAATGGTTTTACTGTCATTATGAGTCCGTAGATTAAATTTATTTGGTGTGTTTCAGTCATTGCAATTATGATTCTTACTGATACTTAAATTGATAAGTAGCTATTTTTTGTGTGCCATTGTGATGGGTGTCAAGTAATTTTACGTTGCTTTCATTTTTATTTCTTTAATTGCTAGAGAGTTTGGGCATATTTATGTTTGGAAGATCAACAAAGAAGAGGAACCTGGAACATTGCTGTTTTACTTACCCTTCCACTGTCAGGCTTCTGTTTATTTCCCAAAAAAGGAGTTCTTCTGTTGTTGTTTTTTTCCCCTCTTAGAAATTCCATTTTGTTGTTATATATAGTTTAGTTGGTTTGTCTTTGCAATGAAAATCTTTAAAAAAATTTCCACAGGTAAGTAGTACAGTAAATGTACCCATTCACTCACTTTGTATAGTCACAAATAATGGAAAAAATTTCAGCTCACCAGAGTCCAGAGTATTGAATTCAGGATGGCAGGATTGAATAACTAATTGATACTCCACAGAATAATAGTTACCATCTGTGGAACAATTATGTATTAAGCACTCTGCTAGTATGCTTTGCAGTGTTGTCTTCTCATTCTACCTTCAAAACAACCCTATAGAGCAGACACAGTTTATTTCAGATGTATCTCATTTTTAACAGTTAGGAGATTAAGGCCCAGGAGAATTTAAATTGTCCAAGGTCACACAACTAGTTAATGACAAAGCTTCAGTGCAAACCAAGGGACTGATCAGATCTTACCACTATATTACCATCCCTCCACACAAAGAATTTGAGGTAGAAATATACAACTTACCCTCTCATCTCCATTCCCCTTAAAGAAATTTTAATAGATGGTATCATCTGGTTGTAGATTCTCATAATGCAGAAAATTGAGTTTACAGAATTTATAAATCAAGGGACTTACATATAAAATGCCCCCAAGTGGCACCTGGGTGGATGGATCGATTAAGCATCTGCCTTTGGCTCAGATCGTGATCCCAGGGTCCTGGGATCAAGCCCCACATATTGCGCTCCCTGCTTAGTGGGGAGCCTGCTTCTCCCTCTTCCCCTGCTGCTCCCTCTGCTTGTGCTCTTTCTCTCTCTCTCTGTCAAATAAATAATAAATCAAATAAATAAATAAATAAATAAATAAAATTCCCCCAAATTTGCTTTACACCATAGATGGATTTCTCAGCTATGATTTTCATGTGCTCATTTTGTCCTTAAATGTGGTCTTTGCTGTGCTGGGTTTTTATAGAACTTCCCTCTGTGGTTTCTAAGATAAACCTTTACATTTTGTTTGGTGGGGAAGAGGAGAAAATAGAGAGCCTATAGATTTAGCAGTAGAATATGAGGGAGAATGAGAGAAAGTGAAATAATAGAATGTGATCACTTGAGTCCATATTTGTCTTTATTTAAATTGTTGTTACTCTTTCTGACTCTATAAAACAGAGGATTTAAGTGTTCTACAAAGTCATACATGAAAGCTTAGTACATAAAATCAAGAAAACCAGAGCCGCTCTGGACAAGGAGTGCATGGATGTTTGGGGGGCTGGCCCGAGTCCCCATTCCATCCACTCCGATCACCTCTTGGAATTCTGGGGCTTCTGCAGCTTGAAATCATTAATTTGGATTAAATTTGTTTCTAACATACTAACCATAACATCTTGGACTGAATTTCAGAGTTGTTATTATTATAAGACATGATCAAATGAAATAGCCCTTTCCTGAAAGATACCCAAGAAATTCTAGGTAAAGGATAGTCAAGGGATTGCAGTGTGCAGCTGTGGGCAAGACGATGACTACCCTTTTTGCTTTCTACCCACTCTACTATTCTTTCCTTTATTTCTTTTTCTAGCAATTAGGAGTGTGACTTTCATGGTTAAAAAATTAATGTAAACATTTTTCTGGAATTAGGAATTATATTTTAATTACTGGCTTTGTAGTCAAATATTTTCCCCCCACAGAGTAACTTTTTCAATTATGTAATTGTAATGCATGAAATAACAGGATTTAAAGTACAGTTGACCCTTGAGGCACCTGGGTGGCTCAGTCATTTGAGCCTCCGACTCTTGGTTTTGGCTTAGGTCATGATTTCAGGGTCATGATCTCAGGGTCCTGAGATTGAACATTATGTGGAGCTCGTGCTCAGTGCAGAGTCTGCCTGGGATTCTTTCCCTCCTCCTCCCCATCTGATCCTCCCCCATCTTGTGCACATGCCTACTCTCTCTCTCTCTCAAATAAATAAATAAATAAATAAATAAATAAATAAATAAAATCTTAAAAAAAAACAAATAAAAATAAAGTGCAGTTGATTCTTGAACAATGGGAGGGGCTGTTAGGGGCACCAGCACACTACACAGTTGAAAATCCATGTATAACTTTTGACTCCCCAAAAACTTAACTACTAGTAGCCTACTGTTGACTGGAAGCCTTACTCATAACATAAACAGTCGACTAACACAAATTTTGTATGCTATATATACTATATACTGTATGGTTACAGCAAAGTAAGCTAGGGGGAAGAAAATGTTATTAAGGAAGAAGAGAAAATGCATTTACAATATTGTACTATAAGAAAATCCACATATAAGTGGGCCCACACAGTTGAAACCCTTGTTTTTCAAGGGTCAACTGTACAGAAAATCAATTTACAGATATTTACTTTAGGAAAAGTCCACAAACACTTTCTGGAGTTCAGTATTCTATATTTTCATCCTTTGGTCAAGGCACTGTCTTTACACAAAAATTAGCCTTAAGGACTGAAAAGCAAATAGAAGCACAGCTGGTTTATTTCTAAATTGTTATGTTATGGATTTTACCTAAGCTTTGAGTAGTTCTCAATGCTGGTCTCACATCAGAATTGTGGAGAATGATTAAAAAAAGAAAAAATCATTCTCCAGGCTGCACCCCAGATCAACTGAATCAGTTTCTAGAGGAGGATACCCAGACATAAATATTTTTCAAAAGCTCCGCAGGTGAATCTAGCATGCAGCCAGACTTGAAAAACAGCAAGTCTTTAGCCTGAATCCACCAATGCTGATCTAGGTGGACTTAATAAGGTGAGTTATTTATTATTCTATACTTGTGAGAGATTAATAAATTGTGACATTTTACCTTCTCTTCTTTCCCTTTCCTTCTCCTTTGGCTTTCCTAACAAGGGCCCAGCAGGGAAGGGGGCCAGGCCAGGGAAAGAACCCAGAGATAGGCAGGAAATACAGAGGGTGTGCACAGACAGATGGAGGCCAGGGCTTGAAGATTAAACTTCCTGGGAAGGCAGTATAGATAAACAGTCACCACTTCTCCACCAAGGAAAAGAATATATTCTACAACTAGTTTCTAGCTTTGGGACAATGGAGCTAATTTGCATTATTATTTCAGGACATTTAAGGGAACTAAAAACATGTTTCTCTCTGGAGCAGATTTATTCCATCTTGACAAACCAGGTATATGTGCTAGGTTTGTGTGTTTGGATCATAGCATTTTTCAGACTAAGTGATATATTTCCTAGAACCTTGAGTAAACCCTCTTCATCTTGTCACTAACCAGAGTTTAGGACTGGGACAGTTTAGCTCTCATTAACTCTTGAAAATGACCAGCCAGGTCTCCCTTTCAGGACAAGACTCTTTCTAAGAAGAACTTTTTAGAAGTGGAATAAAAGTGATATAACAGGGCAGGATACAAAATCAACAAACAAAAATCATCTGTGTTTTTATACATTAGCAATGAACAATCTGTAAAGGAAATTAAGAAAACACTTCTAGTTTTGATAGCATCGAAAAGAATAAAATACTTAGGAATACATTTAACCAAGAAGGTGAGACTTATACACATAAACTACAAAACATTGCTGAAAGAAATTAAAGAAGACCTAAACAAATAGGAAGATATCCCATGTTCATGGGTTGCAAGACAGTATTGTTAAGATGACATTACTACCAAAGCAATCTATGTAATCCCTATCAAAATCCTACTGTTGGTTTTTGTAGAAAAGAAAAAGAAAAAATCCTAAAATTTACATGAAATCTCAAGGAAGCCCTTAATAGTAAAAACAATCTCAAAAAAAAAAAAAAAAAAAAAGATGAACAAAGTTGGAAGTCTCACACATCATGATTTTAAAACTTAATACAAAGCTACAGTAATCAAAACGGCATGATAATGGTATAAGAACAGACATATAGACCAATGGAATAGAATAGATATTAGAAATTAACTCTTGCATATTTGGTCAACTGATTTTTGACAAGGGTGCCAAGACCATTTGATGAGAAAAACAGTCTTTTCAACAAATGGTGCTGGGAAAACTAGATATCCATATGTGGAAGACTGAAGTTGGACTCTTACCTTATACCATATAAAAAATTAACTCAGCATGGGTTAAAGACCTAAATATAAGAGATAAAACTATAAATGTTTTAGAAGAATATATAGGAGAAAATCTTCATTACCTTGGATTTTGCAGTAGTTTAACTATGACATAAATAGCACAGGCAACAAAAGAAAAATAGACTGGATCTCATCAAAATTTAAAATTCTTATGCATCAAAGGATACAATCAATAGAATGAAAAGGCAACCCATAGAATGGGAGAAAATATTGCAAATCATATATTTGACAAAGGATTAATATCTGGAATATATAAAGAACCCTTACAATTCAAAAACAACCCCCCCCAACAATCCAATTAAAAAATGGGCAAAAGAATTCAAAGACATTTCTCCAAAGAAGATATGTAAGTAATCAATAAGCACATGAAAAGATGCTCAACACCCTTAGTCATCAGGGAAATGCAAATCAAAACCATAATGGAATATACTTCATACCCACTAAGATGGCCATTATAAAATTTAAAAAACCCAGGAAGTTAATAATGCTGATGAGAAACTTTTGGTTTCTGGTCTGTCATGTAAGAAGTTTGGAAATCATAACAAGAGCTGAACAAACAAAAAATAATTCTTCTTAGGTCTGTGAGAGAAGTGATTTCACACGGCAAACTGCTGTTCCAATATTGGAGATAGATGAGTGGATACAGAGAATCATAACTTACCAGAGCAGAAACCCAGAAGCAAAAGCACTAACCAGTGACAGCATAGGACAAACCAAATTGTAATTGACAAATTGATGGAAGTTCAGTATGGACAAGTCTGAGAGTTAAAACCTTCAGAGAGGAACCCAGACTTGGAGAGGGGAGAGGTCCATACTTCTGAGCTCTGGTAGCTCAACTGCATTCTCACAGTGAAGATCAAAGAAGGAGGAACCAAGTAGAAAACAGTAGCAAATATGGTAGCTATTAATCCAACTATATCAATAATTATTTTTAATATCAATGGTCTAAATGTGTCAAATTAAAACACAGAGATTTTTACAGTAGATAAAAAATAAGACCCAATTCTATGTTGCCTATAGCAAGCACACTTTAAATATAAAGACACATAGAAATTCGAAATAAACGGGCAGAGAAAGATATACTATGGTAACACTAAAGAGCAGCAGTAGTTATATTAATTTCAGAAAGAACAGACTTCAAGCAAAGAACGTCATGAGGGATAAAGGAGCATTACATAATGATGGAGTCAATTCTCCAAGAAGACATAATAATCCTTAACATGTATGCCCCTAACAACAGAGCAACAAAATACATGAGGCAAAAACTGATAGAACTACAAGGAGAAATAGATGAATCCACTACTGCAGTAGGAGACTTCATCACCCCTCTATCAGAAATGGACAAATCAGCAGGCGGAAAATCAGTAAGGGTACAGCTGAATTCAACACTATCAATCAACTGGACATAAATTTGACATCTATAGACTACTTAACAACAGTGGAATATACATCCTTCTCAAGCTCACATGGAACATTCACCGAAAGACAATATTCTGACCATAAAATATATCTTAACAAATTTAAAAGAATAGAAATCACATGTTTGATTTCACACCACAGTGGAATTAAACTAGAAACCAATAACAGAAAAATAACCGGAAAATCCTAAGATACTTGGAGATTAAACAACATGCTTCTATATAACACATGGGTCAAAAAAGAAATCTTAAAAATATTGGTGAAGATATGGAGAAGTTGAAACCTTTGTGCATTGCTGGTGAGAATGTAAATGGTACAAACATTATGGAAACAGTTTGGTGTTTCCTCTAAAAGTTTACGGTATGGTAATAATAGATTTTACCATATGACCCAGCAATTCCATTGCTAGATATAAACCCAATAGAGTTGAAAAAGGGACTCAAACAGATCATTGTATGCCAATATTCATAATGGCATTGTTCACAATAGCCAAAAGGTAGAATCAACCCAAGTGCCTATCAGTAGATGAATGAATAGGTAAAATGTGGTATGTCGTATATACATACAATGGAGTATTATTGAGCCATTAAAAGCAATGAAGTTTTGGTGCATGGTACAACATGGATGGCCCTTGAAAACATTATGTTAAATGAAACACACACACACACACACACACACACACACACACGACAAATATTGCATGATTCCAACTATATGAAGTATCTAGAATATGCAAATTGATAGAAACAGAAAATAGAATGGAGGTTATCAGGGACTGGAGAGGGATGGGGTATGGGGGGTTGCTGCTTAACATGTATAGAGTTTCTACTGGGATGATGAAAAAGGTCTAGGAATAGTGGCAATGGTTATACAACACTGTGAATGTACTAAATACTACTAAATTGTACACTGAAAAATGGTTAAAATGGTACATTTTATGTTATGTATGTTTTCCCACAACAGAAAAGTGGGAAAAAATTGATAAAATAGAGAAAATTAAAGTGGGAGGAAAAGGGAGAGCCAGATAAATGTGAGAGAAGCAAGCCAGGAAATCATAGAAATTTAGCCACCATTGTTTTTTGTCATTATTGTTTTGTTTTGAGTGAGAGAGAGAGCACCAATGACCCATGAGGTGGGGCAGAGGGAGAAGGAGAAAGAGAATCTTAAGCAGGCTCCACACCCAGCATGGAGTCTGATGTGGGGCTTGATCCCATGACTCCGAGATCATGACCTGAGCCGAAATCAAGAGTCGGTTGCTTAACTGACTGAGCCACCCAGGGACCCCACCAATTTTTTTTTTAATACTTTACAGAAACAACAAAATGGGGAGCTCTGTGAAGTTAGAAACTATCTGGACCAAACCTTCTAAAAGTTGAGGAAAAAAATTTCATGTCAAAATGAGCAACAGAAAATTATCAGGGTCAACTCTAATGAAAAATCACTTTAAAAAGGGAGTAAGAAACAGAATAATATCCCTACAATGAAAACTTGCCAGAAAGAATGGCAAAGATCAAAGCTGTAATGTTCTAAAAGAGCTAAAAGACATTGAGAAAGTGATATAAGAATAACATACGTACACTAGAATTAGAGAAACTAAAAAATTGGATCAGAACTCAAAGAAGAATTAGAATTAAAAAAATATTTGAGAAATAAAGATTAAACTATAAGGAACAAAAGAGCAACTAAACACAAAGCCTTAAGAGAAAAAGAAAGTAAAAAGGAGGGACAGTTTCAAAATAAGAAAGAAATGAAGAAAGAAATTAAAAGGACTTGAGGGAATGTGACAAATATTGAAGACAGGCAAAAGAGGTCTAATATACAGATAATAGAAGTTCCTAGGGAAGCAATCCAAAGCAAGGGAACCAAGGGAACAGAACAAATATTAAAAACTATAATTAAAGAAAACTTTCCTGAAATTAAATGTATATATTTGAGGCTACATTTCGAAAGAACATGCTGACTACCTGGGAAATAGCAAACAAGAATGACAACAAACATAGTCTTGTAAAATTACTAGGCTTAAAAAAAAAGATATAATTCTTTGGGTATCTATGCAAAAAGAATCTAACTTACAAGTGAAAGACAAGTAGACTATATCAGACTTTTGACAGCAATGCTTTATGCCATAAATAAGTTACAAAATATATTTAAGATTTTCAAGGAAAGAAAATGCAAGCCAAGCATTTCTATCCAGCAAAACTGACCTGCAATTATAAATGGCATAGACAAACTGTAATCAACATGCAAAAACTCAGAGAATACTATTTCCATAGGCCTTTCCTTTCCTAAGGAATCTACTAGAGGACAGGCTTTCACACAATCAAAATGACTAGATTAAAGAGAAATAAGGAACTAATGGTGAGCATTAAGCGTATATTTACCCATAAAACTAAGATCAAATGAGGGTTAAATAAAAAAATATGATAGTATGCAATGGCTATAGGAGCTAGTAATTTAGAAAGAGTACAACTGTAATAAAATGGATGCTATATGCAAAAAATTAACTGTTTTCAAGAATCATAATCAGTGGTGATAGTATTGTTACTTTGAGATTATTGTATGTTTAATGCGAGATAAAGCAAGTTAGTAACTTTCAAATTGGTAAATATTCTAATTCCATTATCTTTGAGAACCAGAATTCTCCATGTGAAAGAAAGGGCAATGTAATACAGAAGAGGTTAAGTAAAAACCCTGTAGTCCTGAAATTGAATGCAAAATATTAATATGAACTCATGAAGTATTCTATCCTAGTTCTATCTTTTGAAGAGGCCTAGAAACAGTTACCAATCTAGCAGTAATGAACACACCTAGTTCCCATATTGTCATCTTAAAATGTCAGGAAAAGAAAATAGAGCTTCTTGGAGAAATGGATGATTCCATGTTTGGGGCAACAAATTTATCTGCTGAGCCTGGAACATCCTGTCATATCAGGTAGCAAGGAAGCTATCTACCGGCCAAATATGGGACAATTTGAGCTTTAATAAGGATTAAAATTGCAATAGATTGAAATCTATCAAATATCTTTAAATCCATGAATTTTTAATAATATTAAGAAAGAAACTTACGGGTTACTTTCTGGGGATGACAAGATAATCTTGACGGATTATCTTGAAAATGGGTAAATTAAAAGAAAGAAGCAAATATGTAATCAGACTTTCCTTTGAATTTATCTCATGGTAACCAAATACTAGATGAGAGGATACATCTCCTTATAAATATATTCAGATGATAAAAACTGAGTGGCAGAATTAAAATATCATTTTGTAGCCCTCACAGACTTCATGGATGTAAGAATTGAGCTTTAACTGCTGCTTACCTTAGAAAAGAGCAAAACCAAGTATCATGTGCCTCTTGATCAAAGAACACCCCACTACCTATAGTCTTGTGAAAGGGATCAAACCTTTGATGAAGCCTCTGGATCAGCTCCCAATGTCCAGGAAATGCAAAGGACAGGAATATGCTGAACTGCCCCATAAAAGTGCAATTCCCAGACTGGGAAACTCCACAGGTCAAAAGGCCTAAATTCTTCAACTGATAATTGTAACAAAGACTTAAAAGGCACAGTAAGCTAAAAACAAACAAACGGCAAGATGCACTTGGGAGATAATATTGTAGAGAAACTAGCAAAAGTGATTCCATGAAAGCTGGGCTAGTGGTTGCTTTTGGGAAGAAGGAGATTGGGGGTTCTTTTTTTTTTTT
>CM052898.1:131555871-131585705 GCA_028534135.1 Potos flavus
ACTCCAGGATCATGACCTGAGCCAAAGGCAGTCACTTAACCAACTGAGCCACCCAGGCGGCCAGAATGGGGTTCTTATTGGGCTGGGGCAATGAGAGACTTCCAGGATGGCCGGCAGAGTTCTCTCTGTTGACTTGGGTGGTGACTGCAAAGATATTTACCTCACAATCCAAGTGAACAGATCAGGAAATTCTACAATATATTTCCTTTCAGGTGCAAACAAAGTATTAGGTGAGCCAAAAAAAAAAAAAAAAAAAAGGAATTTTAAAAAGACTTTGTAGCTATCCTACAAACTAATAAGAGATTAAAACACAACAAAAGGAAGCTGTCAGAGGAACCCTGAAGCTAAAGTTTCAGAGAAGATGCCCGGGGGGGGGGAACCCAAGAAAACCCCACGGAACCTCCTCATTTCACAGATTTAAAAGCCGAGGCCCAGAGACAGTAAGTGTCTCCTGCAAGCCCCACAAAGCTAGTACCAGAAGCAGGTCTAACACCCAGGGCTGCCCAACTGAGGCTTTTCCCACCACAATACAGACTTTGCTTCCTTTACACTTTAATTATTTTCTTTCTCTTTTTCTTTTTTTCTTTTTTAAAGAAGTGGCTAGTTGAACTTTTTATGCTTCTCCAAAACATTCCCAAGAGGATGGTTCAAAGAACACATTCAAAGTTGGATCTTCTGGGGAGAAAGAAGATGCAGAACTGCTTTCTCAAAGCTGGGGCTAGTTAGCCTGACAGCAGAGTTGGGTGGGAAATCCCTGTCTGAACCTTCCAGAGACTATCTCTAACCCTAGGGCATTTTCTCCTTGCCTTCTTTAGCTTCTTCCCCCTTCTCCCTCCCTCTTGCCTCTCCTTGATCTGATTGACTCTGGGTTTAGGAGACACGGATCATACTTGCATGTTTAAGAGTTTACAGTAACTGGGGGCACCTGGGGGGCTCAGATGGTTAGGCTTCAGCTCTTGATTTCAGCTCAGGTCATGATCTCAGGGTCTTGGGATAGAGCCCCAAGTTGGGCTTCTTGCTGAGTGTGGAGCCTGCTTGAGCTTCTCTCTCTCTCTCCCTCTCCCTCTGCCCCTCCCCCTGCTTGCGCACGCGTTCTCTTTTCTCTTTCTCTCTCAAATAAATGAGTAAGATCTTAAAAAAAGAAGTTAGCAGTAACTGTATATTAGGTACTTTCCTAAGAGCTTTACCTGCTGTATCTCATTGAAGCCTCACATTCCTATGAGGCACTTAGATTAACCCCATTTTAAAAGTAAGGAAACCAAGTAACAGAGATCATAAACCACTTGCCCAAAGTGATTGGGCGGCTATTAAGTGTAGGGTTCACAGCTCCAGAATCTGCATTTTTAAGAACTCGTTATCCTAGCCTATGCAATTTTGTGTTTTCCTTCCTTCCTTTTCTTTTTCTTTCTTTTCTTTCTTTCTTCTTTATTTTATCTATTTATTTAGACAGAAAGCGAGCGAGCAAGCACAATCGGGGGAGCAGCAGAGGGAGAGGGAGAAGTAGGCTCCCTAACTGAGCAGGGAGCCCGGTGCGGGGCTCAATCCCAGGACTCTGGGATCATGACCTGAGCTGAAGGCAGACGCTTAACCACCTGAGCCACCCAGGTGCCCCTACAATTTTGTATTTCTTCAACTATGGAACAAAATTGCACGGTAACTTGCTCAATTTTAAAAGTGACTGAATTAAGTTTTTCACGATACTTTATCCAAAAAACAAAACCGTATCGTTTTCAGGGATCTACTCGATTCATTGTTCTTGATCGCCACATCAGAGAAAAAGGAAATTTATTTCGAAGTCTACGCTGCGTTTTTACAGTGAGTGGTCCTCTTTTGTTGTGTATCAGGTGGTCTTCCAGACGAAAATACAAAACAAATCGAGAAAACGCGTTGACCGCAGTCTAAAGAGCCTGAGCGGCGCGGCGTCTGGCGCTGGGTTGGCTCGGCATTGTGGACTCCTGGCTCCGAGGAGCAGCGACGGTGGGCGTGGCGGGAAGGACCTCAGGTCCATTCCCGGAGCGCTATGCAAACGACATGCAAATCAGCGCGTGTGAGCCGCAGCCTGCAGTCCGAGTCCCACCCCAAGCGCCGCGCTCTCCGTGCTGGCACACGCGCGCGTTCGCTCCTCGCTGTCCCACTTGCTCTGTCGCCGGCCGCTCACCCCTGTCCCATCCGGCCCGCCCGGGACGCGCCTCGCCAGCTCCCCGCGCCGCCCGCTTTGCAGCCGGTGGCGGAGCGAGCTCGGGTCCCGCGCTGCGCGCCTGCGGCAGGGGCGCCCCGGCCGAACGCGGTGCCTTGGCTACCCGGCAGCCTGCCTTCGCCGCGCGGGTGAGTGAGCCCGCCCCGCGCTTTTGTCCCGGCGCGGCCCCTGGGAGTCACTCTCCGAGGGTGGGGGTCGGGGGTAGGGACCCTTGCTCGGAAGCCTGCCCCGGTCTTCAGTTGGAGAGGGGTTCCTACTCGCGGCAAGGAGGACTTTTTTTCGGGGGGGGGGGTGGAGCGTAAGGGAAAGACCCCAGCGACTCCAGACAGCCAGGAGTTTTCTTTTGGGGTGGTGAGGAGCTGGGAAATGGTGATGCAGTTGTTTCGACAGGCGTTATTCGAAAGGGGGTGCGTTTGATTTGAGGGGTGCTTATCGCGGAAGCCCTCAAGGAAGAAAGGTGGGCTCATCTCCCAGTTCCCTAGCCTTCTGCAGGAGGATTCAAGGGTGCCACGTGAAGGTCCTCCCAGGCCAAAAGTGAGTCTGGGAAGGTAAGGCAGTGGAGACGGCTGTGGGGTCCCAGGCAAAACTGGGGCGTCGGGCGTTGTGTCTTGCCCTCACTCCCAACTCCTTACTCAAGCCCCTCCCCTCCCTCTGCCTCCTTAGCTTCTACTGGGGTTCCGTGGCTGAGGGACTGTTGTTCACAGATCACTGCGGTTAGAGAATTTTGGATAACGAGCTAGCTGTCAGTGGTTGAGGTAGAACCCTTCCTTGGGACTTGTGGCTACTAACACCCTTAGAGACCCAAAGGACTGAACTTTTAGGGGTGGTACTGCAGATGGGAAGGTGGACTGATGGGGAGAGATTTTCTAGGACTTTTTTGGTTAGGGGAAGCACCCTGTATATCATAACCTGAAGGAGAAAGACCCAGGTTTTTAGGGCCTAGAGAGGGTAAAAGTAGCCACTGTTAATTCAACGGGGTGGGGTGGGGGCTATGCCCCCGTCCCCCCCCCGTCCCTGCTCCCCCCTCCCCCCTCCCCCCCCTCCCCCCCGTCAGCTTTTAGGTGCCTGCCCTAGAGCTAAATCCCACTTCCAAGTGGGGTTGTGGGTTCTTCCCTGACTTAGTGGAATCCTTTATGTCAAAGTGAATAACTTGTCAGTAAGTCATCTCCAAATGAGGGGCTTGAGAGGACCCACTGGGGAACCGCTGACAGTTCAAAGCATCAGGTATCCACAATGCAAGTGTCTGGGGGAACTGTAGGTGCTTCTGGTAAACTTACGGGGTTCCTAAAGGGCATTTTGAGTTCTAGCAAAATAAAATTTTTGTTTTTATCCCTTTCTTTCCCTCTTTTCTTTTCCCTTACATTCTTGACCTTCTTCCCTTCTCTCTTCTGCCAGCCTGTCTTTCTCTCTTCCCCACACTGCAGGGACTGTGGCGGGTGATGCTACAGTGCCCTACGCCAGCATGGAATGTTCCCTCTTGGTGTCCAGAGTGAGGTTCCCCCTTTTTCTCCCACCCTCAGTGGGCCAAGGGCCTTGAGGCAGAGCAGGTGGGGGCCTGAGGAGTTGGTTCTAGGTGGGGAGTGAGTGGACACTGGATTGGGTAGTAGATACTCGGGTCAGGGCGGGGGGGGAGGGGAGACTTGCCTGAGAGCGTTTTCACTAGGGTGTGCATGCCTTTTCCCTCATTTACTGATGATACAAAACGATGCTGGTCCTCACACACCACTAGGCATGAGCCTGGAGAACCACCCCACGGTGGTGGAGGGTTTGTGCTGGTCCATCCTTTCTCATTTGTTTTTTGTTTTTGTTTTTTTTGATGTGTCTGTTTGTTTTGTGCAATAACCAAGGAGGGGGCTGGCTGGGGCCTTGTGGCACTTTTTCATTGTGTGAGGTTTGCTGACCCCCTCAGCAAGAGACTATTTTTCCAGGGGCCAGATCTCAGGGGATATGTGCAGAGCAGACTAGACCCTTGGGAAGTTCCTGGTCTAACTGGTAAGGTCAGGGTCAGGTGGGTCCACCTGCTTCTGGAGCTTAGTAGACACACAGGTCCATTCACTGCAAGGGAGGGACCCCCAGGGGGCAGTTGCAGGGGAGTCTGCTGGGAAGACTTGTCAGAAAATGAGGCTGGTGGCAGATGGTGCTGAGGAGAGGGGCTCTTGCAGTGCCGAAGATCAGGGAGGAGTCTCGATCCTTCCCCGGGTCTTTGCCAGCCTCAGAGGAATAGATGCTCAACACTCTAGGGTCATCATGTACGCAGTGTCTACAAGAATGACCCCTTGCTCTTTCCCCCCCAAATATGAGTCTGGAGTAAAACTAGTTGGGTTTTTAGCTCTTTGCCTTTTAAGAGGCTCAGAATGCAGGTAGGGGTCCAGAGAATCCATGAACATGTAGAGTTTTATTTAGTATCTCTGGGAACAACACTTCTTGGTATTCTGGAAATATACACCAAGCCCACTTGGAAGCCTGGCTGCCCTTACCCCAGTTCAGACCAACACATGCAGGTTGGAAAATTGTTCATTCTTAAAAGTTTCCCACCTACCCTTTCTGTAAATGTAGTAAAATTTAGAGAACAAGCCTTAGACAGTAACTTCCCCCCCACCCCCAGAAGACATTGTCTTTGCCTACCTTGACTGTTGTGTCATTTTCCTGTGACTGCCAGAAGGTGCACCCAGAGAACTAGAGAGGACCACTGGCATGGGAAATGTACAAGTGGACACTTGGGTGGCATGTGGGCTCGGAATCAAGGAACCATCCCGCACTAATCCAGAATGAGGACATCGCACATGTCACTGGGATGGTTCGCCTGCCACGTGACTTCTGCCCCTTTCCCTTCACTCCCCATCGCCTTGCCCCACAGGCACAGAAGGTGAATGTGCTGGGCTGGAGTTTGCTGGGCCAGCCACTCACCTCTCCCACCTGTGCCATTCTGCAGATGAATGCCTATCTCTTTATTAAGCTTTGGCTTCCTATTTTTCCATTCATTTTAAGCCAGAATGTTGAACAAATGCGATTCTTCCAATCTCAAGGTGGGCAGACACTCGGTGTTTGTCACTACGCGCCAGTAGGTGCGTCCTTCATGCTGTGTATGTACCTGGTGTGCCAGGGTTGTGGCTCCTGTGAAATGGACAGTGCCAGTCAGGCGAATGGGGCTGGGGCAGCAAGAGGGCTAGTGAGCCTTACTCCCTTTTTGCAGCTCATTGGGATAAGGTTGGATTTCCAGATGCTCACACCACTGTATTTTCATTGTCCTCCTGCTCATTGTCCCTTGATGTCAGAGGGTGAAGACTCAGTGGGCACCCCACTAGGGAGCTGTGGGGACTTTTGTATAGATCCAGCTTCTCAGTTTTCTGCACCATTGTCCCCATCCCCCCAGTGTTGGTACTTCTGTCCCCTTCCTTCCCTCCCTTCTTCTTCTCTTGGGTCCTTAGAGAGCCCTCTGGAGACAAAAGGAAAGAGGAGAGATTTCCCTTTCTTTTTAGATCTGCCTCTTTACCCCTGCCTCCACTCTGGGCCCCCAGATCTGATGCTAATTTGTTAATCTAGGATCTTCTGAGTTATTGCTCATAATCTTTGGGGAACCAACCATCTGCAGTTTTGGGTTTTCATAGTTGAGGATTCTTTTTATAATTTTTGCCGTTCGTTTTCAGAGACTGAGATTTTCTAGTACAAAGTAGCTCTCCTTCAGATTTCCGGCAGGAGGAAGCAGCATGAGGGTATTGTGTGATCTTTGGTGTCTGAACCTTGGTTCAGAGCCATCCTATTCGCTCACTGGCTCTGGTTCTCGGGCATGGTACTTAACCTCTGTAAGTGACTTCGGTTTCCTCATCCAATGACAGGGCTGGTTATGAAAATTAAATGACTATATGAACATAAGAGGCACAAAAGAAGGAATAACTATTACCATACATATTGAGTAGTGTTCTCTTTGTTTCTGGAATGGCCTGTACTTCAGCCAACAAACATTAATTACAGACCTGTCCTCCCTCTGGCCCTGTGGACGTTTATGAAACAAAGGTGGTATGCCCGAGAGACTTTGGGTCTATGCTGGGGGAAAGCTAACATTTTTGAAGAAGTTAGAAAACAGAGACAAGTTCCTTGTACAGATTCAGGGGAATTTAAGGGTAGCCCAACTTTCAGGGCCAGGGTGGTCAGGAAAGGCCTCAAAGACGAGGGGGATGGAGGGTGGGTGTGAGCAGGACCCTGAAGGGAGGCTGGGTACTGACCAGCAGAGAGGAAGGTGGAAATACTTGGCTTGAGTGTCCAAAAGCTCCAGCTCCTCTTCTGTTGGAACCTGGAGCAATACCTTTGACCCTGTGGTGAGCTCTCAACCATGCAGGCCTGCTCTTTCTGAGATTTATTGGGGGGATGGTTTTCATTCCAGGCTTGTTTTTCCCTCTGCTGCCCAGAATATTCTTGAAAAAGTTTTATTTTAATTTTTTACTGGATCAAAAATAATGAGAAGCAAATCTACAGCCAGCTTGAGAGCCCAGACCCACGGAAGACTTTTGGGTTCCCAGGGCTTTGTGTTCTTTTCTCGTGCTTCATTTATGGTAGCTTATTTCCCGGTTCTGGAATGGCAGGCATTAGGGCTGGAGGAGACCAATCCAGCTGACACCTGCATCCCACTGAGATGGAAACCCTGGTCTCAAAGGCCAAGCCATTGGGTGGCAGAACCGGAAGCAGCCAGAATTTTAATCACCCCACTCTGATGGAAGGGGGTTATGGGGTGGGAGGGCCTGACCTAGGCCAGAGGTCAGATGCAATTTGGTTCCATTATCTGCACCTGGTTCTCCAGAGTCTGGAAGGCTACCTTCTTTAGTCTAGGACTTGCTAATGGCATGAGTTGAAATGCTCCACAGAAGATTCTAAGGGATTTCCCATCTGCCCCTCTATAAGAAGGCACTTTCTACTCATCCACCTATCTTCTGCAGCTATGTCTTCTTCGTGGTGAGGTATAACCATTCTAATTTCTCTCCTGGACTTGATGCATTTTTCCAGCTGAGTGCCAAGCCTAGCCCTAGAACGTGCCCACAGTGGACCTCTTCCTACCCTTTGCCATTATCCGCGTTAAGTTCCCATTGCATGCTTTCATATTAGTGTCAGCAGAGTGACCATTTGCTTAGCCACTTGGTTGCTGAGCTTGTGGAAATGAATATGTAAGTGAGGAGGCAACAGTTTGTTTCAGAGTGCCTGGGGGAACACAGCCCTTACCCTGTGACTTGCCCCTGACTGCTCCCAGAAGCTTGTCACAGTGGGGCCCCCTGGTGGGCATGATACAGTTAATGCAATTGCTACTGACTTTACTCCGTGGCCTTTCAACCAGTACTGTTTTCAGTTCTCAGGCCTTTGGTTGTGATTGGACAACCATCTAGGGCTCCTGCTGGTGGTAGATGACCACAGCCCCTCAGCCCCTCCTCCTGGGGACCCTCTGGTTATCCCCCACAGAGAATCCTATGGTTTTACTGTGGTATTGGTATTTCTTCTAACCAGACCTTTGTTAGAGCGGGCTTGGAGTATTAACCAGAGCCTTTCTGTGGCACAAGACATTTTACACTTGATAGCCTTGTTAATCTTTTTTTCTTTTAAAGATTTTATTTATTTATTTGCCAGAGAGCGAGCACGAGCACGAGATCGGGGCTCAATCCCAGGACCCCAGGATCACGACTAGAGGCTTAACTGACTGAGCCACCCAGGCACCCCAGCTTTGTTAATCTTAAAGCCCAGCCTGACTGCCTCACCCCACCTTCAGAAACCTTCAGTGGCTCCCTGCTTCTCAGAGGCCAACCTTAGCCTGAAGCTCCAGGGCCTCCATAACCTGACCTCCAATCCAGAGAGATTGGTTCACTTATAGTCCTTGAACCCAAAGTACACACTTTCCTCTCTGTATTTGACTATAAGCGAATCCTCTCCTGGAATATTCTTCCCTTGCCTCTTTGACTAACAAGCCCTTCTATCCTTAAATATTTGTTCGGGGAATTCATTAAGTTCCCAATACCTGTCAGGCGCTGTCCCAACACGGAGGCTGCCTCTGACCTCTGCAGCTTCAAATTCTTGTCCTTGTTCAGACTTCTGTAGCAATTAGTCCGTGCACAATTCTTTTGGTGGTGACGAATAATTTATTATTATGGAATGTTTTTATCTTTTGTTTCTTTTTTTTATGGTAAAATTTTAGATCTACAACTACATTGAAAAAACTTCAAAGGAAAGACGTGTCTAATGCCTCTATTTTCTCAGGCTGTTGGTTCCAGAACTAGCTGATAACAAAGTCCCTTTGGGAGCCTTGTTTGCAAAATAATGCATGCCTCCCCTGTAGCCAGCCCAGATTACCTGGGTGGGGTCAGGGAATCTCTGTTTTTCCAGCGCTCCCCAGGTGTTTCTTGTGTCAGCCAGATTTAGGAATCAGTTTTGGTGGCTTTTTCATTATGTAATTGTTTCTGTGATTTGTATATTAGGAAGGATTGTTAGAAATAACAGAAACCAACTTAGGCTAGCTAATGAGGAAAAGAAAGGTAATTCTTGTGTGGTGAAAGGAGATGACACTGCATATTTTCTTGATTCCAAGTCACCTTAGGCTGTTAAGATTCGCATCACCGTATGGTTTCTCAGGAATAAAGCACTTCCTTTAATATACACGATTTTAGAAAATTTTCTAAATGACAACATGCCTTTATTTGTAAAATTGTATGCCACTTTCTTCATCATTATCACAATCAAAATACTGAGATCCTTCTGAATTGTGTTTGTCTATTACAGTTACACATGATTTCAAGGCGAAAGGCTGTTTTTCATAATCTGTGTTCAAGAGTTTTGAGTGTTCACTCCTCCTTGAATTCCTGGGATAAGTTCTTAGGTAAATGCTTGGTCATGGCTTATATGTATAGTTTTTTAAAAAATTTATTTATTTGACAGAGAGAGAGATCACAAGTAGGCAGAGAGGCAGGCAGAGAGAGAGGGGGAAGCAGGCTCCCTGCTGAGCAGAGAGCCCGATGCGGGGCTGGATCCCAGGACCCTGAGATCACGACCTGAGCCGAAGGCAGAGGCTTAACCCACTGAGCCACCCAGACTCCCCATATGTATAGTTTTTTTAAAAAAAATGCCCTGTTGGCTTTGATTTTCTAATATTTTATTGGGTTTATTGCATTTATGATTATAAGTGAGAGCCATAACTATTGTCTTTGCTGTCCTTAGCCAGTTTTGTATGTGACCATGATTTTGACATCTTTAGCCTCTTTAGAGGTAACAGAAGAATTCTCAGAAATGTTAAATTATACCAGAGCTTTATCTACATTTCCTTCAGGTCATACTTACAGTTCAGGTTTTTCTATAAGTAAATCATGTTGCTAAAAGTCAAATATCTTCTGAAAGTTAATTGGGAGCTTTGAAAAAATTCTCGTACAGTGCCCAACTGATCATAGGGGGCACATGAGTCAGTAATACCAAATTTTCCTAGCTTTGAAAGTCTGTACTTTATTCTGGTAAATTTGGCAGTCCTTGCTGCTGTTTGATTCCCTTGCTTGACAAGCGGCAGGCGTTGTTTTAGATACACAAGAACTGTTCAATGCTGCCTTATGATGGAATCCTTTTAGAGACATTTTTTTTTTAAGATTTTATTTATTTATATGAAAGAGAGAGAGCACAAAGGGAGAGGGAGAAGCAGACTCCCTGCCGAGCAGGGAGCCAGATGTGGGACTGGATCCCAGGAGCCTGAGATCATGACCTGAGCTGAAAGCAGACACTTAACCGACTGAGCCACCTAGGCGCCCCTTTCTTTCTCATTTTTAAAAAATTGACATGCAATGTCAATGGTATAATTGACATGCAATAAAATCCACCCGTTTTAGGGTACAGTTCTGAGTTTTGACAGCATATAAGTCATATAAGCACCACCCAATCGAGATACGGGATTGCATTTCCCCCAAGATTGCCTCCTGTGCTTTTGTAGTCAGCCCTTCCCCTCCTGGAAGACCCTGGGGGCCACTGACCTATTTTCTGTCCCTAAGGTTTTGCCTTTTTTGGAATGTCATATAAATGGAGTCCTATGGTATGCAGCCCTTTTAGTTTGCCTTCTTCTACTTAGCCCCATGTGTTTGAGATTTATCCTTGTTGGGCGTTCAGTAGGTTGGCCCTTTTTGTGGCTGAGTTTTATTTCATTGTGTGGAAGTACCACAAGGTATTTATTCACAATTGAAGGACATTGGGGTTGTTTCCAGTTTGGGGTGATAATGAATCACTGTAAGTATTAGCATACAGGTTTTTACGTGAACAAAGATTTTCTTCCCCCTTGGGTGAATACCTAGGAGCGGGATCACTGGTAGTATGGTAAGTGTATTATAATAACACATCAAACTGATTAAGTTTATTCCAAGTGGCTGTCCCATTATGCATTCCCATTAGCAACGTACAAGGGTATAGTTTCCACATCCTCGTCAGCACTTAGTATTTGTCAGATTTTAAAGATTTTAGATATAATATTCTAATACGTGTAGCTTTATCATTGGGATTTTAATTTGCATTTCCTTAATGACTAATGATGTTGGGCATCTTTGTTATTTGGCTTGTTTGCTATCTCTGTATCTTTGGTGAAGTATCTGCTTAAATCTCTTACCTAGGTTTTATTGGATTGTTTCCTTATGGTTGGGATTTGAGATATATATAATTCTTTTATATTCTGAACCTGAGTCCTCTAGCAGGTACCTGTTTGGCAAATATTTTCTGACTGTCTGTGACTCGTCTTTTCATTCTCTCAACAATGTTTATTATTACAGAGCAGAAGATTTTAATTTTAATGAAGTCTGATTTATCAATTTTTAAAATATGTATTCTTTTGGTGTTGTATCTGAGAACTGTTTGCCTAATACAAGGTCATTAAGATTTTCTCCAATACTTTATTTGATTTTAAGTTTTTATTTTAACTCCAGTTAGTTAACATGTAGTGTTATATTAGTTTGAGGTGTATGATATAGTGATTCAACAATTCTCTGCATCACCAGGTACTCATCTTGACAAGTGCCCTCCTTCATCCCTGTCACCTGTTTCACCCATCCCCCCCCCCCCCCGTAACCGTCAGTTTGTTCTCTATAGTTAAAAGCCTATTTCTCGCTTTGTCTCTCTTTTACCCTTTGCTTGTTTTTTTTTGTTTTTTAAATTCCACATAGGAGTGAAATCATATGGTATTTGTCTTTTCTCTGACTGACTTACTTCCCTTGGTATTATATCCTCTAGCTCCATCTATGTTGTTGCAAATGGCAAGATTTCATTCTTTTTTATGGCCAAATAGTATTCCATTATGTTTATATACCACATCTTCTTTATCCATTCATCAGTTGATTGGCACTTAGGCTGCTTCCATATCTTGGCTGTTGTAAACAATGCTGCTATAAACTTAGGGGTGCTTGTATCCCTTTGACTTAGTGTTTTTGTATATTCTTTGGGTAAATACCTAGTAGTGCAGTTTCTGGATTATAAGATAGTTCTATTTTTTGAGGAACCTCCATATTGTTTTCCACAGTGACTGCACCAGTTTGTGATCCCACCAGCTGTGCACAAGGATTCCTTTTCTCCATATCCTCACCAACACCTGTTGTTTCTTGTGTTGATTTTAGCCATTCTGACAGGTGCGAAGTGATATTTCATTGTAGTTTTGATATGCATTTCCTTGATGCTGAGTGATGTTGAGCATCTTTTCATGTGTCTGTTGGCCATCTGGATGTCTTCTTTGGAGAAATGTCTGTTCATGTCTTCTGCCCATTTTTAATCAGATTATTTGTTTTTTGGGTGTTGAGTTTGATAAATTCTTTATATATTTTGCATCCTAACCCTTTATTGGATATGTCATTTGGAAATATCTTCTCCCATTCAGTAGGTTGCCTTTTAGTTTTGTTGATTGTTTCCTTCGCTGTGCAGAAGCTTTTTATTTTGATATAGTTCCGGTAGTTTATTTTTGCCTTTGTTTCCCTTGCCTCAGGAGACATGTCTAATAAGAAGTTGCTATGGCTGATACCAAAGAGGTTACTGCCTGTGTTCTGTTCTAGGATTTTTATGGTGTCAGGTCTAACATTTAGGTCTTTAATCCATTTTGAATTTATTTTTGTGTATGGTGAAAGAAAATGGTTGTTTCTCTCTTTTGCTTGCTGCTGTCCAGTTTCTCTAACACCATTCATTGAAGAGACTGTCCTTTTCCCTTTTGCTATTCTTTCTTGCTTTGCTGAAGATTAATTGGCCTTATAATTGTGAGTTTATTTCTGGGTTTTCTGTTCTGTTCCATTAATATATATGTCTGTTTTGGTGCCTGTAATGTACTATTTTGATTACTACAGCTTTGTAATGTAACTTGAAGTCCAGAATTGTGATGCCTCCAGCTTTTTCTTTTTCAAGATTGCTTTGGCTATTCATGGTTTTTTGAGGTTCCATACAAATTTTAGGATTGTTTTTTCTAGTTCAGCGCTATTGTTTAACAGCATTTTTCACCGAACTAGAAAAAGCAGTCCTAAAATTTGTATTTTGTATAGGGATTGCATTAAATGTGTAGATTGCTTTGGGTAGTATAGACACTTTAACAATATTTGTTTTTCCAATCCATGAGCATGGAACGTGTTTCCATTTTTTTGTGTCATCTTAAATTTCTTTCATCAATGTTTTATAGTTTTCAGAGTACAAGTCATTCATCTCTTTGATTAAGCTTATTCCTACATATTTTATTGTTTGTGGTACAATTGTAAATAAGGTCGTTTTCTTAATTTCTTTCTGCTGGTTCAATATTGGTGTATAGAAATGCAACAGATTTCTGTATGTTGGTTTTGTATCCTGCGACTTTATTGAATTCATTTATTCATTCTAGAAATTTTTTGTTAGAGTCTTTAGGGTTTCCTTTATATAGTATCATGTCATCTGCAAATAGTGAAAGTTTTATATCTTCCTTATTGACTTGGATGTCTTTTATTTCTTTGCATTGTCTGATTGCTGTGGCCAGGACTTCCAGTACTATGTTGAATAAATGTGGGAGTTGACATCCTTGTCTTGTTCTTGACCTTAGGGGAAAAGCTCTCCGTTTTTCCCCATTGAGGATGTTGTTAGCTGTGGATTTTTCATATATGGCCTTTATTATGTTGTGGTATGTTCCCTCTAAGTGTACTTGTTGAGGGCTTTTACTGTGAATCAGTGTTGTACTTTGTCCAAACCTTTTTCTGTGTATGTTGAAATGATCATATATTTCTTATCTTTCTATTATTGATGTGATGTATCACATTGATCAATTTGTGAATACTGAACTACCCTTGCATCCCAGGAATAAATCCCACTTGATTGTGGTGAATGATTTTTTTAATGTATTGTTGAATTCAATTTGCTAGTATTTTGTTGAGAATTTTTGCATCTATGTTCATGAGAGATATTGGCCTATAGTTCCCTTTTTTTTGTGGTGTCTTTATCTGGTTTTGATATCAGACTAATGCAAGCCTCATAGAATGAATTTGAAAGTTTTCCTTCCTTTTTTATTTTTTGGAATAGTTTGAGAAGAATAGGTATTTATTCTTCTTTAAATGTCTGGTAAAATTCCTCTGTGGAACCATCTGGTCCTAGACTTTTGTTTTTTGGGAGTTTTTTGATTAATAATTCAATTTCTTTGCTGGTTATCAGTTTGTTCAAAAATTTTTTTTTCAATTTTAAAGTAATGTTTTTATTTGTTACTTGTATGCATATTAATTGTATAGACTTTTATTTTTTTTCAACAGACGTTTTATTTTTATTTTTATTTTTATTTTTTTCCCCCCAAATACTTTTATTTTATTTTTTCAGTGTTACAAGATTCATTGTTTATGTACCACACCCAGTGCTCCATGCAATACGTGCCCTCCTCAATACCCACCACCAGGCAGTTTGTTCAAATTTTATATTTCTTCCTGTTTCAGTTTTGGTAGTTTACTTGTTTCTAGGAATTTTTCCATTTCTTATAGCTTGTCCAATTTGTTGACATATAGTTTTTCATATATTCTTTTATAATTGTTTATATTTCTGTGATGTTGGTTGTCATTTTTCCTCTCTCATGTGTTATTTTATTTATTTGAGTTATTTCTCTTTTTTTCTTGTTAAGTCTGGTTAGAGGTTTATCAATTTTATTGCTTTTTCCCAAAGAACCAGTTCCTGGTTTCATTGATCTGTTCTCTTGTTTTTGTAGTTTCTATATCATTGATTTCTGCTCTAATCTTTATTATTTCCTTCCTTCTGCTGGTTTTAGGTTTTGTTGTTGTTCTTTTTCTAGCTCCTTTAGTTGTAAGTTTACGTTGTTTATTTGAGATTTTTCTTGCTTCTTGAGGAAGTTCTGTATTGCTATATACTCTCTTAGAACCACTTTTCTACATCCTAAATGTTTTGGACCATTGTTTTGGACCATTTCATTTTCATGGTTTCTATATACTTTTTAATTTCTTCTTTTATTTCCTGGTTGTCTCATTCATTGTTTAGTAGCTTGTTATCTAACTTCCACGTATTTGTTCTCTTTCCAAATTTTCTCTTATGATTGACTTCAAGTTTCACAGCATTGTGGTTGGAAAAGATGCATGGTATGACTTTGATCTTGAATTTGTTGAGGCTTGTTTTGTGGGCCGTAATCTCTTCTAGAGAATGTTCCATGTGCACTTGAAAACAATGTGTATTCTGCTGTTTCAGGATGGAATGTTCTGAATATATCTGTTAAATCTTTGTGTTTCAGTGTCATTCAATGCCATTGTTTCCTTGTTAATTTTCCCTTTAAGTGATCTGTCCTTTGATGTAAGTGGGGTGTTAAAGTCCCCGACTATTACTGTGTTATCGTCAATGAGTTCTTTTATGTTTGTTATTGTTTTATATATTTGGGTGCTCCCAAGTTGGGGGCATAAATATTTACGATTGTTATATATTCTTGTTGGATTGTTCCCTTTGTGATTATACATTGTCCTTTGTCTCTTATTACAGTCTTCGTTTTAAAGTCTGTTTTGTCTGATGTAAGTATTGGTACTTAGTTTTCTTTTGACATCCATTTGCATGATAGATGTTTCTCCACCCTTCACGTTCAATCTGCAGGTGTCTTTAGGTCTGAATGAGTCTCTTGTAGGCAGCATATAAATGGGTCTTGTTTTTTAATCCATTCTGCCACCCTATGGCTTTTGATTGGAGCATTTAGTTCATTTACATTCAAAGTAATTATTGTTTTATATATATATACATATATATGTATATGTATATATATATGGTCATGTTATTATTTATTTTTATATGTTATTATTTATTTATTATTTATATTATTTTCTTTATTTATTATTTATTATTTATTTATTTATTATTTATTTTTATTTATTATTTATTTATTTTATTATTTTTATTTATTTATAAATTATTTATTATTTATATTATTTTCTTTCTTTCTTTCTTCTATTATTAATTATTATATTATTTTCATGTTATTATTTATTTTATTATTAATTATATAATAATTATTTATTTATTTTGTGATTGTTTCTGAAGATTTCCTCTGATCCTTTCTTGTCTTTCTGTCTTTCCTGTTTTACTGATTTTCATTACTGATATATTTGGATTTCTTTCTCTTTATTCTTTGTGTATTTATTAGTGGTTCTTGATATATAGTTACCATTAGGATTGTATATGACATTTTCTGCATATAGCAGTCTATATTAAGTTGATGGTTGTTTAAGTTTGAACCTATCCCTAACCCCTTTCCTTCCCATGTTTTAGGTATATGTTGTTATATTTTATATCCTTATTTTGTGAGTTCCTTGACTGAATTTTTGTAGAAGTAACCTTTTTTTTTTTTTTTTTTTTTTTTACTGATTTTGTGTTTCTTACGTTTACACTGTCAATTTTGGTTTCTCATTTCCACTCAAGGAGTCCCCTTTAATATTTCTTGCAGGGCTGGTTTAATGGTCATAAACTCCTTTAGTTTTTGTTTGTCTGGGAAACTCTTTATCTCTCCTTCTATTCTGAATGATGGCCTTTCTGGGTGGAATATTTTTGGCTGCAGATTTTTCTTATTCATCACATTGACTATATCATGCCACTCCCCTCTGGGTTGCAAAGTTTCTGCTGAAAAATCTCCTGCTACCTTATGGGTTTTCCCTTGTAAGTTAATGTCTTTTGTGTTGTTGCTTAAAAATTTTTTCTTTATCACTATATTTTGTCAGTTTAATTACAGTATGTCTTGGTGTGGATCTGGTTTTATTGATTTTGATGGGAGGTCCCTCTGCCTCCTGTATCTGAATATCTGTTTCCTTCCTGAAATTAGGGAAATTTCCAGCTATTATTTTTTCAAATGAATTGTCTGCCCCCTTTCCTCTCTCTTCTTCTGAGACTCCTATAATACGAATGTTACTGTGTTTGATGGAGTAACTGAGTTCCCTAAGTCTAGTCTTATTTTGCACAATTCTTTTCTCTCTTGTTTGATCTGATTACTCTCTCTTCTAGGTCAGTAATTTGTTCCTCCACTTTTTTCCATTCCACTGTTCATTCCATCTAGTGTGTTTCTCATTTGTCAAGCCCTTTATCTCTGCTATGTTATTCTTTATCTCTGTGTTCAGAGTCTCATTCCTGTGTTCTACTCTTTTTTCAAGCCCAGTGAGTATCTTTATGATCATTACTTTAAATTCTCTATCAGGTATATTATTTATATCTGTTTCCCTTAGATCTTCCCTATGGCCTTGTCTTAGTCCTTCATTTGGGATCAATTTCTCTGTCTTCTCATTTTGTCTAAATCTCTGTGCCTCATTCTATAAATTAGGAAAATCAACTATGTCTCTGGTTCCTGAGAGTAAGGCCTTATGAAGAAGAGGTCCTATAGTGTCCTGCGTGTGGCATCCCCTGTTCCCTGGGGCCTGGCACTTTTGGGAGCATCTCCAATGTGTGTGGCGTAGGCTGTGCTCTTTTGTCCTTGCTGCTTCATCCTTCAGGCCAGTCATCTGCAGAGGCTCTTCTTGCCTGCTGTGGGGAGTATTTTAGTCCCTGGCTTGAATGTGGCACATTTTAACTGGGTGTGCTCTGGTCTGTGTTTGACCAGCTGAGCCACCCAGGCATGCTCTGGTCTGTGTTTGAAATGAGACGTGTCTCCACTGCTTCTGGAACCAAGGCTCTATAAAATTCCTGCATCACAAGACATGGTGTGGCAGGTGTTTGGGCAGGTCTTTTCGGGGAGGAGGACCACCCTGCTGGTACTGAGGCAAGAGTGACTGGAAAGGATGGTTCTTCTGGAGTGTTGGGGAGAGAGATAGGGCTTGGTGTAAGCAAGTTAGATAGCAGGTGTCAGTGCTGTGCTGGTTCCTGCAGATGGCTCTGTGTTTTTGCTGATGAGCAGGGCAGGGAAATGGTGCCAGCCAGTTGCTTTGTTTCCAGAGGGATCTCTCTGTGAATGCTCTGGGACCATGCTCTGAGATGACCAAATAACTTCCCAATTTTGTGCCCAAGGCTTCTTCAGATCCCAGTTTCCATGTTGTGTGTCCTTGGGTTGTTTGCCTGCCTTTTCTCCAAAAGCAGCGCAATGCCCTCTGGGCTCTGTCCCAGCCACGCCTGCTGACTTTTAAATTCCCCGTTTTAAGCTCTGGTGGTTGCAAAAACTCACAAAAGTTGGCCCCTCCCACTTTTCAAGCCAACTGTTATGGGGATTCATTTTCCCGTGTACTCCCGTCTGTGCTGGTCTATCTCTCATCCGTCTCTATGAGCACAGAGACTGTAGTGGATAACCCATTTCTCTTCCACACCATGTCTCTGCAGGTCCCACCTTTTTCAGTGTGGCCTCTTCTCTACCTTTGGTTGTGGATTTTGTTCTGCCAGTCTTCAAGTCAATTTCTGGAGTATTTAGGATGATTTGATAGTTGTCTAATTGTATTTGTAGGATGAGGTGAGCCTAGGGTCCTCCTACTCAGTCACCATCTTCCAGCCTCTCCCTCCAATACTCTATTTGCAACGCTTTATAGTTTTAGATTTTATGTTTAGGTCTGATCCATTTTGAGTTATTTTTTGTGCATGGTGGATAGGTATAGATAGAGGTTCTTTTTTGCGTATAAATGTCCAATTATTCTAGCACCATGAAAAGACTATCTCCTATTGAGTTGCCTTTGTATTGTTGTTGAAAATCAGTTGAGCATGTAAGTATGGGTCTATTTCTGACAATTTGGTTTCATTGGTTTTCTGTGTTTATCCTTTCAGTAATACCACACTGCCTTGATTGGTATTACTTTATTGTAAATTTTGAAATCAGGTAGTATAGGTCCTCCGATTTAGTTCTTTTTCAAAGTTGTTTTGTCTGTTCTAGATCTTTGTCTTTCAAATATATTTCAGAATCCTCTTACTGGCATCTATATAAAATCCTGCTCACAGTTTGATTGGTATTGGATTGAATCTACAGATCAGTTTGGAGAGAATGGACATCTTAACAATATTAGGTCTTCCAATACATAAATAAGCTATATCTCTCCCTTTATTATATTATTATTTCTTATATCTCTCCTTTGATGTCTTCATCAATGTTTTATAGTTTCTCACATATAACTATTGAACATATTTTGCTAGACTTATAGCTGTATGTATTTCATATTTTTGGTATTCCCTCCTCTTCTATTTTCTGGAAGAGTTTGTATAAGGTTGTTATTATTTATTCCTTAAGTTTTTGGTAGAATTTGCCAGTGAAGGTAGTTGAATTTGGAATTTATTTGTGGGAGAGTTGTTTTTTTTTTAAATTTTTAAAAAGATTTTATTTATTTGAGAGACAGAGAGAGAGAGGGAGGGAACACAAGCAGGGAGGAGGGGCAAAGAGGGAGGGAGAAGCAGACCCCCCAGCTGAGCAGGGAGCCTGATGCAGGTTTTGATCCCAGGACCCTGGAATCATGACCTGAGCTGAAGGCAGACACTTAACCAATTGAGCCACCCAGGTGCCCCTGTGGGAGAGTTTTTAACTACAAATTAAATTCTTTAACAAATATAGGGCTATCCAAGTTATCTGTTTCTTCTGGAGTGATTTTTGATAGATATGATTTTGGGGTAATTTGTTTTATCTAAAATGTAGAATTTATGGGCAAATATTGTTCATAGTATTTAATTATTATCCTTTTAATGTCTTTACAGATTGTAATGTTGTTTCCTTTTTTGTTCCGGATATTTATAGTTTGTATCTTTTTGCTCTCTGTCTAAAGGTTTGTTCAACTTTATTGATCTTTTCAAAGAACTGGGTTTTGGTTTCACTGATTTTTTTTCTCTATTATTTTCTGTTTTCAATTTCATTGATTCCTTACCTTATCTTTATTATTTCTTTTCTCTTTGCTTTGGTTTAGTTGCTCTTCATTTACTAGTTTGCTAAGGTGGGTGCTTAGATCATTGATTTGAGACCTTTCTTTCTCATAAGCCTCCAGGGTTCTTCTTTTCTGGGGTGATTGGATTGGGATGGTGAACATGGAGGAGTAGAACAAGTTTTTCCACCTCCAAGCATTTATTATGAGATCTTTAGTAAAAGCATGTGCCAGAGTCTTGCCGAGTACCCTGAGGCTTCTGCTTGTGGGTGGGACCAGTGGGAAGGAGGAGCAGAATCATACCTTGGACTACTTCCCTCATGAAGGCAGAGGTCTGGTCTTCCAGCTCTGTTAGTCTGGGATCCTAATGCTCGTCTTCCTCCTGACCTGATCTGTAGAGCAAGGGGTAGAGGCAGTTGGAGTTGTTGCAGTTTTATGGGTGAGAGGGCTTTCTCCCAATGACTTAGTGCGAGGGTGGCAAACTTTCTCTGTAAAGAGCTGATGGTAAATATCTTGAACTCTGCAGGCTGTCCCTCCTCCAACACAAGTATGCAATTATGTCATTGTAGCAGGAAAGCAGCCATAGATAATATGTAAATGAGTGGGCACGTCCATGTTTCAATAAAACTGTTTACAAAAATAGACAACAGACTGGATTTGGCCATAGTTTGCCTAGCCCTGCTTTAGGTAACGGTGAATTACATGGATTGCTTTTCAGATGTTGAACCAGCCTTGCAATCTCTAGATAAATGCCACTTAGTGCAGAGCATCTGGTCTGTACCTGGTCCAGGCTTCGTTTCTTAGCTTGTGTCGTCACTGAGCTGGGAGCCTCTCGAGAAGAGGGCCTCAATAGTACCACCTCCCATCTCCCGTCAGGCATATATTGGATGGCTCTAAACATTTATGGCTGGATGGAAACAGCCATGCATGCATGTTCATGGTGCCTCTGCCATGTGCCCTTTATAGTTTCACCAGGGGCCCAGAGGAAATGGAGGTGGTATGGAGGAGCTGGGCCCAAGAGCTGTCACCGCAGGTGAGGCTGGTCTCTCCTTTTGGAGGCCACTTTGGAAACATGACTTCAGTTTGGTCTGTGGGGCGCTGCTTCCTAATTACTCTCCTTTCCCTGAGGGTTGTGGTTGGTGCAGTGGCTGGCAGGCCCAGGACTCAGACTCCGGGATGCTGGCCCAGTGCTGGTGTTCCAAAAGGGCTTGACTGACCCCTTTCCTGGGCCATGGTCTCCTACAGAGGGGCATCTCTGTGTGTGTGAGAGGTGGAGCAGGAGGGCCTCGCCCATCTGGTTCCTGAACGTGAACCCTTCAGACCTTCACGTGTGTCACGGGTCAGCTCTGTGTTGACCGCTTAGTGCCGTGGCGGCGGGGTGCGGCGGACGGATTTCGGGATTATTTATCAGAACTTTCATTACCTCATTTCTAACATGGAGATGCTCACAACCTCCCAACAGCGTGAGATTTACATGAAGCCTCTCACTCTCTCCCCTGGGCTGGGGTAGATGAGGGGATACTTTGAAGGATACAAAGCTGGGAATATGGGCAAGTCTATGAGAAATGCCCAACAAATTGCAAACACGCTGAGAAAATCCACTAGAAGACTAGGGTGTGGAGAGCGAGTGTCCATCACTTTCTCCTCAGTTATTTCTGAACTGGAGGGTGAGTAGGGCTGACTCTTGATTTTGCTCTGGAACAAGGAGGAGCTAACTGCCGGCTCTGGGTGATGCTTTGGATTGCTCCGCCCTCCTGTCTGTCTTTATTCAGCCTGACTCACTGAGATGGCAGCGGGGTTGTGGGCCTGTGCCAGACCCCAGTCAGTGGAAACTATGGCATAATTGTGTGGGATCTGATGATGCCAGGCCCCTGGGACCTGGCGACAGAAACAATGCTCCTCTATACACGTTTAGGCCCTTACTGCTGGCAGAACGTGTTCACACCATCCTAACGACCACCCAGTGAGGGAAGGACCAGGAGAGTCCTCTCCAAAGGCCATCAGAACCTTCCCCCCCCCCCCCCGGCCCCCACCTCTTTGGGTGCTCTGGGATCTTTGCATTCTTCCTTTCTTGCAGAAAGGCAGTGAATTGAGGAGAATGCTGCTTCAAGGCCCAGTCTGCACACCCTCAGGAGAAATCAGACCAGGGCTGTTACTAGAGAGAACTTGTGAAACTTGTTTAGGGTCAGAAATAGGTAAGGTTCCCGTTTTGTCACTCCGTGATAACTTTATATCATTGCACCTTAAAACAGCATTAAAACACAGATCTGCTTACAACACCCCTAGCTTAAAACACAATGTTGATTCTCTTCTACATAAAAGATAAAACTTCAAACTGTTCAACCTGGCATGCAAAATAGGCTACAGTTTAGACTCCTGCCATATAAGATATTTGGAGTTATCACTGAGTGGCTGTAAGTCCCTTTCATTTGGATAATGCTTTCAAGTTTATTTAGTGTTTTTGCGCATTTTGCACTCAGTCTTTGTCAATCATTTGGTGTTACTCCTGTTCCCATTTTATAGCTGATGGCCTGAAATTTAGGAAAATGAAAAAGAACTTGCCCAATTTCACATGGCCAGCCATAGTCATGACTCTTAAGCGGAGGACATAAGGTACCAGTCCCTCACCACTTTCTAGCTGTGTGACCTTTGAACATGTTTCTTTATCTCTAAAATGGGGATAATATAGATATGTCATAATGTTTTTGTGAGGGTTATACCAGATGATCCAAGGGAAGTGCTTGGCACAATGCCTGCCATATACTAAGGGTTTCGGGAGTGTTAGGTATTATTATAGGTACTCTCTTTTAACTGTTCTGCAATAAATGTTTCCAGTTTTTATCCCGCTATTGTGAGTAACAAAGCTATAATTATCTTTGTGCAAAGGGTTTATTTTTTTCTGTTGTGTCATTTCCTTGGACTATATTCCAAGAACAGCATTACCAGGTCGAAAGGTATGATCCTCTTTTTTTGTCTTTGGTCCATGTTGGCCAATAGCTTTTTAGTGGGATGATTCCCATTTAACAGGCCACTATGGGACCCATGAGAGTGACCCATCTCCCATGGGTGGTACTTCCCCAAGACCTTTCAGAGGGCCCATAGTCAGTCTTCATGAGGGTTAAAAACAGATTCTAGACTGGTTGGAGCCAAACCTTATAAAATAGGTTGCGCCTACAGCAAGAACCTGACCAACCGGTCAGCAAATTGTACCGAAAACACTGGGGATGGCGGGCCCCTCACTGGCTTTCTTCTGGGCTCTGTGGGAGGTCTTTCCATAGGCATTGCAGGTAGGTCTGAAGGAGTGGGGGAGGCAGGAGCTGCTCCCGAGCTGTGGATCTGGACGTGCAGGGAGAAAGACCGTGGGTCCGTGGACCATGGGTGGCTCCAGACTTTTTATACAGGAGGGTGTACTAGTTTCTTAGTGCTGCCATAACAAAAGCACCCCAAACCGGGAGGCTTAAAACAACAGAAATTTATTCTTTTGTAGCTATGGAGGCCAGAAGTCTGACATAAATGTGTCACTAGGACCATGTTCCCTCTTAAAACTCTAGGGAAGAGCACTTCCTTGACTCTTAGCTTCTGATGGTGGGCTAGCAATCCTTGGCATTTCCAAGCATGCTCTGGCTTCTACCTGCATCATCTGATCCCCACCACCATCTTCATATGGCCTTCTCTCTGTGTCTGTGTCCAGATTTCACTCTTCTTGAAAGATACCAGGCATTGGACTAGGACCCACCCTAATCCAGTATGACCTCATCTTGACTTGATTACATCTGCAAAGACCCTAATTCCAAATAAGATCTTTCACAGGTGGGTGGTAGAGTCGAGAGTTCAGTATGGCTTTTTGGAGGCTACAATTCAACCCACAACAGAGGAGTTAAGAAATGAACACGGAAGATGTTCATTCCCACATCATAGACTGCACTGGGGAGGGGGTGCTGCTGGAGACGTTCAGGGCAATGGTAGTGCCACTGGTAGGAATGCTGGTGATTGTCTGGGGCCAGCACTGCTTCTGATCTCAGATCCCCCCCAGCCCCACCCACCCTGAGCATTGGTTCCAGACTCTGTCCAGTAGCTGCTGTGGAGAATCAGGTGTGTCTGGCTGGGGCGATGCAGCCAAGGGACCAAGAACTTAGTTACCAAGGGAGAGTGGTTTTCAAGGAGCCAGTAGAGAGAAGGAAGAAGAGCATGGGACTGGGCAGATATGCAGATCTCATGTTAAGTCTTGAACCAGCTGGAACACCATGGCTTCAGCATCCCCACTGAAGGATGAGGTGGCTCTGAGGGCCCTTCTCCCTTGGCATCACATCATTCTTTTTTTTTTTTTTTTGGCATCACATCATTCTTATTTGAGAGTTGACCTTTTAGGGAAGCCCCAGCTCCTCGACTCTAAGGATTATTGTGAGGTGTATCTAGGCGATGTGGTGTAAGCAGCTGGTACAGGGAGGGGACAACTAGGGGGGCCCTGGTAATTCTCAGCCCAGGCCTCCAACACGACTTTATTCAAGTCACCTTCTCCATGAGGCCTTTCCTGGACATTCTTTCTAAAATGTCACCCCCACTCCCAATATTTCATGTCCCCTCTCCTGGTTTTCATTTTTCTCCTTGTACTTAACCCCTATCCGGCATGATCTCTATTTTACCTATTCGTCCCACCTATTGTCTCTTTTCTCTAGTAGATGGTAAGCTCCTAGAGAGCAGGGATTTTTATGTAATGCTAGAACCGTGACTGTCACATACCAGGCATTCTGTACGTATTTGTTGAATATTGACTAAGTGGAGATATTGTCAACTTGATAAGTGGAATGACATTTTAAAAGGGATATAATCTTGGAGGAGTGTCACTCTTTGTCGCCTCCAAGCCCCCAGCCTACACTGCCTAGGGCCCTGCCATGAGTAGCTCCTGCTTTGGAAAGTGTTGTTCCGGTTATCCACTGCTGGTTACAAAACACCCCCAATCTTAGCAGCATAGAAGAGCATTTGTTTTATTATGCTCAGGAGCTCTGTGGGGCAGGAATTTGACCAGGACATGGTGGGGATGGCTTGGGAAGACGTGAATGGGTCAGGTACCTCAGAAGGGTGGGAGCTAGAATCCTCTGGGGGCGTCTTCACTTACAACCTGGTGCCTGGGCTCAGCTGGGACGCATGTAGCTAGAGCGCTCACACGTGGCCTCTCCTTGTGGCTTGGGCTTCCTCTCAGCCTGGTGACTGGGATGGGGAGGGAGTGTCCCCCAGAAGGAGATTTGGAGAGTGAGCATTCCATGAGAGCCAGGTGGATGCTGTCCGGTCTTTTATGACCTGACCTCAGAAGTCACGGAGTGTCCCTCCCACCATCTGCTCTTGGTGAAAGCAGTCACAAGCCTGCCCGCATTCAGGGGGCAGGGAACATCGGCTCTCCCTACCTGGATGGGGGGAGTGTCAGAGATCCTGAGGCCGTGTTTTAGAACCGCTGCAGGGATGGAACCACAGTCTCACCGGCCTCAGTCTGGAGTGAACCTCGGGTGAGATTTCTGGTGCTGCCACCTTCAGGACCCACCGTGAGTTAAGACTCTTCTTCCATCTCCCTCTTGGACTGATTGGGTTTCTTCAGGGTGGGAAGCTGAGGAGTGTTGAATCACTATTTGGTGTTGTCAGTCTTTCTAATTTTAGCCATTTGTTGGAATGCAGTGTCCCAAAATGGCTGTAATTTACATTTCCCTAATAAGTAATCGTGTTAATCACTTTTTCATGTGCTCATTGACAGCCTGCATATCTTTCTTTCTGAAGTATTATTCAAATATTTTGCCCACTTAAAAATCATGTCTTTTTATTATTAAATTGTAGGAATTCTTCCTTTCTTCTGAATACCAGCTCTTTGTCAGATACATGATAAACAAATCTTTTTCTTACTTGTGGCTTCCTAGTTCCTATACCCTATTCATTTTCTTAATGGTGTCTTTTGATGAACAGAAGGTGTAAATTTTTTTTTTTTTTCAGAAGGTGTAAATTTTGATGAAGTCTAATTTATCATTATTTTTGGTAAGGCTGTTTTTTTCTGTGTCCTCAGAAAATTAGAAACCCCCTCATTATAAAGGTCATCTTCTACAAGCTTTATAGCTTTAGTTTTTAATGCTTAGTCTATCATCCATCTCCAGTTAATCTTTGTGTGAGATGTGAAGTGTTGGTGGTGGGGGGTCAAGATTCTTTTCCTCTTATGGATATTCAGTTGTTCCTGTCCCATTTGTTGGAAAAATACTTTCCTTTTTGTTAGGTATTGTTTTTTTCTTCTTCTTTTTTTTTTTTTAACATTTTATTTATTTGTGAGAGAGAGAGAAAGTGTGCATGCACACAAGCAGGGGAGAAGCAGAGGGAGAAGCAGACTCCCTGCTGAGCAAGGAACCGGATGCGGGGCTCCATCCCAGGACCTTGGGATCATGACCTGAACCAAAGGCAGACACTTAACTGGCTGAACCACTGAGGCGCCCCTTTTAAGTATTGTTTTTATCCTCGTTTTGCATGTGGAGAAACCGAAATAGAGTTAGATTAAGTAACGTGTTCATAGGTCCTACGGCTGGTAGAGACAGATTCAGGATTCAAACCGAGAGCCTGTGTGTTTCATCACGGTACTCTACGACCTTCCCCCGCCAAAGACTCTGAGGCTTTTGATCTGAGGCAGCCCACTGTAAAGCATAGGCAGAGAACCGAGGAGGGGAGGTTCAGTTTGGGGCTGAGTTGGGGAGCCTGCGGGATACCTGACCAGGCACATGGGGGAGAAGGTACAAAAAGAAGGGAGGCAGCAGCCAAGCCAGGGAGGAGGGAGGCAGGTTGTGCTGAAAGGGGACACGATTAAGCCCAGCCCGAACTTCACTGTTTTTGTTAGACATCAGGGGTTGGTACCCTGTCACATCCACACTGGTCCAGAAGACTCTTTGAAACGGGCAAGATCCAGTTAGTCTAGGCCTTTCGAATCTAGGTGGTAAGTGTGACATGAGCCAGAGCCATAAAGCTGGAGAAGAGTGAGTAAGTGAGGCAAGGGGAGTCAGCAAGCATCTTAATTACAGTGTCGGCGCCGTGCCAGGCAAGGTCCCAGCCCTGCAGCCCCCTAACTGTGCGAGCTCAAGGCAGCCGCTGCATTTCTGTGCCTCCGGTACCAGGAGTACAGCAGGTTCTCAGGGAAGCCTGCCGACTGAACAGATGACCTCCAAAGGCACGGAATTCTCCAGCTTAAATTGCACAATTTGGTAGTTTTAGAACACATGGCCGGAAAGCCAGAGCAAGAAGGAAGGATTGTGACCTGGAGCTGATCTCTCAGTCCTCCTGGTGGCACCAGAGAGAGTCCACATAGCTGACACCGAGCCAACATGGCCTCAAAGACTTTCCTGGGAAGGACACCAACGGAGGGCCCAGACTCTGCATGGGGTCCCCCGGGCCTGGAGCTCTGGAGCAGGCAGAGGGGATGCCCCGTCTCAGGGCAAGCAGAGAGCCCCCCAGCAGTGAGTAAGAGAGCACCCCTGCCTGAGGGAGGGATGGCCCCTTCCATGGCGGTGTTGCCCAGTGAATCACAGAAGCCCGCATCTGCCTCTCGTTTTGATGAACGTGTCCTGCAAGATCTAGATGTGCTTCTAGAGAATTTGGCCCATTTAGATGGAGTTTGTATGATCAATATTTTGAGTCCAGTCTACTCTGCCTACGAACAGGAAGCAGGGTCCACCAAGTAATCACTGAGTAGGTTGGAACACTGCCCCTGTCTCCAGGAGCTCATGAGCTGCTTCAGGGGAAGCCATGCTCACGGGGAGGTATGTGGCGAACACAAGCTGTATAAATGGCCAAACACGTGAATGGCCAGAAGACAGCTTGAGCAGAGAAGATGAATGAATAAATGCCTCCTACCGGGGCTGTCAAACAGCGATAGACACGCGGGCTCTTGTGCATTTCCAACCCCACCACCTCCTTTCTTCCAGGAGTGCTAACTAAAATTTGAGTGTCTGCTGGGAGGGCAGCACATTAAATGGATGAGCTCATTTGCCCCTTATGACGACCCCGTGGGGTGAGCTATGTTGGTAACCCTATTTCAGACGAGGAAACCGAGGGACGGAGACAGCAGGAGACTTACACAGGGTCGCATAGCTGGAAACGATGGTGCCAGGGCGTGGACCCAGCAGTCTTGCTCCAGAGCGTACCGTGTGAGGCCTGCAGGGCCCAGCTGGCTAGTAGTTTATAGCTTTCCTCTTGCAAATATAGAGCAAGAAGGAGGACATATCTTTCATGATCTTACCATGTAATCACATCACATCCAGCCAGTTTTTAACTAAATATGGCCTCCTGAACATTTTGCCCTGGCCCTCGTTCAGCTAAAGTATTCTTCATTTCAGAAGCGGAGGCAGCAAGACCGACCCACTGTGTTTATTGACCGATTTAGACCGTCTCAGGGCACAGCTTTGAGGATCAGAGCATGCTGTGAGTGAATATTTTAACAATCTGCGGCAAGATTACAGCATCTTGGGCTCCGACACAAGAATTATTCTCAGACAGGGCTTTTTTCAGCGCCATAAATTTAACCAGCTGGAATTCTTTTCCATCCTATTCAACCTCCCGAAGTCAAGAATTTTGCCTTTTATTGGGAAATCTGCATTTCATTGTATAGATGGAACACTATGTCCTTGGCTCAGTGGGTCTGAGAAGCTGAGTCTCCCCGTTTTATTGCAGGCGCTGGGTGTCCTAAGGGCGCAAATACCAGCGAGTCTGTTTCAAGCATGGGAGTTCAGAGACATAGCAGCGCTCTGATCGAAGATGTGAGAGGCCCACCGTCCACCCCAGTGCAGACCAAGCCTTGTGCATGATGCTGTGGGGAAAGGCCACAAGTTGAGGACAGAGTGGGGCTGTTGCTCAGGGTAGTGGCTTCCGTCAGGGTTCTCTCTGGTCAGGAGACCTGTGCTGAGCCTTCCAGGGGAAGAGTGCCGCCATGCCCTCCAAGAAGGGACTGCAGAGTTGGAGGAGGGTATTTTATTCAGTATGCCGGAAGTCAGAGTCCAAATCACTGATGTCCTTCAGAATCGTCCTCTTTGGAGAGCATGTGTCATCACCTCTCACTCCAGTGACACTGCCATTGTTCAAAACGTCTTTGGAAACTTAGCTTTAGAATTGCATTTAAGGCCTAGTGTCCGTCCTTCTTCCTTCTGACGGGGAGTATTGCTTTTTATTGAGCTGCATCTGAAAATATTGGAAATCCCATCACTTAATTTATATATGGATATGAACCTACTGCTTCTCTTACCTACAGGAAGTGACTGGTAACAATTTGATGCCTACACTTTACCAAAGCCTAGTGATACCCCTCATTTAAACTTCTGTCAATCAAATGAGTAAAAAATGCTACCTCATTGTTAATTTAACTTTTACTTACCTCTAGTGAAATTGGGCCTGTTTCTGTGTTTTTTGGCTCCTTGTGAATTGTCTGTTCTTGTCTTTAGCTCATTTTTCTCTCAAGGTATTTTTCTTCTAAGTTACGGAAGCTCTTTATATGATTAGTAATATTTGGATAGTCCTTTTTTTTTTTTAATTACTTTTTAAGGTTTACTTCTTTATTTATTTGACAGAGAGAGAGAGAGCACAAGCAGGGGGAGCAGCAGGCAGAGGGAGAAGCAGACTCCCCGCTGAGCAAGGAGCCCGGTGTGGGGCTCGATCCCAGGATCCTGGGATCATGACCTGAGCTGAAGGCAGACACTTAACCTACTAAGCCACCCAGGCTCCCCTGGACTGTCTTTTTAATGTCTTGTGTTATGGCACAGGTTCATCTTTTGAACATGGGTTAGATTTTTGGAAATGGTTGACATGTGACATGATTGATTCAGGCTGAATTGACTTCAGCGATGTTATTTTAGTAACCATATGTTTGGAAGAATTTAAGGCTGTCATGGATTTGGAGTCTGCGAAATAATCAGGAAGAGACTGTGTTGGAGGTTTGATGAGGATGAATAACTGATGGACTGTTTGAAACAGCTGACGAAAACTTGAAGCATACATGCTTTAAACATTTTAAATTCAAACATGATATTAAACATGTAGTTGCCAGACCTTCACTGTGGGGCTGGTACCTTTTCTGGCCAGCGAATCCCCCCGGTGGGAGTCTGTGTTATCTTTCTTGGACGCACCATGTCTATAACACATTTTCTATACTTTCCAGTTGGAATCTTTTTAGAGTGGAGTGGAACTTAGACACCCCACCTTTTTATTTTTTTTTGGAGCTTAGATACTTTTGAAGCGATCGGAATGCAGAACCTTCTAGATTTTTATAATTTTTCTCCAAAATTTTTACAGTTGTTTCATCCACACCTAATTCAATATTAGTTTTGTTCTGTTTTGCTTTGTTTTAGAGAGAGAGAGAGAGAGAGAGAGAG